>JAHLJT010004567.1:108693668-109112488 GCA_031308135.1 Acheta domesticus | reverse complement strand
CTTGTAATGTTCAATTTGTTTTCCACAGAATAGTCTACAGAACCTTCAGGTACCGACGTTCTCTTTCAGCCTCCATGTCGTTTGAGAGTAGTAATTTCTCCACCTGCATCATATAATATGACAGAATAGCTACAGAAACTATGAGAAGTGTAAAGATTTGCATTCATTTTCTGTTGAATGATCAATGCGAAAATTTCGCATTGATCATTCAACAGAAAAAGAACGAGAAATAAGAGTACAACAATGTCTAGTACGTGAAACTGCGAAATCATTCACTTGTCTGCCGCGGATCAAAAGAAGTGGGAATTGCAAAGAGACGCAATTCTGCCCGTGGATTCCGAAATTCTAGGAATGTGATTGGTTTACAGGCAGTAAATTCATAATTGGAACCCACAGGATGTGTAATCGATGTCACTCGTCGGTTAAGTATACAACTGGAATACGTATATTATTAAATGGACATAGAAAAATTATTATCTTGCTTTCCCGCATACGTACGTATATATAGAGTAATATACGTAGTATAGAGAAAGTTATGTAATCCTGCGTGAAAAAATGGCGAATATTCGGCAGAAAAAAATTCGTTGCCGAGCCGTGATAACGGAAAAGAGGAAAAATCCAGTTGAAAAAATTAAGAAAAAAATCCACCAACACGTGGTATAGCCAGAATCCCTGTTTGTGGGTCCTTGGATACCGAAAAACAATTGAAAGCAAAACGTCCATCCATCCGTCTGTCTGTCCGGTGTATGTGAACAACACTCGTGCCTAAACTATGCGTGCGATTTTTTCAAAATTTAAGAAAACCCTGTTTATTTGGCCTGAGTCGATGCTCTGGCGATTTTGAAAAATGTTCATTAATTTTGGAGGGTACTTTACATCAAACCTCCCGGACATATTTAAAATTTTAAAGAACGACTCCAAATTGTTTTCTTTAAATCACTTGTAAGAATAGAGTAAAACTAGAGGTATACCCGCTCATTAAATGAGCGGTTTTCTTTTTCTCCATTCCGTAAGCGATCAGGTAAAGAAAAGAAACTTGCAAAAGTAAGCATGTTTTTCAGATGAAGGATTGAAAGGTTTACAAAATTTAAAAAATGACTTTGCAATTCAATGAAAATACATTTATCATATGGTTTTTAAACAATTTCTTGATATATTAGATATATGAGTGATTAAATTTTACGTGAGTTATATTTATTTGAGTGATTAAAATTTTACGTGTAAAGAATTTGTTACGATATACAATACATATATGGTAATGAATGAACGTGAATCATTATTATTTGTCCACTACATTAAAGTGATTGTATTTGTTCATTGTTAAAACGTTCATTGTTAAAACGTAACTTATGCAATTATGAATAAAATCCATGTGAAACCACTTTTTAAATCCATTCAGTTTAAAACATGAATAAATGTATCATAAAACTTCAATTTCAGTTTACCGGTACATGATACGTTGCACATCAAAGTGGAAAACGTAACCAACGCACGTATTGAAATTTATATTGATACAATAACACATCCATTGTCTAAGCTCTCAGGACTGTCTATCCTCTAAAATATAGTATTCCCAAAACAATATTTTTCCTCTTAATTTTATAAAATTAAATCTAACTTGAGACAATTGCAGGTCATACACTTTTTTAGCTCTGCAATGTACAATGTAGTTCTTAGGGGGGATAAATTTTGTAGTTCCATGCGCGATATTGAAATATGTTTAAATCATTCCCTCTTTATTGTAATGTATGCATGCATGGTATTAATATTCAGAGAGATTATCTGAAATGGCACAGAAACAACTCAATTTCAAGCTGGAAAAATGTTTATTTCCTCTAGAGAAGCAAGAGCCTATGTTGGTATTATAAGTGAAATGTTAACTAATATTCCTCAAAATGCATGAAGATGCAAGATATTAAATAAACATTACTCAATTATTTAACTATTCACAATTACTGTTCTACACATCGTATTTTATTACTTTCGGAGAACACTTAAGAATATAATGGAATTCAACACCATACAGAATTATTTTGCACCTAAAAAGTTATAAGGGATGCTAAATATTTTGTTTATTTTGTTTTTGATAAATTTTGATGTAAGAATCTACAACATATTGTTGGAATAGTCTTCCAGAAACTGGGCAAAGGGCTGAAAACCTCCCTCTTATTGCTAAGCGGTAAGAATAGTACTGCAACTGAGTAACAACATTACAAACCGAAGTTGTATGGACAGAATCAAGACTCATCCAAAGCTTCCGCAATGATTCTCTACGTACAAAAAGTAATGGATAAGAAATAGGTTCAGTATCCGAGTCGAGAGCAGATATTATTTTCATTCGATGACCAAATACTTCAGAATGAATTGTGAAAGAAATATTGTTGGAGGGACCTCTATCGTCACTTAGAAATACAGAAGCAATTTCTACAGTTGTTGATAGATCGTAATATCTTTTATCAAAAGTATTCCGCAGAAAAAATGAGATGGTAAATAGTAGCAGAATTAGAACAGGTTTGTTTCAAATTTGTTTCACATCAACTTTATGTTGAAACAATTGGGTATACGGATTGACATTGAGAAGCCTGTGCATCAATAATATTAAATCTGCTTCGCATTCGTTATTACTAACTTGATTTATTCTGAACTGTAAAGAATTGTCCGAGTCTCGAATAAAGAGAGATTTGCATACTTTAAAGGATTGACATTATTGAGATGTACAGGTATCACTGAATGGTATATATGCCCTTGAATGCGTAACAGTACGGCCTATGGTTTTTAAATGTTAAAAGATTTGTTTGCACAGAGACAAATGCTAGGACATTAGTACAAATAACTTCTAATATTACTCAAGTAATGTTTTGATCTTTCATCATTTTTTGTAATTAATTTTCCTAGGAGTTCAGGAACCTCAATAGGGGAAACAATATCAGATTTTGCTTGGCTTAATAAACCCGCCTTGTGCTTTTTCGGAGGCAAAATGTCTCTAGTTAAAGCACTCAAAAATACAGACATTTCTTCAAAATAAACTTTCTGGACATCTTTATCGTTTTGGTGCATCATACCCTTCCTGTTCACACTACGGTTTGGCTGTACTATGTATACTAATTTGTAGACTGCTACATCTGCTTCCCCTGATCTTCTGACAACATTAACTTGGCGTGGAGGACTGTTTCTGTTGTTTTGATCTTTCTTCCTTTTTTTACGTTAGCTTTTCAAAGTCAAACGCCTCTTACATGCCATTGTAGCTACAAATTACAAATCATATCAACTCAGTTATGTCCTAACAATAAACTTGTGTCAAAGGTTACTGTAGCAATGATATATACTGTATCATAACACACAATTTTATATCATTTCATTCATTAATTAACGCGTACTTTTGAACTTCCAAATTTCAAAGCTCCACAAACAGCCACACATAAATAATTAGTCAGTGACCTTGCAAGTCGCTGAAAAAATAATTCATCAACATCATATACAATTCTACAAATGATACTACATTGTAGATAGAATATATATATCTACAAATGATCAACCATAATAATTCAGTTGTATATTAACAAATTATTAGCACCAACAATGTTACAGCATTGTGATATTTTTAATTTATTAGTAATTTTCAGTATTGATCAGAGAAAATATTAAAAGAAATACACTTATGGGTAAAGTAAATTACTATTTTTCTTTTCTTTAAAAATGTAATGCTGAAAAAAGTTATACTGCACTCCCACACAAACAATTTGTCAGTGGCTTAGCACTTTGCTGAAAATTATTCATCAATATCAGTATACAAATACATGCCAATCTATCTACAAATTACACATCATAAACAATTCAGTTATATAGTAAGACTATTGGGTAACGTTATTGCAGCACAGACATGTTTTAGTTAAGTTTGGTAGATGAAACCAATTCACATGGACAACAGCTGAAAATGTTAATGTGATAAAGATCAATAAAACCAATCAATCTAGAAAAAAATATTGCAATAAATGCACATAATCAACAGAATAATCAAGGGGGAAATAGTGCAAAAAGCACATTTATGGATACAATAAGTTACTTTTTATCTTTATAAAAAAGGAATGAAACACAGTTACTCCTTTGAATAAATTATTTACATTAGTTTGGTTTCGTAGTTGAAACAAATTTACTTGTACAAATACACTGAAGAAATTAGGTTATGTTAGGTTTGGTTAGGCGCGAACGTAACACATAAAACCCATAACAGATAAAATCCCAATTGTATTAATACGTACCTTTCCTACCTATTTTGGATTCACAAATTTCAAAGCTCATTGCCACGCTCGAATGGATTTTTCGTGGCTTTTGCAAGCTGCTGAAAAATATTCAGCAACTGCAATGTTTTTAAAACATGAAATAGTAAATGGTTAAATATAATGTGAAACTGGTAATACAAAACATAAAATTCTAAGTGAATTCATCCGTACATACTTTGAATTTACGAAGTATTGAAGCATGCTGCCACGGTACAATAAGTTTTCGTCCCAATGTGCAACGTCATATTTGCTTCACGCCGCGTAATGCTACTGCTCTCTGGCCGGGCCGGCCGTGCTTTCTCATGCCGCTGTTCCCGTCGATTCAAGAATCGATTCTGAAGAGAATCAATGATCACCATCGAATCGCACTGATTGCCCGTCTGCTCATTTTATTTCAAATATTTATTGTTATAATAAAAGAATTTAAAAAGTTATTCCCAGGGCCGACACAATGAAAAAAGAGCTTCAAGAAAAATGCTTCCCGAGCGAAATCGGTCGCGTAATTTATCCGTAGTAGTTCTAAATCGAAACTGCCTTACACTAATAATATATATGATGTTTCGTATCTTCAAATAAGATCCCATCACTTCCCTTCCCCGGGCGCGCGTGTGCTCGTGTAGCGCTGCGTGACCTTGTATGGTGGACTATTCAAAATGTCCGTTAAACCCCAGTCGCAAAATCAAAGTTACTAAAAAAATGCTTATCTAAAGTACGACAATATGTATATCATTGGATTCGTCTTTTTACGCTCGTCATTATAGACTGCAAAAATATGTGCAGTTCTATTTGAAAAAACAAAGTTACCTCAAAAATCTCGTAAAATACAAGTGATGAAATAGAAATGTATGCACGTAACAATTAGCCCCTTTCCCTCATGCACTTCCGTGAAAACTGCATTGCAATAACTTCAACCGTTCAAAAGTTACAGAAGGTGCTAAAGTTACGTGACTCACCATACATATATATATATATATATATATATATATATATATATATATATATATATATATATATATATAAACCAAATAATGCCCAGAACACCATTCCTTGGTTTTGGGAGAGTGAATTTATTAAAGAATAATTAGGTTCAACTGAAATTATAATTTTGTAATAGTTTTTTGACGTAACGTGTATAACAGTCAACTCAGTAGAAAGAAAAAATAGTAAAAAAATTAATAAATTAAAATTTCTTATTCCATTTCTACACTTTGAAAACTAGAAATCATTACAAAATTACATGTAAATATGATTTAAGACAATGTTTATTAAAAACTCGTAAAAAGTTGATAAAATAGCTCTCTGGTCGTAAATTGTGTGCAAAGTTTTTTTATTTTAGAGTATTTTGAAAAATCTGTATTGTCAGTAATTGTGCGTTCGACACGGCTTACTATTGAAACACAGCATACGCCATTTTCAAAGCCATGGACATAATACAATTATTATGCACTATTCACATCTTTGCCCTTTACTTTCTAATGAGATGAAAATGACAGATATAATTGATTAGTGTTTAGTGATTGATTGTATAGTGTCCTCTGCCTAAAATCACCGAATCCGTGGCTCTGGGATAACATAATTATATTTGGATTTAAACATAACCACTTGACGCAAATCAACTATTGCGAATGTCATCCAAATGGGAGTGTCATCCTAATGATCTTACTGTAGTGAATTGTAAGCTCCCGATTGGATGACACCGTAATAGCTGACGACCCGCGAAGTGCAGCTCGAAATAAATCTAAGTGAAAAGGCCCCAGCTGTGTCAATGGGCCCCAGCTGTGTGCAGCTTCCCTCTCCCCTCTCCTATCTTTTCGAAAGCTTCTGGAACATTCTGCCCGAGATCCAAAAGGCTGCTCTTTATTGACTCTAAGCTACTGCGTCTCAATTTGAGAAGCGCCAATCGCCTTGTGCGTACTCCAGATTTCGGCAATGAAAAATTCCCCAAAACGCTCTCTTTCTGGCGATGTTATACGCTCTCTCTCCACTAATATTCCCTAAGGGATTGCGCTGCTTCTAGGGCGGAGGGGGCCCCTGTGCTTCCCCGCGGACGGCGCCGAACCGGCGGGCGCCGGTCAACTGCACCTGCCCGTAGCGAATCACCCCTCTTGTCCGTTGCCTGCAAGAAAGTGTTCGGTGCGGGCATCTAGCATGGCTCAACATTGCTCAAAAGTGCTATAGGAGAAAATGACCTTTAAAATTTGAACGTTCTAAACAAAACTAGTGATCATACCTGGGTCATTCCATGTCAGTTCATCCAGGGCATGTCACCCACCATTTCAGATTTTGTAGATACTTCCCATATCTGTTTTATATCCTATTAGAAGGGTTTCTTTCAAATCTTATTGAAATCTGTGTATTCGTTTAGAAGAAAATGATATTTATGATATGTACAGTCGACCAGTTGAAACATTACATAAAATGGCATAATTTCTTATCTAATAATTGGATTTTCTTGAAACTTATTGTAGAATTTAAAGATATAATGGGAATAATAAAAATGCAAATTTCTAATTTTTAAAACCATTTTTAAAATTTTATTTGAATTTATTTATAAAATTATTCATTAATTTATTTTTCAAAGTGCCACATCTTCAAAAAATCTGAAATTTATTTATAACAATAGGAATATAGTACTCTATCTGTAGACAAAAAATTATAATTGTGTTTTGATAATAACTTCCTTTTTTGATGGAATCATTATAAGTGTCACCACCACGTTACTCACAACTTAATGTTTTTTTTAGCAACTGCGATAATCTGGCTTGAATTTTTTTGTAGGAATCTTTGCTTAAAGAATAGGTTCTTCTTGTAGTAGTATTGATATCCACTTGACACAAAATGTTTGAAAATGGAATTTCACAACTGTCCTTGTCAGGCCAGTAAAATGACGGAGAAGGTCCGTGTGGATGCATGAATTTAATTGTAGCATCACCTTCTTCACTGTTTACCTTTTCAATAAACCCCACACACCACAAAGAATCATATATACAAGCAACATAACAATTGTTCTTGAAATCTGGACACTCAGCAAGATTATACATATCAAATTTTACACTATAGAAAGAATCTGAACTTAATTCTTTGCTCCAACTTTAGACAAAGACAGAGGTTCAATTGATGCATGGAACGTGTCCCGGGGATTGTTTTTGCATTTTCAAACCTTGAATTCAAATCATTTCTAACTTGTACCATTTCCTTTTTTGTTACAAAAAAGGTTGTGTTTTCCTTGATATTTTGCTTACAAAACTCGAATACTTGTGATGCAGTGGTTATTTGGTTCTTAAATGTCTTTATAAACTGGCTTTGGTAACCATCCTTTTGAATGTGCCACCAATTCCATCACAAGGAAATTTACCATGGCTAGTAGCAAAGAATGACCATTTACATTTTAATCCAAAATCAACTTCATGATGGCACAGATTAATGAAATTTTTACGGTTAATGTACTGAGCAGCACATCCATCTGAAAAGTATTCCACAGCTTTAATTTTGGAATGAGAAAGCTCTGTTTTTAATAAATTTATTATTAATTTTTGAGATTGGTATACTAATGGTACATCATGATCAAAGTCATCTGAAATTATGCCGATGCTTTTTCAGTTAAGTCTCTCATCTTTCTTGTAATATACCACAGCAGCATGAAGTGTGCAGCTCTCTGTGTTCCAGTGATACCCTTGGGCCTCATCTTGAATCACAAAACTGTAGTTTTCACTGAAGTCCAACAGTATTACAGCTAATTCATCATTCAAGCTCTCTTTCAACATTTTAAAATAAGATGATTGAGATTTTGCTATTAGTGAACGAGGAATATGTTTCCCTAACTTTTGAGTTAGCAAATCACAAAATACAAATCACAATGACAATACTACCAACTGCTTTAATTTAATTTACCTACAATGTCGCAATACCAACTGTTTTAATTTAATTTACCTACAATGAACAAAACTAGTTTGCAACATTGATATTAGGAATTCACATTTGCCTTCTATTAAAAACAAAATTCCAACACTGTTTATTATTTCACAAAAACAATTTTTTTCTATTACTTCTTCATTAGATAATAATTGTTCCCTGAAATTTTCATGGAATTTGAAGGTTGTGGCAATATGAGAAAAAAAATCTTGAATTTTAGTCTTTAAAATTTCTATAATATGGCTCAATACTAAAATATACAAGTTAAAGTAGATGATTATATACTCATTTGAGATTTTGAGATCCACTACATGCAATTCAAAAAGATTTGATGTCTATGTTAAGCAGTTTTGAAGTTATGGTACATTTTGTGAATACGCGTGCAACAGATTTGGTACCTGAGCCGGTAACTTCAATTTGAAATTCCTCTGCAACCAATTATCATAATCAATTAAAATTTTACCAACATTCATAGCTATGCTTATGTTACAATCTGACAGGTTTTTATAAAAATCTGAGACATAGGGTGACATTTTCAGGTTTTTCTGGATGAATTGACATGGAATGACCCACCTGGTTTCAGAACTATCGTACACCATATGTTTGACCTTTCTTTTTAGATTCTTTGGCAGTTTTTGTCAATGTTAGTTTCTTTCTTGCTCTTTTTTTTCTCCTGCTGCATAGCTCGTTCACTATTCTGCAAACGACGCTTGTCTCTGGCTGCACAAATTTTGTGACTTGTGGGTGTGAGATTTACTCCAGCCACACTTTTTCTTATTCTCTCACTGGCCTCACATCCCGTGTTAAATTCAGAAATTGCTGACACTACAACTGTTCGGAGCTACTATACTCATATTACGTTATTTTATAAGTGGACTGTATATGATTAATGGTGATGAAGTACAGTAGTCCCGAAACCCTTTGACGGCTCATGTGGGATTGGTGCAGGAGTTGCAGGATACACACAAAGAAAAGTTTCAGCACAAGAAAGGTTAGCACATTTGTGGAATTGTCACTTACAGGAACACAGTACATAAACATAAAGATTTCACTTGGCGCATCAATTTACACTTTGTCCAAGTACAATGTTTTGCAGGGACCTTGTGCACTGCAGTAATTACCTTAGAATGCCGACCAGAAGCAGCCGTGAGTTACACAAATGAAGTATTGATTATGGGCGTAAACTTTACGCAAGGGCGATAGATACAATTTACATGCTTACTGCCACGGTTGAATTAATGAATGTGTGAGAGCTTTTTGCCGCTCAAGTTGCACGATTAAACATTACTTTACATGCTTCTGCACGGAGCCCTTGACACGCGCGTCCATCTCTCACGGTGCTTTTCAGTGGACCAAACTTTTCGGTTGGGCGACAGAGACACGTTAGGAATGGGCTCCCTCGCGCGGCAGAGGTGGGGATAGCAATGACCAATTATGGATTGCCATTTGACTTTGTCTGGAACATTCTGGTCTTCGTACGTTGCTTCTGTGCAACGGACCTGAGGGGGGGGTCAGATATAGCGAGGCGCGCACGTGCGTGAGCAGTCTCCGCCCGTTGGAGAATTCGTGTGAAGCTGATGGGGAGGCGATGGCGTGATTTCGCCGGCTCAACGGCCGCGCTCCTGCCGATTACGCATCTTAACTGTTCTGCCTCGCTTGTGAAATAAACGTATTTATTCCTGCTTTGCTGTGGGCCCGAACAACACCAATTTCCAATTTTTTCTTTGATACAAAGATTTCTTTGGGACGCTTGGACCAAATGACATTATGCAAAGATTCGTTTGCATTTTGTGTCTTTCCAGCAGTGCATCTGGCAAAAGTTCACTTGAAATCAAACTCTGGTAAACAGGTATTATTTTACATACTACATCTGGAGTCAGAATTGTCTTCATACTACTGCTGTCACGTTTTTTAACATGGCTAGTGCTCTATTCTAGAAGTACCAAGGATTTTCTCCACTAGGACATTTGTTGGAGTTGTGTATCAGTAGACATGCAATGGTAAAGGGTAGCATACACAGCAGACTTCATTTCTTGAACATTTGAAATGTTTTTAATTATTGCACTACGATAATAGTTACCTAATTTTATTATGTCTTCCTTTAGGCTTCTTGTCTTTCTGCCCCGTCAACTGACACCTTTGCCCTTCCATTCCTGTGCCATTTTTTTCAAACCTGTTTTCAACCTTTTTGCTACATGGTTAATACATTCTTCTTTCTGTATTGTAACATCAGGACCGTACACTGACAGCTTCTGAAGATGACTATATGTTTTTGCATCTCTATCAGACAATACTGTAGTGTATCTGAATTTATACTGCCTTCACCTCTTCCATAACACATCTGCTGCAGCTACTTTCTTGGCATTTGATGATCCTGTAAAATTACATTCACATTCTCCTGATTGTGACTATTTTCCCATGCAGTATAATCTTCCACAATATTAAATTTCTCTTTATTTTGCTCACATGCAGCATAGTATTTTGTTAGGATATCTATAACAATGCCCATTCCATATAAAGATGTGTGACCACGCTTGTGCCAAGTACCATCATATGACAAGTACCTTTAATGTCAATTACATCATCATCAGTACAATTTGACTCCATATAAGCCTGGCGAATGGCGTGTGAGAGGTTTTTAAAATCTCATCTCTCATTTTTATATTGTTCTCAAATGAGGCTTTCAAATGTTTGTTGTATGCTCCAAGACTCAGTACTTGTAGACCAACCATCATTGAAAAATTTTCATACGCTGCATGACCCCTTCCCATACGCGTAAAAGCTTCAACAATTTTCTTGGTGACATCAAAAGATGGTCGACTTGATTCCGCTTGCACCCTAGTCCGTGTGTATATTTCATTGCAAGTTCTCTCACAGTTGCAACATTTTGTTGCAAGTTTATGTGAAAACCCATTGTAGAATCAATGTCAACACATACATTTGTAGAACCACACTTAGCACAAACAAACCCTTTCAAAGTGCTTTTGAAAACACTGCTATTAACAATCATTAATTCATTTGTTTCTTTATTATCACATTCTCCTATTTCTAATCCCTGAATAATGTTTGAGAACAATGATAATTTCTCTTGAGAAGTAGAACTCTGAGGAACACTTTCTGAATCAATATTAGTAGTAGCAGCAGCAGAAGCAAAAATAGCAGGGGTAAGAGTTGATGGCTCTGAAAAAAAAAAAATTATTCGTTTTCAGATGAGCAATTTTTCCCATCCTTTCTACCAGTTTACGTGGTCTCTTCTTCTGAGAATTATGTTTAGGCATTCTGTTCATCTTGTCTTTTCGTAACTACGTGCAGTACAATGCAAATAGTTCTGAACTTATAACACTATGTACGAAATTATGCTAATCTAAACTATACGCTATTTGATAAAATATTAATAATAAACGAATAACTTAAAACTCTTACAAATGTGATGACCACGATCAGAGACAAATACGCCGCTGTAACACGAGGCAACACAAACGTAAAAGCGTGTCACACACAATTCTACAAAACACACGCTAAACTCACGTTGTTTACAAGTCTCCACTCGAAATGACTTTGGCAATACTGTATCTTTGCGCCTAGAAGTTCCACAGAGAATACACTTCAAAGTGCTAACAAATATTTTCCGCGATATTTAAAAATACTCAGCCTGAAAAATGAAGTTTTCACGCAGCAGGCAAAGGAGAGGGGACGTAATCGCGGCTAGGGCGTATCCCGGGGCATTTAAATCGCGATACATGAACAATTGTTGACAGGCAATTATAGAGACATGACACTTTTAAATCCAGTAAAAATCTCAAAATCGATATTTTTAAAAAACTACAAAAAATTACAGTATTGCATCCCTACATTAGAGTATTGTATTATTACAAAGTTATAATTTTGCAGTGTTTTCTTATTCCATTTCTACACTTCGAAAATTAGAAGTCATTACAAAATCACATATAAGTATTATTTAAGACAATTTTTATTAAAGAAATTTTTGATAAAATGGCTCTCTGGCCGTAAATTGTGTGCAAAGTTTTCTTTTATTTTAGAGTATTTTGAAAAATCTGTAATGTCCGAAATTGTGCGTTCGACACGGCCTTACTATTGAAGCATAGCACATGTATAATACGCCATTTTCAAAGCCATGGACACAATACAATCATTAAACACTATTCACATCTCTGCCCTTTACTTTCTAATGAGATGAAAAATGACATATATTTGATTGGTGTTTAGTGATTGATTGTGTAGTGTCCACGGCCTAAAAACACCGAATCCGTGACCCGGGAATAACATAATTATATTTGGATTTAAACATAACTATACTTGACGCAAATCAGCTGTGTCATTCTAGTGATGTCACTTCAGTGAATTTTAAGCTCCCGATTGGAATATACCGTAATAGTTGTTCAATAAACCGAAGTATTCTGCTGATTCTCGCTGGCTATTGTAATAATCCCCCATCCAATCATTCATGGAGGAAGATTATTAACTAATTTAGTCCTGTTCTTCTAACTTCGCGGGAGGCGGGTCTTGCAAACATGCATTGCAAAGAAACGCATTATTCATTCTGCTCTAGTAACATTATAATTGCAATTTAAGTTACACGGCCAACGCGCGACCCGCCTTTGCAATAAAGAAAACTACAAACAGTGCATATTGCTGCCGCAAGAGTTCATCACATCCCGTTTAGATGGTCCTTAGATGGCAGGTAAGCTGGCGACCCTCTCGCCCTGGCCCGCAATGTTGGTGGCCGCACAAAGGCTACGGCGGCGGCGGCAAGGCTGGTGCGCCGGCGGCAGGTATACGCCAGCCAAATTGACGTGGGCGGTTATTGACCGCCGACAGATTGTTAGGTGAATCTGCTATGTTAGGTGCTGGCAATTGGCGCCTACGCAACCTTCTTTCCCCTCTTCTCTCCAGCCGCACGAACGTACACGCCCACGCACCAAGTCTCGGGCTTTGCAAATTGAATTTTTTCGTCGGTGAACGATGTGTTGTATTTGCGCTTTAAAGTGACTGCAGCGCTAATCAAATCACGTTTTACTGCTTCCAGTTCGTTCAGCGAATTTTACACCACTTCTTAGCTCTGCACAAAATTATTTAAACCTGTCCTCCGCTCGCGATGCGTAACCTGGGCAACGCACACTGTTCTCACACTCGCCTCACATAAATTTTCTCCGCACCGTAACAAATTCTCACATTACTATTGCCGAAAACTCCCGTATTCACAAAGTACTTCTCCTATATCATAAGCTCGCGTGAGCTACCATCATCTCAGCCACTGAATTATTAACGCTGGTTTCACTTTACTACCACAATCATAAGAGCTTGTTTCACTTCAACTATCGAGAGGCGAGAGAGCTTGTTCACCGTATTTAGGGTGTGTCGATAGGGGTAAAACGTGAGAGGGGGCCTTTCCATTTCTCCACCCCTCGTCAGCCGCGGAAAAGCCTCTCCACGAAGTCGCGCCCCGCCGCTTTGACCAGCGATGGACAGATGGCGTACCTACTGACCGCTTGGTCTCACGCTCCGTTTCGCGCCCGCTCGTAAACTGAAGTAAGGTGGGTGGTCATGGTGATATGGGATATATTTCCCATATCGCTGCATTGCCCCTTCCTCTCTTTAAAATTTTTCCGGCACAAACAAAATCTTCCGCTGGTCTTAAATTGTAAAATTTGCAATTTCCCATGACTTCTTATGGTGATATGGGGTATATTCCCCATATCGTTACTATATATATATTGTGACCGTACGTACCTTGATAGGTAATGAGGAATAACACATCATAATTTTATTTGTTAGGGTCAAGGGATTCTTTTAGGGGGATGCTATTGATAAGTATGTCTGAACTTGATTTACTTTTATCAACACAAATATAGGATTTATTGTAATGGAACAATTAACATTACTTTCGAATTATTACTAATCATCACTGAACAATCAACTGACCACTTTTCATGATTTTTATCTGATTATGTTTCTAATTACCATACACTCTTTATTCTAATCGTTCCCTTTATACCCTTATCCGGATTATGATTTAACGGGAGCTCCCGGCACAACCAATCAACCATCAATTTTACTGCGTATTACAACACACAATGCACTGACAAATCACCCAAGAATATTCCTTAAATATTCCGTCTCCGTCCCCCTTTCTCTCTCGGCATTCTCAAACCGTCTACTCTTGTCACAGGAAATGTTAAACTTTCTTTACATTACTCCAATAAGCATTCTGCGTATGCGGAAACCACGTCCGCCCCCTAATAGATTTACTTGTAACTCTTATTGACTTATCTGGTGTACTTCACTCCGTTGTTGGCTTCTAATTGTATCATTCTGCATCACTATACCGTGCATCCGTAGTTGCGTCGACAAGTTAGTAATTACTGGATGTGCGATTTCTCCTCAAATTTCCCAACACCTCTCCGTAACGAAGGTATTCTCTTCTCGTATCTTCGCCGCACTAAATTCCGAAATTATTCTAATCACTTTCACTATCCTAATTTCCACATCATGTCATGATCACCATATCAAACACGTGTACACGAAAGCCTGCACTTCTTTCACTAATTTCTATTATTATAGTTCTTCTTTAACACTCACGATAACCATCACTCTTCTCACCTATTTCGTAACGCTCGTTGTCTCCGTTGTCCACATTGACTCGATCACAACCGATTTCTCTCCTTTCGTCTCCGCATTACATTCATGTCACCATCTTTCCGTCCGCCCCTCTCGGCTATACTCCGCCAACTGCCTTTCCGCCTTCCGCCGTTCGATTCAATCCGTGATTCATTGAGTTTGTTCATTGACCCGGTTGATTTTCCCGGCGATCGATCCGTCCTTCATGCGCCAATTTTGAATGTCGTGTTTATGTAATGCTGGTCTTTTGACCACACGGTCAAATATATATATATATATATATATATATATATATATATATATATATATATATCTACTGAGACGAGTCGTGGATGGACTCTACACAAAATCAAGAAGAAATATAAGGGACCGGGATGCTTGTTCGGGAATGGGCTTCGGTTACAATCATGCATGCACTAGAAAAGGTAGTTGACAAATTTTCCTTTTATTAAACCAATAGTTGTTTTACAATTAGGTGGCTTTTAATGTCACGTGAATATTTATTCTATTCCTTATCCTATGCTTAGCTTCATAGACAACAATAAAAGAAACCTCGATATAAAATTAACATTATTCAAGGGCAAACTGCCCTTCCCTCGCGACCCTTCTACCCGCGCCGTTCCAACCTGAGAATCGTATCCCTCCGCTTACTCCTCCGCTGGCAAGCCGGCGCCGGGCGCCGCGCTGATGCGTTCGGGCCTCTTCGTATCGCCGGGGGTGCCGACGAAGGGGAAGGAAGTCCAGCCACGCCGCCCTGGTCGCTCGCCTCGTCCGCCAGCTGTCCACGGCGCCGTTCGCCGCCCGGCCCTTCGGGAAGACTCGTTAGCTTCGGCCGCGTTCGGGAGACCGGGACCCTCCGCCACTGCTCTCACCCCACTCTCGGTCGTTGCCGTGCTCCTCAACGTTTATGCAGCGTTACCACAGTGTTCGCCCGCAAATTTCAACTCCAGCAATTCTAGTCTATGGCTCACCGGATTCACTATAATTCAGCTCGACTACGGATGGGTCGTCCGTTTCCTCTCCCACTTCATTACTTTATCACGATCTCTTGGCCGCCCGTGTCTCGTTTCACTTCTCGAGCCACAATTCCGCATCCGTTACTCACGTTATGTAGTCAAAACTTTCCTAATTCTGCGGCACCACGCCTGCGTGCATTACCCTCACCATCGACAGTCTGAGTCACTTCATCCGTCTTCATCCAAGGAACTTGTCTTCACCCTTCGCGCGTTTGTACCCCAGAAACTTTTCTCCACTACCGTGCACATCCGCACCCTAGGACGTTATCTCTCTTACTGCCTGCGCCTTGCCGCCCTCGGCCCCTCGCGCCGAACTGACTCCGACTCCGGTTCTCTCCCTTACACGACTCCGAGGCGCGCCGGCCGCTGCCGCGTAGTTTGAATTCATAGTCTATCGGAACGCATTGTTATCACCTCCGTGATAATTCGTTTCAATATATATATATATATATATTCAAAATATTAATCACGTCATTTTATTAAATGTTTATAATTTAATTTTCAATTTTGATTAAACTTTGTTTACCTAATCAAACGTTTACGCAATTTTGCAGCAGAAAAGTCGTCGATTCTCTTATCAATTTTTTTGAGCAATTCGGTGTTCGATACTCATGAAAGAAAGATTCTTCAGTCGTGTTTGGCCCATACTGGCTCTTATTTCACTGTTTATACGCTTCAATTTTGGAAGAAGAATGTTCGCCACTAGTTTGTTACCATCAAAGAGTGGTAAATTCTCAAAACAATTTCAACATTGGAAAACAAGATCCTAGATTTTCTTGTATGATCTTGTACAATTTCAATCAATGAAGGTCCTCCTGATTTTCCGAGAGAGGTTTAGCTAAGTCTGTTTTCAAAAGTTCACTGAATTGAATCAACTCTTCACTTAGTATACTTTTAAAATCCTCGGGCTATGCTTTGAATCAGTTTTAACGAACCCTCTTTGATTTCTTCTGACAGAATCTTCAAATTGACAAAAGATGCCATTATTTTGCTTTTTTTACTCTCACATATCTCAATCAAGCGGAAATATTCCTGCAAGCCTGTGACACGATGACACGATTGTATTTTGTCTTTCTGTGGAAGCAAAGAGATTATTAAAAAATCTAAATGAAAAAGGAAGAGAATACCAGTCAAGATTTTTTATTTATTTCATTGATGCCGAATGGCTTTGTTCGCTCACGAGGAATCCCATCTTACTTTGAGCATTCTCGCATCCTGGCGATTACTTAAGTGCGAAGAAAGAAAATGTTATTTCCGTTTTTGTATTGCCACTTCACGATTCAGACGGGAGTTCACCAAATAATTTCAAAGAGAGAATGTCGCGAATAAAAACGGATTCATAGCCTTCATATTGAAAGGTCATGTGGAGTCGATATTACAAGAAAATATCGTTTCCTTTACATTTAAGTGCTAATGTAAATTTAGAGTTAGAATAAAAATGTGAATAATTTTAATTATTAGTATTTTACAATAATTACTTTTATTGGGAATACTCATAGTTACATGTCTTTTGGCACCCCTTCTTTAGCTAGAATAAATGTCTTTTTATGCCTATTTTAATAAAATTAATACCCTTTTGCCTGCCTATTCTAGGTAAAATAATGCCTGAACTTTTGGGCTCCACTGATAAACAATAACACGAGTTAGTTTTTTGTACAAGAATAATTTAAAGTAATAGGAATATATTATACAAGAAAATATTTACTGTTACTGGAATACAGAAATAATTGTTGTAAATAATACAAAAATGGGAGTTTAGTTGTCTAAAACAATTCAAAAAGTGCACTTAAGAAAAAAATTGAAATTGCAAAGGTGTGCAATGGAGATGTTTTTTCAATATTTTAATCAATAAGGCCAAACACTTCTCTTGTATCCTAACATTTCTGTACTTTAATAAGCCTACTCAATTCAGATGTAATAATGCCCTTCTCCCGCTCTTCTTCTACACCAAACACTGCTTTGGCGAGCACGGTCCATTCACGGGCACTCGGAACTGGGTAATGGCAGTTAAGAGAGTGGTAAACTTTAAAAAGCAACCTCAATTGCTCTTGAAGGGGACTCCACTCGAATCGGTCTATCATCAATAATAACGTAACTTGATACGTTTTTATAGACTCTCCCACAATTAGAGGAAAAGGCTGTAGTTGTGTCCCTGAGCTGTGCGAATTGACGCATCCCTTCTAATGTCTTCTGTAGGTCACCAATGACCTGAAATAGCCCCTTTTAGATAAGGGGTTAATGGCTGCTCCCTTTTAGAGGAACGTTGCTTCTCAGCTGCTGCGTTGAGGCTGTCAGTCACGGCTTCGGGCGAATTTTTCTGCTCCAGTTTCAATCTGCTGTGGATCTGAAAGAGCGGACGCGTCTGGAATGCGCTGCTGCAGCTCCGTCTGGAAGAGATTCCAGTTAGTGCGCCGCGTCTGCGTCGTAGGTGTAGTAGACAGTGTCGCGCCACCGCGTGTCATCTCTGTCATACCGCACCTCCGCGTGTCATACTGGGAAGTGGTCTGAGGATAGTTCATAGGTTGTAGTTAATATAGGCGAATGGTGAAGCTTATGGTAAAGCGCGATATCTAATACATCGGGCTTGCAATTCGTCCTATGAGGATAGGTAGGTGTAGTAGGAGCAAAAATCTCGCAGCCGTTTGCATCAGCAATTGCTTTCAGCTTACGGCCGCGCGGGCAGGTGATGCGGGAACTCCAGGCCGTGTGCTGGGCATTATAATCGCCTGCCACGAGTGTCGGAGTGGTGTTGGCCGCGACTAGTTTTGCAATATCTGCAGCTAGTTGGGCGCACGCTTCCGCGGAGCGGTCGGGACGAGCGTAAAGAGAGACGAGCCGCAGCGGCCCGCGTTCCGTCTCTACGACGACCGCAGTGGCCTCGGCGTGCTGCAGCTGCGGGAGGTAACATAATGAATTATGCTGCGTCTGATTAGTATTGCAGTTCCGCCTCCTATGTGAGGGTTCGTCATGTTTGCTGCTTGTGCCGCTCTGTCATTCCGGTAGCAGATATAACCTGGAATGGGAAGAGAAAGATGCGGGCTTAGCTATGTTTCACCCAGCATCTTGACAGAGATATTATGCCGAGCGAGAAAGCTGTGAAGTTCTGACTGCTTCGCTCGCGCGCTGATGCCGTTGCAATTCCAAAATGCGACGGTGCAGCTATTCCTATAAAAAGGAGAAACAGCCATTATTTAGGGTGCGGGGGAGGTTTGGGATGCGGATGAGGAAGAGCGTGCCTCATCCGCCGCGTCCGCCGCAGCGGTCGCCCTCACCTCATGCGAGTGCACAAGGAGTTGTGTCACTACAACCTTGAGTATGACTGCAGGCCACTCAGCTGGATCGCGGCCGGACACGGCGGGCATAAGCGCCTGCGTCACACGCACCAAGTCGAGCCCGTTGCGGGCGAGATCGTCGATGGTGCGGCTCAGCACGCGCTCCTGCTCGCTCAGGGAGGCGGCAACGGGAAACGGCCTCCGCCGTCCGCCTTCGCTGCTCCACGCGGGCGGCGCGCTCCTCGCGGGCCGCGTCGACGGCCGTCGGCTAGCGCTCCCGGTGTTGGCGGGGGCGTGGCGCCGCAGCGTCCGCGTAGGAACACTCCTGGCGTCTCTGCCGCCGTTGTGCGCGTGGGCGGTCGCGTCTTTGCGACCGCTGAGACCGCGGTGGCTGCGGGAGCGGGTTGGCTGTGCGGCGGCGCGAAGGCGTGCGCTCCCATGAGGGAGATCGCGACGCCTCCGACCGCGCGTCGGCCGCTCGCCGTTCCTGGATGCCGGCGCGTCGCCGCCGGTCACGCTGCTGCCGCTTGTGGCGCTGTTGCTGGGCCGCGTTCCCCCTGAAACAGCGGCGCTTGTACTCGGGGCAACCCTTGTACTTTGCGCCGTGGAGGTCGCCCTGGCAGTTGGAGCAGTTACGCTCCTCCGCGGGGGGTTTTGCCCAGCGGACACTGCTCTGCTCCGTGCGCGTCGCCACAGAACTTGCGCGTGCGGCGCTTGCAGTTCCGGGCCACGTGCCCGAAATCAAGGCAGTTATGGCACTGCGTGGGCCCGCGCGGTGCAGGTGCCCACGCGGACGCGGAGCCCAGGGATGGAGGTCACCTCGCGCAGCGCCCGGTGGCGCTGCGTATCCTGAAGCGTCGCGATGATCAGGGGCAGTGGTCTGCCCCGTCGTCCGGGCAGCTGGCTGCAGATCCGCTCCAGCTTCCGCACCTGAAACCCGAGATGGTCCAGGTTATCGTGGAGCGCATCGAAAGAGAGCTCCAGCGGTATGCCCCGCAAAACATAACGCAGGAACTTCTCGTTTCCTGTGGAGTACGTGTGGTACTCCACAGAGCGCTCATCTAGGGCGGCCAGGACATCCTGGTGACCCCTGTAGCCGTCGCATCTGAGCCGTACGGCGTCGCCGGCCACCTCAACGGTGACCTTGCGTTCGCCGCAGGCCGTCTGCAACGCCTCCAGGAGGCCAAAAATGTCGGCCACTCCGTAGACGAAAATGGGAGGTGGGCGGCGGCGGCGGGTGACGACCGTGAAGTCGCCTTCCTCTTCCTCGCCCTCGCTGGCTGGCGCGGGCGGGTCGGCGGTGGTGGTGGTGGTGGCGTCCGCTGAGGTGGGCGGCGGGGCGCGCTCGGCGTCGGCGTCGGAGTTGGCGCCCGCTGCGGCGGGCGGCGCATTGTGATCAATTTTGCGTTGCTAGGTGGACAAAAATCGTAGTGACGATATCTTTGAGATTGACAATGTGTTTTGGGTACAAATGTGTGCACTACTAACACGGGTATCGGTGTCTGTAATGGCAACACCTTACGGTCGAGTATGCCAGTGAATGGAGGTCGTAAGTTCCATGCCGGTCAACTGCCGGACGTTCCTTTCATGAGATAAACTACAGCGAGTTTGTGTTCGTACCGGAATTGAAATTGTAACCTAATAATAGCTCTGATCCCGATAATTTCCAGGTGAATGCCTTACCAGGAAATCCTCACCACGTTAACATCAACTTATCCAAAGACCTCAATCTACTGGAAAGATCGAAAATGATATAAGATAATTACGAAACGCTTAACAAATCTTTGTGCACATTTACAGTATTGAAACAAATTTATTATCAGCTCTTATATTTCGTAATGAATAAAAGAATAAAAGGAACATTCAACATAGAATAAAATTGTAAATAAATACTATTGATTCTGAGGCTAGTCTGTTCTCTACCCGCATGGCTGAGGACACAAGACTTCCTTGTTCTGGACTTGATTCGCTATCTTCCAAATGTTTAGGTTCGAACTCAATAATGGCGTGTTCACCGAAGGAGGACCGAATAATGGCGTCTCGTTCACCGAAGGAGTTCAGTTACGCTGACGTACTGAATATCAGTGAGAAAGGGTCAGCTGTCTCATATTTGTTTGTGTTTAATCAATACTGCAGCAAGTGGTAAAATCACCACTGGTTAAAGAGATACGGAAGTTCTTAGAAGACAGATTTTTTTGGAAAGCAGCCAAAAAGAGTTTTTTGGAAAACAAAAATTACATTACACACAAGTAAGATAGAAAAATAACATGGTACGCAAGGCTAAAAAATTAAACTTTTATTATTTATGGCATTTTTACCAGTTAAAGCTGCACTGAAGGAGCAAAGATCTACACATTTAATAACTTAAGACAAAATCAAATGATATTTTGTTTTGACTTTCAAAAACAAATAAATTAATAAAGAAATAGATATATCATGAACTTTTAGACAAAATCAAGGTCCGATTCACTGTCATTTGAATCTTCAAAAACTTCGTTTTCCATGTCAGTAGAGCCGCAAATTAATAAATTTGATACATTATCTGGAATATCTTCATCTTTTGTCTTCTGTGTTTTCCGCAGGCTCGAAATGAGAGGGTCTGAAGAGAGCAAAAGGCTGTGAAGAATATCTTCATTTGTTGCAGATCGTGACATTTTTTTGGAGTGATGTTCCCTGTACTTCCGATATTCTTTATGTCGGAGCTCCTGCGCATCTTCTGTTAGTTGACCTATTGGAAGTAGCATTGAATTAATAACATCTGCTCCGTGAATCAGAATCTTGTGGACCGTTGTGGGCATATAAAACCAATCGTAAAGTTCCACAAAGAGTTCTGCGGTCTTGTTTGCAAATTCCCTAAAAGCCGTCACGTTAATTGCGAAGCCACTGGTCAGGGGAGCAATAATCACTTGAAACCTTTTAATGAGTTCTACATTGATGCCTGTGATTTCTGCCGATTTCTCCGGGTTTTCGAAGAATCTTCGCGAAGTGTTGCCATCATTGCTGGTCCCACCTCCTTGTCTAGGGGTATTCACAATGAGATTTAATTTCGACCAAAACTCTTCTTGCAATTGAATTGCAACCTTCATGAGGGAATGATGTAATAGAACTGAAACATTGTGCAACTTTAAGATTACTTATTTTATTCAACTGTCCAGCAGCTAAATTCATACAACTTATTGTTACACATGTATAGCTGATTATTGTAGTCTAAACTTAATAAAATGTGGGTGATCTTTGTTATTTTGTTAACTTTTTATAAACGTTCATGTGTCATGATTAGGTTAGCTTACTGTCTGTTAATGTGCAATGATTTGGTTATCATTCGAAATTACAATTCACACTTCGCAGTTGAAAATTCAGCTCCAAACTCTGAAATTAACCAACTCTCATAAACCTCACCAATATTCTCACAAGTGCCCCACCACAAAGTCTGTCAGTACCCTTTTTTCGAATGCACCAGCTGAGCAGCAGTCCACAGCTGTCTGTCTGTCAAAGAGTATGTGCCTCAGAGAGATATGTCTGCTTGCGTTTCGTGCGCCGCCTCACTGTCCAATCAGAAAGCTTTAAAACAACTCTTATGCAAATGTCTAGTACAAGATCAGAACATGCGCCCGGGCAAGCCCGCCAGGGCTTGCCTTCCCCTCCGACCGAGGGCGCCGCCTCTCTGCTGACGTCGTTCGGCGGCAGGTCTTTCAATTGCGCGCGGGCGTCCACGACACTAACAGTGGATACCATTGTGGAAATTAAATCTGGATATTTTTTAACAATAGCTGTGCATCATAATCCATATTATTCTGTGCAAACCAGATGAAGTTTACAATTATATGATGATTGGAAAAGAATCTTAACATTTCCCAAAAAAAACTATACTTTGGGACAACAATGCAATTATCATAAATAATGCTTTTATTTACTTTGTGATTTACACTGTGGATTATATTTTTAAGATTTTACTTATTAAAATATTTTTTCACACATTAATTTTCAAATAAAACTATGTAAGTGATAACTTTGCATCATTGTTTCTGTGACGTAGTGGAATAAACACAGACAACTTCAAAATAAAATATTAAATGTATTAACAAAAATATTTACAATTTACATAATGGTTTAACTTTAAACTTCCGGCAACCTTTTCTCCCTCTTAGCCGCATACCGCGACCGTCCCTAGGCCTACAACCCAGTAACCCTGCATTACCGCGGAAAAGCGACGCGTTGTGCTGCGCTATCGAACCTTGGCCCGTGACCGTGCCCATCACGGCTTGACTCCAAAAAAGAAAAACAGGTCGCCGTCCGGCGGACCGCGTGCCTAGATGCACCCACCTACACACTTCTCTCCGTACCTGCGTACTCTCGTCCCCGATATAAAACTTACGAACCAGCGGGCGCGTACGGCTCCGCGTTATATACCTGGGACTTGTAATCCCCCACCTCTTGTTTTGCCGGGTCTGTCCCATACAGTCGACGAGTAGACTCGTCGGCTAGCTGCTGGAGGCTGGTACGCGTCCACAAGACTCGCACTTCAACCATTTTAGAGATATTTTTGGCCCTGCCACGCTGTCTGCGCCAGCCTCCGCCTTTGTCTCCCAGCTTGTCTGTAGCCTTTCACTGGCCTACCGGTACCACCTATTGGCCCATTGTGTACGACGCCACAGACCCTCCCATGCCCGGAGGTAGAATGTTTTTTCGCAGCGAAATACGCACAGAAAAAATACTGCTAATTAGCCTGGTCGTGACCTCACATATTAAATATTTACGTTAAACAGATAAACAAATACAAAAACCAAACCTATCTAATATACAAAAAATAAATCTATGGGCTGTCTCCCCTTTTCCTAGCTATGTTGCCATTTACCTCAACTAACACATGTGAACATATATAAATTCTTTCGACATACAACTGAAAATTCTTGAAGTACAATAACGCTGAAAATAAAATACATAGATACCCTTTTTATACAATACAGTAGTACTATTGATAACTCTTGAAGTAAGAATTAATTCTGAAAAATAACATACATGAATATTCTGCTACATACAATTACAATGAATCTTTACGTACATCATGTGCCTTAAGGACTGAATTTATTGGCGCATGTATGTATCTACATGTGAAAACAATAACAAGGCAAAAATGAAAACCCTTGAATTTATAATTTATATACATCATTTTTTCACCGTCATTTATAGTGTCACGAACGTGTGAGTTCCCTGTACCTGTCAGCGATCAATTCAATCGTCGTACATGCGACTAAGCGCGTCGGCATTTACGTTCAAAGTACCATCTTTGTGAATGATTTTTAAAGTCAAGATGTTGAATTATAAAGACCAGCGTAATAATCTGGGATTTTTGCCCGCCGTATTGCGTAACCAAAGCAGGGGATTATGGTCAGTTTCAATATGAATCGTAGCTTGTCCGTCAAGACATATTTTCGATTTCTCTAAACCCCAAATTAAAGCCAAACACTCGACCTCTGTGGTCCCGTAATTAGACTCAGCTTGATTTAGTTTACGGCTCAAAAATACTACAGGTTGTTCTGTACCCTCGTCATTAATCTGATACAGAATCACACCTATTGCTCTTTTAGATGCGTCAGCTTGAATTCTGAATTCTTTGGAATAATCAGGCGCATGTACCACAGTCTTCTCACAAAGCGCCTGCCGCAGGTCATTGTACGAAGCCTCACATGCCTCTGTCCATACAATTTTGCCTTGGCGTTCCCGCCCCCGCAGCGCAACTGTCAGTGCTGCCGCTTTGCAAAATCCGGTATCAACCGTCGGTAGTACCCGACCGATACTAGTAACGATCGCACTTGTTTCTTAAACTCCGCTCTTGGAAAGTTCTGGATAGCTTGAACTTCGGCTTCGGCCGGCCGCAATTCCCGTTCCCGACTACATAGCCTAAGTACTGCACATCAGCGCGCGCAAACAAGCACTTGCGCGCCTGTACCGTTATTTTCGCTGATTTCAAGATTTGGAAAACTGTCTCCAGATGCCGTATGTGTTCAGACCAAGAATTACTAAACGCAGCGATATCATCGAGATACGGTATTGCGAATTCCTGACAGTTTTTAAGCAAAGTGCCCATGATCTTGCAACGTTGATAAGGACCGTTCTTTATCCGGAAGGGTAACCTAAGCGGTCGATACGTGCTGAAACTGGTCACGCAATATCTGCGCCCTATCCGTAAGACCTTTGTTCTCGCCCGTGGGAAAGATCTGCTCCTAGGACCAGACCAGTCACACAACCAAATGTTAAAACACCTACCGGAAAATTCACGTATTTTTCTCCTCCGTATCTTCAACAAGATTTGGATGGAACATACTTTCCTAAGACCTGGCGTGAAGCTATTATTTTTCCAATTCCCAAAGGAGGAAAGAACAAGACAAAACCGTCAACCTACCGCCGAATCTCGCTCTCAAGCTGCGTATGCAAGCTTCTAGAGCGAATTGTGAACACGCGTCTGGTCTGGCTCCTGGAACAGATAAACCTACTTTTACACCCATCCAATGTGGTTTCGGAAAGAACAGGTCAACCATGGACCACCCTGTCACCGTTACCACACAGATCTCCACTGATTTCGTGCTACGTCAACACCTGGTAGCAATAGAGAAAGCATATGATACTACCTGGAGGTACGGCATTTCTTCGCACCATCCATTCTTGAGGTCTTAGGGGTCGGCTCCCCTTCTTTAGTAGCCTTTCTTTCGTCAAGATACTTCCGCGTCCGCCTTTGTGACAAGGTATCCGCCAGTCACCCGTCACCCTCTAGAAAACGGGGTCCCTCAGAGATCAATTCTGAGTGTCACTCTGCCATCATTATCAATAGTATAGCGTCGATAATCCGAGAGCTGGTGCAAGCATAGCTCTTCGTTGACGAATTTGCTATTTCCTGCTCCTCCAAGAGAATGCAAGTAATAGAGAGGCAATTACAACTTGTCCTCAACAATTGCAGCAATGGAGGGATTTTTACGCTTTGTGTATGCATCGTGATTTGTGCAGTCTGACGAGGTTTATTTGCATAAATTCAAGATTTGTTCTCCAGCAACTAGAAGTACTATTATAGTTGCTTGATACCTATGAAGATTGTTTCTGATGCGTGTAGTGACACCATTCAATTAACGTGTTTGACGTGGTCTGTACGTGCTGTGTACCGAATTGTGGAGGGTGTACAGTGAAGAGTGAAGACTGTGTTTGTGTTTTACCTGTACCAGTATTTTCGTTATCATTCGATGAAATTTTCAAGTCCGCGGGTTCACGCACGTAGCTTTCTCAAAAGTAAAAAGCTAATATTTTTTCTGTCACGAAAAGCTAAAAGCTGTCAAAGAATATTGAGTAATTACATCAAATGTCTTTAAGGAAGAGTTGGGTAATTGTTCCAACAAAATTCTCCATGATACTGAATAAATATTTATTGAAAATTTCTTTTAAACATCAGTTGCATTGTTTTTTTATTTTTATTTGATATTGTGTTAGTACATTTCAACTTACCTTTATATATTTTTAAACATAAACATGTTTCGTTAACTACTTTCCCTCTTAGAATGGAAATAGAAGGACGATGAGTGTGGGGTTTAACATGGCGAGAGTTCTCACACGGATACGCGGAGGTAGTAGGGGAAAACTTGTTCTATGGCACGACACAAAGAACAAACTTTTAAATTAGCTAAAGTAAAATAGCTTGAAATAAATGAAAATCAAAACGCACTAGCCTACAATATTACGTGAATTAACTTAAAAAAGCAACTAAATCTAAAATTATTGAAAGAATAGCGCAAGTCACTCGACAACTGCCAGCGATCGCAGTCCCAATACCCACGATTGCTTTGCAGTCCACGATTTAAATGTTGGCGGTATCTGAAAGTATGTAATTCATCAACGCCCAGCTGCAAACTCATGTTGAGTTTAATAACAAACGGTGTATTATTTACAAGGTGTCGGTTCGTTAAGATTTTCAATATGCAAACATCATTTGAGCAACATTCCCATGAACCGAAGTAAAGTCTGAGCCTACTAAATTGTTTCTAATAGTAACAAATGGTATTTAATACTCAAAGGTAAAAATATTAGTTCGATTATTTTTTGGCTCGGAATTGCTTTTCTTGAGATATGTAAGAACGCGGAAAATAATCACGTACATTTTAGTATACAAATAATTTTTCAATTTTCGCAGCCCAGAAAGCTGGCACCCTGACTCTTCAAAACCGCCTCTGTTCTTTATAACAAATCAAGGATGGTTAAATAATATTGCAAAGAGTAGGGCTGCATTTGCCCGATCCGGTATGTTCGCACTACTTTACTTTGCTTTCTCAAGAGTAAAAACATTTTTTTATTATTTTTGTGACTATCAAGGCAAGCGAAAAGCAAACTCTCAAGGAAGACTGAATATTTTTTTCAAATGTTGTTTTTAAAGAAGTATGAATTGTTCTAAGAACATTTCTCTTTAATGCTGATTAAACCTTTATTGAAAATTTGTTTCCTACATCAATTGCGTTGTTATTTTTGTTTGATATTCTGTAAGTATTAGAAGTTACATTTATACATTTTTAAACAAATAAACACGTTTCATTGACAATTGTCCTTCTTAATGGAAAGGGTATACATATGGATAGGAAAAGGGTGGGGTTTAACATGCGGGAGATGTTGCACGGGTACGCTAGTCTGACTTAATAAGTACCTACATCAATAAAGAAATCAACATTCCCTATGACTTTTTTCGTTTGAAATTCTTCCTTTTAATAGCATTGTGGGAGAATGAGTTTGTGAGAGAGAGAGAGCAGCAGACTTCTTTTGCATTTCGGGAACATCCTGTTCTCTTTCCCCCAACACCTTCGATAATTCAACTTATTGAGAGGGATTTGAAGGACCAGCTTTGGACAGGTTGCATCTGTTGTGTAAGATTGCTGCTATTATAGCTTAAGGAAAGTAAGTTCACAATTGACATAAAAAACATATATTAAATTAAAGCATAATAGAGGAACAGTGTTTGATCAACAGTTAGACATGCAGGCACTTTCTTCAGACTCATTACACATGGTTAGACGGCAATTCAAAACAGCGTTGCTGGACCATCACACAACACGTGGCACAGGCAGCATTTCAGGCAGTGGTATTGTATTCCCTTCGCGTTAGGCGATACAAGGGAGAAATGCTCAGAATGAAGAACTGTTGCAGTCTGGCGCTCGCCAGAAACGCACCATCACATCACACGTGATACAGGCAGCATTTCAGGCAGCGTTGTATTCCCCTCGCGTTAGGCGACACAAGGGAGAGGCTCGTAATGCAGATTGCTGCAGCTTACGGTTCCTAAAACGCTGCACCTTGAACTAAACGTGTAGCGTACGTCGAAAACGACGCTCGGCGAGCGTTGCACAAACTAGGCCTTAAACTAAACCTGTAGCACATGTCGAAAAACAGCGTTCCGCGAGCATTGCATTCAGCGCGCATTGCCTTACGGGAGCATCGTTACCACAAGGCTCTGACCAGACAGGGACCAGACTGACCTCGACTGCGTCGGGTGACGCAGAGAGGGAAGCTCGCAGCCAATGAGCGAGTGTCATAGAAAACTGGGCTTTATGGTTTGAAATTGGAAACGTTTGGGTTACGAATTTAGTGAATATTTTACGTGTGATTTTGAATGTTGTTTTACGACCTGTGCCAGCATGAAGCCAATGAATTTGTACTGCTCAATTATTTTGCAGACGTGCTTTTAAAATTTTAAAGAGTCGTATTCGCTCCGCTGTCCCCCCAGAAATATTGTAATTAATATTATGTAGTGTGCTCCGACATACACCCCCACAGAAAGCATATTGCTTTCGATATAAGAATGGAGGAGAAGTTGGCTATTTGGGTGGGAATACGAAAGTAGAAGGTGTGGTAAGGAAGGCCGAGGCCTGTGGATGGTTTGAGTGCACTGTGCTGTACAGTGTGTTGGGAAATCCAATGTTGAAAAAATGAAAACATTAAGTACAAACATTTTAAATAAAATAAAAACACCTTAACTACTAATAATGATAAATTGTGATGTTAAATGCTGCTAAGATTAAAGCGAGTAAAATAAAAAAATAATAAAAAAACCGACCTTCAACAGAAGGGCAAACGCGGAGCGTTTGATGGTGGGAGGCGATGAGCTAAGCTAACATCGCGAAAAGGAACTTACATTGAGCGTAAGGCAATGACTTGTAAGCAGGTATTGCAGGAACCTGCATTGGGCGCATGTCGCTGCGTAACAACGACGAAAATGTGCGATGAGCGTAGCTAACATCGCGAATGAAAACTCGTATTGAGTATTGCAATAACCTATGAATAGGTATTGGAGGAACCCGCGATGGGCGTATGTCGCTGCGTAACAACGACGAGAAATGTGCGACTAGCTTAAAATATCTAATACTAACACAAATTGAATTGACAGACATCAGCACAAACCAAATTAAGGAAAGGCCTGTTACTGACATTTCTTCAGCTAAGCCTGACATGAATGTGTACAACTAGGTGTTGTACATTGGTATGAGTGATATCCAAAAAACAGGAATATACCACTAATTGGAAATGAAGCTACAATCACATCGTGGCAATTTGGAACTGTTCTGAAAGACGTTGTACCTAGCCGTTGATAATGGTTGAGCCAAAAAAAAAAATATGTTTGAGTACAAGCTTACCTAAAAACTGACTAATCCTGAAATAAATTAAATTACTGCAGACCCTACAACTAAGCCATTGAAAGATTATGTACGACTTAGCATTGAATACCTAAACTTGACAAAACATGAATCCTAACAATGATGCAATAATAATGACATACGAAACTACACAAGAAAGTAAATCCTAAATAATAGACATTACAATGACAGAATAATAATAACCATGACAATGACATAAAAGATAAACACAAGTATAAGCCCTGAGCAACACAATAACATGACATGAAAATACACAAATATAAATCTTAAGCAATATAATAACATAACATGAAGTACAATGATATAAATACTGACAGCTAACTGACAACTTAAAGGAGAAGATGATGTACTATTCCAAAGGAAGGGGACACAATCTATTGATGTGTCTAATGAACACAACAGATTGTGTTTTGACTTCGACTGTCCTGACGCGCCCATCGCGTGCAGGAAACAGTTGCGAAATGATACCCATTCTCCATTCCAGAGGTGGGAGATTGTCATCTATGATTAGCACAGGGGTGCGCAAAGCTATGTTAGGTGAAACAGTGTTCCACTTGCTTCGTTGTTGAAGCGACTGCAAATATTCTTTACTCCATCTTTTCCAGATGGTGCAGAGTGCATACTGTATTGAGTCCCAATGTGATCTTAAAGATTTGGGTTCAAAATAGTTGGGTTCTGGTAGTGCCTTGAGCGCTCTGCCTATTAGGAAGTGCCCTGGAGTAAGATAATTGAATTCGGACACATCGTCAGTGGGACGAATAAGTGGTCTGGAGTTAAGTATGGCTTCCACGTGAGTTGTCACAGTGAGAAGCTGCTCATAAGAGAGCATTGTGTCACCTAGCTCTTTGATCAGATGGCGCTTTAACATTTTGATACCTGCCTCCCAAATTCCTCCAACATGTGGAGACCTGGGTGCTATAAAATGCCATTTAATACGAGAATTTGTACAGAAATCAATGATTGCCCTTTGGAATGCTAGAGATTGAAATAGCTTGTAGAGAGCTTCGAGACGCTTATTGGCGCCTACAAAGGTGGTAGCATTGTCAGAATAAATGGCATTAGGCAAACCTCGCCGAGCAGTGAAGCGCTTGAGAGCCATGAGAAAGTTTTCAGCGGTCAAATTACTAACAATTTCGATGTGAACTGCCTTGGTTACCATGCAAACAAACAAGGCAATGTAGACCTTTGTACAGGCCTTGCCACGGACACCAAACTTTAGCCAGAAATGCCCACTATAGTCCACCCCCACAGTGGAAAATGCCGGGCTAGGTGTAACGCGCACAGAAGGCAAATTACCCATTAATTGCTGCGCTGGGGTAGGCGCATGTCTGAAGCAAGTTACACATCTACGAATCACTGATTTGATCGCTCTACGAAGCGAAATTATCCAAAAACGCTGTCGTAGGTGCACTGTCAGCACTTGTACATTGGCATGTGACAAATTCAAATGGGCATTGAGAATTAGAGCACTGGTAAAGTGATGTGTGCGAGGAAGAATCAGTGGGTGAAGCGTGTTGAACGGCAGTTCTGCTTCTGATAATCTCCCGCCTACTCTTAAACATCCTTGTTTATCAATGAACGGATGAAGTGACAACAGACCACTATTGGCAGGGCAATTAGCATTGCTATCAAGTGCCTTCAAAACAGCTGGAAAGGCAGCTTGTTGCACAAGTTTGATGCATTGCAACTCAGCAGCATCAAGTTCAGAGACTGTTAAATGTTGTGGCAAAGGAGTTTTGAATTTTTCTATTTTACCAGATTTTAATTGAAGCAAGGTAATGAATCTTAAAATGTAAGCCATTACTCTTAAAGCCTTGTAATAAGAACCATAGTGTGAACAAATTCTGTCATTTAAATAATTTGAATTGACGTTAGAAAGAAGCAGGACAGCATTTTTAATAACTAAAATACCTTTAGTTGGCCATAATTCTGAATGGAGTGTTAAAAAATTGGGCCCGAACCACCAATGCTGGAATTGACTAAGTCCCTTGGTTTCACGCCGCGAGAGAGCAAATCGGCTGGGTTTTCTGCTGATTGCACATGCCTCCAAGTAAATTCGTTGGTTGCCTCTCTGATATATTGAGCGCGATTGCGAGCGAAGATGTTACCTTTAAGACGAGGTGTTCTTAACCAATCCAAAACAATATTGGAGTCGGTCCACAACATGACACTATCAGGCAGAAAATTGTTAGCAAAAATTTTATTACCTTATTTACAAGTTTTGTTAAGAGGACTGCTGCACACAGTTCCAGGCGAGGGATTGTGAGGGCCACGTCACCCTTAGCCTTCATGCTAGATGGTACCACTCGTGATTTGGCACAGAGCAATTTAGAGGTAGTGATGTTATGCTCATTTGTAGAGCGAATGTAGATGACAGCGCCATAAGCCTTCAGGCTACTGTCACAAAACCCGTGCAGCTGTATGTTCGAGCAGTTCGAAGGCAGTACACACCGTGGTATTTCTAAATTGGGAATGTCCGCTAATGATAAAAATACCTCATGCCAATTAGGGGCTATGTCAGGTGGTAATGTGTGATCCCAACCTAAGTCATAACTCCACAATTTCTGAAATAACAACTTGCAAGTAATGATAGATGGAGCCAACATACCTAAAGGATCGAAAAGAGAACAAATGACAGAAAGCATCGTTCTTTTAGTAAATTTGCTAGTGTTGAAATCAATTTTGTCAGACAATACCACACTAAGCATGTCCGTAGCAGTGTTCCAGGATAACCCAAGAGTAGAAATCTGCTCAGAATCTTTAGAACCGAAAATTTTCTGACTAGATTTAGCTAACAAGGATGTTGACAGATTTTCAAGCGCTGCCTTATCATTCGAGGCCCATTTACGCAATAGAAAACCACCCTTAGACAGGAGTGTGTTGATTTCGGCTATAACATTTTTAGCATTATCAGTGGTTGAACAAGAGAACAAGAAATCATCCACATAAAAATTACTTGTCAATAAATGGGAACTCATGGGAAAGCTTGCCTTTTCATCGGCTGCGAGCTGATGTAATGTTCGAATCGCAAGAAAGGTGGCTGGTTTAAGACCATAGGTCACAGTGGTTAGCACGAAATCTTGTATATGTTCAGAGGGACAATCTCTCCAGAGCACGTGCTGTAAGTTCCAATCAGTTTTATCTAAATTGACTTGGCGAAACATCATTTTTAAATCAGCAACAATGCCAATTTCGTTAAGTCTAAACTTGAGCAATAGATCAAAAAGATCATCCTGAATTTTGCCACCGTTCATAAGTGCATCATTAAGTGAAATGCCAGTGGTTGTTTTGGCAGAAGCATCAAAAACTACTCTTATAGGAGTACTTTCACTGTTTTTTAGGACCCCATGGTGTGGCATATAATAATTAACACGATCATTAGAGGGCAATGAAGGCTGCATATGTCCTAACTCTATGTACTCGTGGATGAACTCGTGATAGGATTTTTTTAATGATGGATCTCTTATGAATCTTTTTTCTAGGGCCAGAAGCCGTTTGGTGGCTTGAGCTTTTGAATCTCCTAACAGGTCCGATTTAGTGTTGGTAGGCAACCTTACTGTATACCTGCCTGTAGAATCCCTAAAATGGGTGGACATGAAATGGGATTCGACCACTTCCTCCTCATCGAGAATTAATTTGGTGGGTGTGACCTCCTCAATCTCCCAAAATCTTTTAATTTCATTGGGTAGATCGAATGGGATTTGGACTAAATTACACTGTTGTGAAGTGTGGTTGTCTGAAGGAATTTTACCACCAACTATCCAGCCTAATTCTGTATCCTGGAGTACAGGAAGATCTTTACTAAACCCTTTGCGCTGTCTAGGCAACAGAATGTCAAAGAAAACATCTGCTCCAAGCAAGAGGTCTATTGACTTCGAGTGCACGAATGAGTAGTCAGCATAGACAATATCAGTGGGCAACTTCCAGTGATCAGCATTTACACTAACACACAAAGACCTAGGTATATCAGAAACGATGGCACAAGTGATTGTTTGTGACCACTCAGAATTGATGTTGGATGGAATTGGTGAAAGTAACACTGTGTGTGCTTGTCATTACATTAGAAGCCACTCCTGAAATGGTGATTGGTGTTTTTACAGTAGGCAAATTAAGTGACGCTGCAGCATTTCGAGTAATTAAATTCACGCTACTACGTGTATCAAGAAGTGATACAAAGGTTTTGACCTTGCCATTGTTAGCAACACAAGCAACTTCCGCAGTTGGAATGAGCACAGAACTAGCAGCTTTGGTTACGCAGCTTTGGTTACGCAGCTTGGTATGGTGGCAGCAAGATGTGTATCTGTTGGAGGGTTTTCACCAAAATGCAAAAGCTTGTGATGAGGCCTGGCACAAATTGCACACTTGAAATTGCAGGAGTGACCACTAGTTTTAGGATTGAAACATTTCACACATCTGCCAACCTTATTAATAAATTCCTGACGATTTTTAGGTGTAAGATGTAAAAACGCATGACAGTCTTTGATAAGATGTTCAGATTTACATTTGGGACAAGTTGGGTCTTTGTTTTTTATACCATTGTTACTTGCAGATTTTGTAGAATTAAATTTCTCATTAAAATTTAATGAGGTCTGCACTGGATCGTCAATGACTCCTAAGCTACGTTGATGCAATTCTAAATACTCTAACAATGAGTCAAAGGTGGGAAGCTCTTTCTCTGACAATGATAGCTCCCACAATTTTAAGATGTCAGAAGGTAAGCCCTTTGAGATGAGAGCTATTAGTAACAAATCGGCGAGACTTGTTTCCTGATTGATTCCCTTAATAGCATTCACATGCAGTCTATAAAAATGAATTAAGTTTCTTAATGAATTGGCAGAACCTACAACGAGTTGTGGAGGTTTGAGAATACTGTTTAAATGACGGGCAACTAATGATCTGGGTGAATCGTATCTTTGTTTCAACAATTCCCAGGCAACATTGAAGTTACTATCTGTTATGGGCAAATTATGCAAAAGGTTTTTGGCATCTCCTTTGAGAGCACCAGAAAGATAGTAAAATTTACTAGAATTTGGTAATTCAGATTGTACAACTAGCCCTTCAAATACATTTTTAAATGTCAACCAATTTAAAATATCCCCATCAAAGGTTGGTAATTTAATTTCAGGAAGCTTGATGTTGGATTTGTTTGAACAAGAATTGCTACAAGAGGTGCTAGTGTTGTCTAAATTAATCTTTGCAGCATGAGCTGATTCATATTCTGATAATTTAGTGGATGCTGAAGCTTGAATTTCATAACATTTGGCAAGAAATTCTTCTAGCTCAGTATAGAACTCAGGTGATGCCTCGATGGCATCAACAGCAGCATCAAGTTTGTTGAAGACTTTGTCATAATTTTCTAATTTGATTGAAAGCTCTTTATGTTTGCTTTGAGTGAGAGATTCATTATCTGTTAAGAATTTGTTAATAGAAGTGGAATTAGCTTCCAGCCTGGTCATCAAAGTGGTGACCTTCTTAGGAGTGTAATTAGACATTTTGAATGTTTGTATTTTGTGGCTATTAAGAATTAATATTCCACTAACACTCAAGTTAATTAGCATCAGGTGCACCGATTGGGATTGGATGTGAAATTCTTAACAGGAAGCCAACACATAATAAACACTGATTAATATAAACTAATCTTACACCTTGAAAATTACTTTCCTAACCTTAAAAGAATGATAACACATACTTATAAATGACCCTTGAAAAATACTTGACACACAAGAGAAAATTTCACTGCACATAATAAACAACATAAATAAATCACTGAATGAGCACTTGTAAATAAATAATGCCTTGAAACACTTTGTTGTTGCACGTCTGAGTGTAAAATAATTGGTTGGTACTCACGACAATCATACAGAATAATAATCAGCTTCAGGTGAGCAATCATCTGTGATAACTGCAGCTTGGCATGGAATATACAGCTTGTTGGGTTGCACATGAAACATTTAACAAATGTATGAGTTGTGGTTCACAGAGAATGCAATGTTTCCCTTGAGAAAACCAAGATAAATTTCCTTAATAATAGCAGTAAGCTCTTTGATACCTTTTAGATTAGTTCATATATGCATGTACTTGATTGATATCATAAACAAGAGCATATATGGAACTAAATTTAACATTTTGAATAGCTTTTGATATAATAAATTTTTAAAATGTTGAATAAATATTAATGCTGGTTCAACTACTTCTCTATTACATAGAAGATAGTCGGCTCGAAAAAAGGACCAATTGTGGGAGAATGAGTTTGTGAGAGAGAGAGAGCAGCAGACTTCTTTTGCATTTCGGGAACATCCTGTTCTCTTTCCCCCAACACCTTCGATAATTCAACTTATTGAGAGGGATTTGAAGGACCAGCTTTGGACAGGTTGCATCTGTTGTGTAAGATTGCTGATATTATAGCTTAAGGAAAGTAAGTTCACAATTGACATAAAAAACATATTAAATTAAAGCATAATAGAGGTACAGTGTTTGATCAACAGTTAGACATGCAGGCACTTTCTTCAGACTCATTACACATGGTTAGACGGCAATTCAAAACAGCGTTGCTGGACCATCACACAACACGTGGCACAGGCAGCATTTCAGGCAGTGGTGTTGTATTCCCTTCGCGTTAGGCGATACAAGGGAGAAATACTCAGAATGAAGAACTGTTGCAGTCTGGCGCTCGCCAGAAACGCACCATCACATCACACGTGGTACAGGCAGCATTTCAGGCAGCGTTGTATTCCCCTCGCGTTAGGCGACACAAGGGAGAGGCTCGTAATGCAGATTGCTGCAGCTTACGGTTCCTAAAACGCTGCACCTTGAACTAAACGTGTAGCGTACGTCGAAAACGACGCTCGGCGAGCGTTGCACAAACTAGGCCTTAAACTAAACCTGTAGCACATGTCGAAAAACAGCGTTCCGCGAGCATTGCATTCAGCGCGCATTGCCTTACGCGAGCATCGTTACCACAAGGCTCTGACCAGACAGGGACCAGACTGACCTCGACTGCGTCGGGTGACGCAGAGAGGGAAGCTCGTAGCCAATGAGCGAGTGTCATAGAAAACTGGGCTTTATGGTTTGAAATTGGAAACGTTTGGGTTACGAATTTAGTGAATATTTTACGTGTGATTTTGAATGTTGTTTTACGACCTGTGCCAGCATGAAGCCAATGAATTTGTACTGCTCAATTATTTTGCAGACGTGCTTTTAAAATTTTAAGGAGTCGTATTCGCTCCGCTGTCCCCCCAGAAATATTGTAATTAATATTATGTAGTGTGCTCCTACAAGCATATATCCATGCGAAGATTCTCATCGTCAGGAAATTTGAAAACAGTTACTGGTTGTATCTTTATGATAGTTTCCCTGGCATTTGGGCACAGAACACACATCACTAGGGAACTGATTTTTAGGTGTGATAAATGTCTAAAATATATTACATTTTCTTGTTAGTAAACCCTCCAAATGTGTGGGAAAAAAGGAAAAAGGCTCCACCAGCACATACTTCCTCACATTATTTCTAATTTGCAATTTTCGAAAATTCTGGGAGGTCTATAAAAATGAGTTCCTCACCATTCTTTTAAGCATCCCTCCTTCTGTCCGTGGGAAATAATATTTTATGTATCAAAATTTTTTTTATTAAATTTGGGACCTTAGCGTAAAGGACGCTTAAGAGAATGAAGAGGTCTCATGTTCATTAAAAAGCCTGATTTTGTGAAAAAATAAAAAAATGTTCGACGTCTTCCTACGACTACAATTGGGAAGATTAATTTTTTTCTTAATGAAATGTTCTCAAAAACAGATCATCAAATAAGGTCATGTTGAATTTTTCGAAAATACTAGTATTTGTGGAGTATTTGGGCGTCAAAGTTAGTCGCCCACTCTGAAAATCCGTCGCTTCCTGATCGTAATTTCAGAGCTACTTTTAAATAAGGTGGATGCTACGTATGTTAGAATTTGTATATTATTTCACTTTATTATTATTATTATTATATTTCTATTCATTTTAAATTGTGTCGTTTAATTGTGTTAAATGTGAAAACGAATAGATGAGCGGTCATTGTTGGTTCTTGTAACGCCGCCCTGATAACAGAAAGACAATGACGGCTGTTTTGTTCGCGGTGATATAAACTAATACTTTCTTTATCGTCATGCTAATTAGCATACCACGTAACTCCAGATTGGAGAGTTTTGCAGTGGAAAGAATGAACATAGCCGGGAAGCAGAATTTTAATTTCCTTTCTCGTTGAACTTATAAATTCTAGAAAACTCCATTATTTAAGATGCTCGATTTGTTATTTACTTTTATTTTGTACTCTTCTTTCATAATTATATTTTATCATGAAGTAAACAGAAAAGAGGAGGGAATATGGAGTTACGAGGTTTGCTAATTAGCATGACGGTATTTGTTGAACATTACAACAATATAGTGTTTAATAATATTTATTAATGTTAATACTATATGATTGTGAATACACTGCATACCTTATATAATGAATTCATCGCCAGAAATATATTTTTACTTTCTCGCGCTTTTTAATGTAAAGTTTTGAGTAAAAAATCCTATTGCTTGAAACTAATTTTCGCACCAAATGTTCTTCGATTTCAAACGAGTATTACAAAAAATGATGACTGAGATGTGTTATTGCGGAACGAAATTGAGGTATAAATAGTATTACATAACCATTACAAATGGCGAGGAAGTACGTGCTGTTTTGAGCACCACTAGAGTATAATTTTATGGTAAGTTTTGTGTTTTTGTTACTTAATAGCATATGGTACTGACTAAAAATAAGAATTTATCAGCAACAAATTTGTTGCAGCGTTTTAAAGTTTAAAACAAAAGTAGAAAACGAAGTTAACGATGGACAAGGTTTTGGAATACATCTGCTCTTAATCAGTGTGGTATAATATTAGAGAATGAAAGCATGTAAAGTTAGTTTAAGGGAATACGAGTTGAAAGTAATTATATTGTTTCTCATAAAATGTTAATGTTTCTAATAAAATGACTGCGTTGTAAATTGACTCATGTCCAGGTATATATTTTCTGAATAACAGAAATGCAGTAGTTGTTTGCCGTTTCAAAAACCATTACAAACAAAATACCTAATAATTGGATCTCTTTTTCCTTTAAGAGCTTTTATAAAAAATTCTCTTCTATATATTGTCATTGGGATGGACATGATTCACTTTGCAATCTTCTAGTTGTCTACTAAATTGAATTTCATTATCTGATACATTCCACATTTTACTCAAAACTAATTATGTACTGTAACCTATATTTGTATTAATAATTGCTTGTATTATATTTTGTTTGAAAAAAATAACAGAAATGTCTTTGAGAAAAAACTGTTGTTTGATTTCGGAACTGAGTAAAATATGCGTATGGTAGTTTTCATTTTTTAATGTGAATATTGATTGCAATTCATCTTATGAAGAATTTGTTATTTTTGTAGTATTGTAAAAGTGACAATAAAGTTCAAGGTGTTTAAATTGTTCATTTTTTATTTCTTTCCTTGCAACAGTCGTTTTAATACAGGATGAAAACATTTGAATTTGCTAGTCACACCTATTGATATGACCTACGAGTATATTATTTAGTCTCTTAGCCAGTCAAGCTGTTTGTAGGCCTTTTCTGAAGTGAAAGACAGTTCAAGTCGTTAGTGGGTAGAACTAGATATTAGTAACTTCCTTTGTCTTCTTTCTGAAATAAAGATGTTGTAAGTTGATGTGCTACTGAGTGGACTGTATGAGAATTGATGACATCTCACTTACATTTTTCCTTTGATAGCGGAGGACCACTGGCGGTAATACTTACTGGCAAGCTACCAGTCTTGTGAATTCTGTAAGGAAAGTTTAGGTGCTGTTATTGTCACAAGTGAAATTATTGAAATGGAGTTGTATCTGTATTATAAAAAAATAAATTACAATAAAAGAGGTGCACCTTGCAGGGGTTAATAACTAAATTAGCATTGAATACAAATAAATGGAAATAAGGTTTGACCATAAGAATTATATGTACATGATTCGTAATGTATGCTCTGTGGTCCGCGCAGCCGGCTGTATAACGTCAGAGCTGCAAGCACGTACTGGCAGGCGCCAGAGTAGGAGGACGTCTGCGTGGCCGAAGAAAGGCGAATATGCTGGTTAATGTGTCTGCTAGGCACCTCACGCGTTGCAAACTAACCATCGGCGACACAATGCCACCAACTCTGGCATGATGACCTTGTTGTTTTATAACACAGTAAGTAGCAGGAGAACAAACGTTGCGCACTGAACTGAATTGTAGTATTGCACGCGAGTTTAGTTACATATAAATTATCACTCAGTTATGCATGTGCTAGGATGTGTGTTCCGTATAAGCTAGTAATGGAACAGATCACTGAATTAACAGAGATTGTAGATAATGGTACATGACACAGTTCGCAGTAACAGCAGTAATACAGTCACGAAGCAGTGATAAAAGTTCAACACGTGGTGAGGTTGCACATCGTGTGAAAGAAATACTATCATATGTAGAGACATGGAGTGAAAGTAACGTCGCACTTAACGAGAGCTGTGGCACGACAAGCAATTTTTAAGCAGGTCACTGAATTAACAGTTTGTAGTTAATGGCACATGACGCAGTTAGCAGTAATACAGTCACGAGGCAGTGATAAAAGTTCAGCACGTGGCGAGGCTGCACATCGTGTGAAAGAAATCACTACTATATAGAGACGTGGAGTGAAAGTAACGTCGCACTTAACAAGTGCTGTGGCACGACAATGTTTAAGCGTGCATTTGCAACATTGCGTCATACACGGAGCAGACAGTGGCACGGGGTCCGCACCGTGCGATGGCTCTCTCAATGCTGACTTTTGTGAACTGCTGGCCTTGGCGCGCAAAGTTAGGAATGGCCAATCACAAGCATTATGACTAATGGTAGATTTGCGTTAATGATTGAGGTGTATTACATTAAAATACATGTTATTAAATATTAAAATTTTACATGTATATTACATGATTAAGTTCGTAACGAATGTGAAATTGCGTCTGCAGATTCAAATATTCTCGGAACGAGTAATGGGGCGGTAGAGTTGGAGAACTGCCGGCTGCGTTGCCTATGTCGAAATTCCAAGGACGGAACCGTTGAGAACATGGATTTTTGTGTGAATCTGTTAAATTAACATAAAATACAGACTGAGAAAATAAATAAAATACAGAATCAAATATACAATGGCTTAATGTGATGCGCATAAATTAAATATATTTTAAGCTTGCTTGCACGAACAGATGTCATTTGATACATTAACCCGGGGGGATGCCCATAGTGCTAAAAGTAACGTTCGGACACGCTGTTTTTGCCAGATGCCACTGTCTTTTTCCCTATTATCCATGTTTCTACCCATCATTCATACGATATTGATGATACAATCAACAGTATTCAGTGTGAAACATTTATAACATATATTTAGCGACTTAGTTCGACTTTACACTCGGTAGCGCTACTGAGAAGCGCCGGACCCTTCACTTATAGGCCATCGACGGGTGCCGCTAGGCGTAGGAAAGGAAGGATTCGTGCGTCACACGCTGTGGGCGTCGGCGGCAGCAGCAAGGCAGTCAAAAGGTAAACAGCCATCAGTGGGGCTTCCGAGAGACTTACAGTGAAGGCTGTCATTTAGAACTGCATTCTGCTGACGATAGCGTGGAAAGGTGTCTGTGCTGCTGGTGACGTGAGTACGTTACTGACCGCCTTAACAGCGCCACTGTGCAGCCCGTGAGTCAGTATTATAACAGACAGAGAGTATAATATCAGAGGCGGCACTTAACGTTATTCCCAACGTTCTTATTTAAATCTCAAATGTTCACGGAGGGGGTAGCATCCATCTTGACCCCACTTTTTTGAGCCAATAGCGTCGAAGGAAGATCGGCCTATGGAGGTAGCGCATAATGACGACCGGGACATTTAAAATTATATTACGAAGCATTTTTTCAAAATGGCGGCAAATTATAATTATATGAATATTATTTAATGTAAAAAATATGCTAGGCAATTTAGAATCTAATAATTATAAGGATTAGGAATTCTGAGTAAGTGAAGGGAATTGTAGTCCAGGGAGTGTGCAAAATAAAAAGTTATTGAATGAACAATATTTATTTCTAAATTATGTAAACATACATAGTTGTACACAATATACACATATTAATTCAATTTTCATAAAATAAATAAAAGCAAATAACACACAGATTATTTCACATTTGTTTTGACCGAATATTGAAATCATGAATTAAGAAAATTGTCATAATACAACTAGTGACCATTACCTCTTAAATATTATATCATTATCAAAACGACATTCCAGTTGAATCAAAGGCGAGTGTCGTCTGATATCAAATATGTATTACACTAAAGATCTTTTCGATAGCACAGCTATCATCCTCAGATCTATCTGAAAATTACATAAAAGCAAATTTGAAATGTAGATTGTATAAATTCTGTACTGCACGTACTGCAAGGTAATGATCCAGTTTGCTTACGCATCTCGCATTAACAATTTGTACAAAAACAATTTTGTAATAATTTATGCAATCTCCATTTCATTGTTTTTATGTATTTTTCAGATAGCTCTGAGGATGGTAGCTATGCTATCGAAAAGATCCTTAGTATAATACATATTTGATACAAGACAACTGTCTTTTATTCATTATTAAAAAGACTACACCACCAACAATTATATTAATTGACATGCCAGTTATTAACAAATGTGAAATTTCAGCGTATTATCAAAATAGTAATTAAGATATTATAATATAAATTAATATCACTGATATATTTTATAAATAAACTAACTTGTATCTGCACAAACAGTCCACAAAAATCTTTTATTCTTTCTTCTTCATAAAAGCAACATTACATATTGTTGGTAAACATATATCATAGGTTTCGTGTGGCACGTTCATGTGTCACACGAACAAACATCACACGTTCAAACAAAGGAGTGTTGTTGATCGTAACTAAGTTGTAATGATTTTCTGTCTGGAATAAAACGGAATATCTGCTTACAAAAACCCCTTGTATTTATTGGATCAAAGCTACAGTAATACGTAAATAGATAAACTGAGCTTGTTCTCCAACAAACTGGTAGCAGAGCGATAAAAAAAGAAACATGGCCGAAGGAGCAAATATATCCTTCGGGAAGATTGAATTATTAACAAACGCAAATTATAATCTATGGAGTATCAAAATGAGTGCTCTAATAAAATCGAAACATCTGTATGAAGATGTGCTACAGAAGGAAGAACCGAAGATAATCCCTGGAAACGAAGTAAGTGAAAGAAAGTGGCAAGAGTGGACGTATAAAAATGATGAGGTAATGGGGATGTTAATTCTAACTCTCTCAAATGAACAACTATTAGCCTGTAGGGGAATCAATAATGCGAAGACCTTGTGGGAAACATTAAAGAAGAGACATGAGGGAATTCACAAGCATAGGTTAATTTCGTTGAAGGCAAAATTAGCCAGAATAGAAAAACAAGAAAACGAGACAATCGACGATTTTCTAACGAGAGCAACAGGCTTGTCGTGCGAAATAAATGAATTGGGGACTAAAATTGAAGAACAGGAGCTGGTACATTATATTATTGACGGTCTACCAAAGAGCTACAGCGAAGTGACGACTGCGTTATACGCGAATTCGGACATTAACTTTGAATCAATGAGGGATTGTTTGTTAAGATACGAAAAGAAATGTGTTCGATCTTTTGTAAATAAGGATGCAATGGCATATAAGGCAAAAGAATTCCAGAAAATACATTGCTTTGTATGCGGGAAACGAGGCCACACCGCGAAAAATTGTTGGCATAAAAAAGGCGGATACGAAAACAAATCCGAAGGAGAAAACAAACCTAAAAATCTGCATAAAAACTATTACAATAAAAGCAGCGAAACCTTTGCAAATCAGGAAGAAAGAAATTTAAATAATCGAAAACGCAGTTCATCCAAGTACACGAAAAAGATGCAAGCAATGGTAGCAAAAGAAAAAGAAATCGCGTCAAGCGACGGAAGAAAAATTAGGTGGCTCTTGGATTCTGGTTGCACATCGCATATGACGTCGAGGGACGGTCTACTGAGAAATGAGAAGTCAGCGCGAACCGAAATTGAGACCGCAGAATCAGGAAGAAAAATATGTTCGGACGCTGTCGGAAACGTTGTTGGATAAGAGTATATACTGTAGCACTAAATCAAATGACCTCATCAAGGTCAATCTAGAAAAGGTGCTGCATGTACCATGTTTGAATTCTAACTTATTATCTGTCTCCAGTATAGTAAAGAAGGACAAAAGAATTGTACTCGATGAACAAGGTGTTAGAATATTTGATACTATTAATAATTCACTTATTGCAAATGGACTGTTTGACGGAGATAACTTTATTCTTGAAATGGATGTGGACGACAAAGAATGTGATAATAGTGAGTGTAATAGTGAAAGTGAAATTACTGAAATCTGTTTCAAGTCGAATACAAACATTGAAAACCTATGGCACAGAAGAATGGGTCATGTCAACCATAAAGACATCGAAAAAATGTGTAGAAATAAATTAGTCAGAGGCCTTGAAGATTTTCCGAGTGAATACAAAACATGTGACAGTTGTTTGCAGGGAAAATTTACAAGACTTCCATTCAAAGAGGTAGACATTGAAAGTGTTTCACGTGTTTTGGAGAGACTGCACGTAGATTTATGCGGTCCTATGCCGGTGACTTCACTGGGAGGGAGCAGATATTTGTTGTTGATTGTTGATCAATACAGTCGCAGATATTTTGCCGAGTTTGTGCAACACAAACACGAATGTGCAGATAGGTTAGTGGAATTTATTCAAAGAAGGGAAAATGAAACGCAGTGTAAAGTGAAATGTGTTAGGACTGATAATGGAAAGGAATTTATCAACGCGACTCTTCAAAATTTTTACAAAAATAAAGGAATTAAGTGCGAAAGAACGGTACCATATACACCACAAAGCAACGGAATAGCTGAAAGGGCTAATCGGACTGTTCTAAATGCCATAAGAACTTTGTTAATAGATTCCGGTTTACCATTGAGATTCTGGGCGGAGGCTGCGCAAACGGCTGTATATGCCTACAACGTTACCCCTAAGAAACATGGAAATGGTAAAGTTCCTTTAGAGTTATGGTCTGGAATCAAACCCACGGTGTCACATTTCAGAATATTTGGCTGCAAGGTTTTCTTTAAAAATGCGAAGCCAAATACGAATAAATTGGAGAGAAGAGGAAAATGCGGTATCTTCGTTGGATATTCAAGATATCGCAGAGCTTACCGTATATATGACTTGGAAAGCGATGACATATATGAATCGAGAGATGTAGTATTTATTGAGTCGGAGATGGGATATAAATCATGGGACATTTCGAAACGGGAAAATCTAAACTATTTGGATTACGATCTTCTTGACGGCGAATCCACTGATAAAAATTGTGAAAACTGTCCAACTGAGAATAATGATGTGTTAGTGAACTTTCAAGTAGGACAGAAAATTAATAATGATTCTGTCTCAGATATCGATGAAAATGTCTGTCAAATCAATGAAGAAACTGAAGAAGAAAACAATCAGACGAAGAATATTGTTATAAACCATTCAAAGGATTCTGGTACTGAAGCAAGAATTCGCAAATCGTCTAGAACGAGACGCCCTGTTGTAAGGTATGATGCTGCTGCGAATATGGCTGTTGAGACAACCCCCAAAACGTATCAAAACGCGATGAATGGACCCGACTGCAATGAATGGGAGAAAGCAATAAAACAAGAGTTGCAGTGTTTGCAAAACTATAATACATGGGATGTAGTAGAACGGAAAGAATCAATGAACGAAAATATTCTACGGAACAAATGGATATTTAAAAGAAAGTGCGTGGGAGACAAGGTGAAATACAAAGTGAGGTTAGTAGTGGATGGATCCAGACAAGTGAGCGGAAGAGATTTTGAGTGTGCTTATAGTCCAGTGATGAGGCTGGAAACTTTTCGCATCTTACTTTCTGTGGCTGCAATGAACAATTATCATGTGAAATACATTGATGTAGAAACCGCTTATCTAAACGGAAAATTGGAACGCGACGTTTATATGAAAATTCCAGACGGTGTGAACATAGAGGGGAATAAAGTTTTAAAGCTAAAGAAGAGCTTGTACGGCCTACCTGAAGCCGGAAGATGCTGGTTCAAGAAATTATGCAGTATTCTCAAGTGTTGTGGAATGGAATCATGCAAAAGTGACCCTTGCGTATTTGTGAACGCTCAAAATAAGGAGTTTTTGATCATTGGTTTTTATGTAGACGATTGTATCATCATAGGAGAGAATACAACTCTCATTGACAACTTGATAACGAATTTAAAGAAACATCTTACTATAAAGGTAATGGATGGCGATTTGAATGAATCGTTTTTGGGTATAAGAGTTGTAAGAAGGAATCATGGTTTTTCACTAGATCAAGAAAAATGTATAGAAGAAATATTAGAAAGGTTTAAAATGAATGAATGTCACCCCGTAAGTACACCTGGAGTAATGGGAGTAAAAATGGATGATTTTGAAAACTTCGATAAAGTCAACGTCAGTTTATACCAAGAAATGCTGGGTTGTCTGGGATACCTTGTGGCTGCCACTCGTCCAGATTTGGCCTACACTTACAGCAAGTTATCTCAATATTCGAGGGATCCAAGAACTATTCATCTGCAAGGCATTAAAAGAGCTTTAAGGTACTTGAAAGGAACCAAACACGTTAAATTGAAAATATCCGAAGAACAAGGTGTTCTGAATGTATATTCAGACGCTAGCTGGTGCGTTACTAAAGATAGTAAATCATTTGCGGGATATACGATGATGCTAGGAAAATCATTGATTGGTTGGAAGTGTAAGAAGGAGAAAATGGTAGCATTATCAACAATGGAGTCGGAGTTGATTGGGATTTGCGAGGCGATCTGCGAGGAGAAATGGGTTGTATCACTCATCGAGGACATCGGCTTCCAAAAATTGGTTCGTCGACCTGTACAAATTTTTACTGATAATAAATCGATTACAGACTGGACTAATGATTTCAAATTGACTGCAAGAAATAAACATGTTATGAGGAAATCTAATTTTGTAAAAGAAGATATTGAAAATGGAGAAATAATTATAAAACATCACAGATCTTATGACATGACTGCGGACATCTTAACCAAAGACGTCGATAAAAATACGTTAAGTCGTCATATGTTATCATTGGGGATGTTGATATGAAAATTATATTTTCGTGCACACACGAAAGGGGGGGATTTGTTGGTAAACATATATCATAGGTTTCGTGTGGCACGTTCATGTGTTATACAATGGAGAAACAAAGGAGTGTTGTTGATCGTAACTAAGTTGTAATGATTTTCTGTCTGGAATAAAACGGAATATCTGCTTACAAAAACCCCTTGTATTTATTGGATCAAAGCTACAGTAATACGTAAATAGATAAACTGAGCTTGTTCTCCAACACATATTAAACTGTGTTAAAAGAAACTAGTCTCTAGTACAAGTAATGAACCGATTCTATTTCAACCTTATTTATCTCAAGACAGAGTTCTTGGACTTAATAGATTTCATTTACATTCTGTTATTACAGGCTATATATTTATTGTCCAAAAACATAGCTAGTTGCTCAGTAGATGGTGGATGAAAATCCAAAGGCAGATCAGAAACCCAGAATTACTCAACATTTGATGCAGGTATTGACTGGTTTTTCAACCAATAAGAAAATATTGTCTGTTCAGTTTTTTGAATGATTTTTTGGCTCATTGATGCCAAACTAAATTGGGGTCATTATCTGTGATTAAATTATTTTCATTAATTTCACAAACATTGGCTAACTTGTGCTTGAACCATTTTACTCCCTACTACTCTTGTAATTCCACCAACTGGAGAATGTTCACTTATCAATGCATTTATATAGCCAGAATGCAAGAATATTACACTTTAAAACTACCTTTTCAGTAATATTTTTATACACAATTTTATGATGAAAATGTAGTCTACAGCAAGCTTTAATTAAAAGCATCATGAAAGTAAACAATACAGGCTCTTTGAAATACAGAATTGATGGCCTGCGCCTCTACATCCGTACGTTAATTCCGGTAAATACTTATTTCCACCTTCTTTTTGACATGAATTGAATCAATTCTTATAATATTCTTTATAGTGATGATATTGGAACAATGTAAATCACACTTGCAAACTATCTCCATCAAACTTCACACACTGAAGGAGATAAACACCTGGCATTCTCCTTGAAACGGCTGGTGAAAAAATATATTACAGAGTGATACTTAACTAGTTCTAACCTCTGGCACTAAAATCACTCCACCCTGAACAGCCCATAAAGACTCTGAACAGAAAATGAGCAACACACTATACTAGGACATCACCTGAAATCCAAAATTACTACACTAAAATATTAAGATATTACCAAAATTGACAATATTGGAGTTCGTATCATCTGGAACAAACAGTACTTCCAACTTCTTTTCCCCTCTTTTCCAACAAATGGGAGGCATCTGAAATATAAAAAGCCATAGTGTCATTGGAATTCAAGATGTTTAGTGTTGTGTCTCATCTTCATACAACAAAGATTTTTTAATTCATTTACTACCATTATATTTTACATTACATATATTTTTAAAACGTCCTTATTTTATTGTTGGTAGCACATTTTTGGTTATAAGATAACCATTATTTATTTAACATATAAACATCATATATTTAGCAAAGAAATAATAGTTATCTTGTACTACCAACAATAAAATAAGGACACTATAAAAATATATGTGAAGATTTCTTAACTCACCAGGTCATGCGAGGAAGCCAAAATGAATGGTAGTAGATAAAATGAATTCACATGGGACCACATTCCACGCTGCTATTTCACACGCTGCACAAATGATAATGTTTTCCATGAGGAAGAAGGCAGATCCTAACTGGATCCGAGCTGCCAGCAGATATTTCCTGCACCTGTAATAAAATGTATATTATGCACATTAAGAAGTAATTATGAACTAAGTAAATATTCAGTTTAATGTTGTTGCAATAAAAATAATAAGACTATATTAAAAATAGAGGGAATAACACTCATTATCATAACAATAAGAAACCAATCTTAACAAAACATCAATTATGCAAAACATATGATGTAGGTACCTAATAATATTACCTCTTCAGAATTATAAACGGAAAGTAACATTAAGTAACCAAATTAAAAATAACATTAACAATGCATTACACTAATAATCTAGCAGATTATGTTGCAGTGGCAAATAACTTACAATTAAAGTGAGTAATTCCATTATCTTACGGCAGTAGTTTAATTAACTTGAATTCATTAGATGTTAATAATAATTGTATGTGCTTACGATATCCTCACATATAATTACATTATTTACTATGTTATTGAATAGTACATGAAATCATTGTTATAGAACCATATAAAGCATTTCACTTACTTTTCAGGATCGTTCGGGAACATAACCATGTGTGGCGGTGCAGTCTTTCGTCTTACTGTTTCGGCAATTGGGCGTAAATTTTGGCATTACTGACAAGAAGAAAACACAACATCCTCTTCTGCACGCAAAACACACTGAATTGTAACACAAAACACACGAAACACACAAAAACACCGACCGGGACACCGTTATAACTGGCGGGTAACTTGTCAAACACTTTACAAATACAGCCGTGAACAATTGCCACACGGCAGTACGTGGATAATTAGGGGGGGGGTGGCCTGTAGATCGCTGCACCATCGCGCATACATAGACTTCTATTGGCCCAAAAAAGTGGGGTCAAGATGGCAGACCAATCAAATTCTCTCTCCTCAAAATTCAAATAAGCACCGGAAGTGCCCTATCTAGTGACACAGGACTGATAACAGAGACAGCACTCAATGTTAAATTGAACGATATTATTTTCATAGAATGGGAAGCCAGCCATCTTGGACATTCTCCTCCGAAGCGAATACTGATCAATAAAATTACTGTTTTGTCATCGGTCCCTAACAATGAAACTTTGTTTTGTATATACTGAAGTAGCATGGAGGAATCTTGTTCAAATAGTGGGCTGGCCGAAATATTAGTGTTGAGAGATTTCACAGTTGATTCACTGGGAAAAATAAGACCATAAGATATATATGTATGTGGTGAAATAATTTTTATCAAACCGCAGAAAAAGAAAAACTCTGCGGAATATCTAGCGCATTTTCGGTGGACATTCAGAAGACCCACTTATTTTTAAAAAAATGACAATGCCTCACTTTTTTCTGGCAAAATTCCTTTCGAGTGGAATATGTCTTATTGATATGTCTTATTGACAAGTCAGTCAAATCATTGGCATTACGAGTAATGCCCAATTCATCACCAAAACTTGACTGGCATTCATTTATATTATCTTGTAAATCATTAACATTACCTACTTTAGCTGGTAACAGGCAAAAGGACAAAAACACGCAATTTTTCATCCACCTTAACAGAGCATATTATTTGTGGCTGTGATTCTTCTTTTACGAATATAAAACATGCTGACGAGCTTCTAATTAGCACTGTCCATTATGTGTTAAATTCTAGGGGCAAAAACCTTCAGTTTGTCTAAATTCTTGAAAACGTGAGATGAATTGTACTCCGCATATGTCTCCAGACTAGCGGTTATTGTTCTTTCAAGGTTTGCCATCTCTATTCTTCTTTTCTTGTGTGCTGGACTTTCACGAACTGGTGTCTCAGGCCTTGATAAATATGCTAGTTAGTCCATTACTTTTGACGGTACTGCACCTCAACCAAGAATTTCAAAACAATTATAGAACTAACAGTATATACTAATTTAATACTCATAAATTTCTTTAAATTATAAAATTAACATACCACTACGAAGTCTGGGATGAGTTAGTGGAGCTGTTAAGAGCTCTCCAGTTTCCTCATTAAATATTTTCACCTATCTCTATGTCTGCCTCATGAAAATGAAGCTCACCTGCAGAAATTTAAAAGTCAACATTTAATAAGCATTTATCATGCACCTGAATGAAACATTTGCAAGTTTAAAGTATTTTTTAATTATCTACCTTTGAGTAATTGTTGGGTATGAAAATTATCTCTCTACAGCTCCAAGCACTCCTTGACTCTTTCTCTTTGGGAAAGCCGAACATGCTAACAGCAAGGCCGTTTCGGTAGTTGCCTTTACATTTGGACACACAACACTTGAAAGGCGTTATTGTGAAGAGCTATAAATGAAACAATGAGGGTTTGAATAGTTCAAAATTTTTAACGTCTGTATACTGTGTAATCACGTAAGTCCCAAACAATGTATGATCAATTTGTACAACAACCTAGAAGCGTTGGAACACGTTTTAACAAATTGAAGTATAAATAAATCATTTGCTTATATTTGCCATAATTTTAGGTCTAAGACGCAAAAAGAGAACTTAATCAGAAAATACTGTTAATGAATTGTACTTACCAAGTTTGAATTTTCGTAATTAATAATAAAATTGCTGAAAAGCCACAATCAACACAGCACAACAACACGCATAACACACAGAGAGCATCCGGAGAGTATATGTTCGTGGGCCTACTCGTGCTTACGTCACAATCGTCGCCAGGCTTTGCATTCTGGAGGACGCTGGCTCGGCTGGTGCCAGAGTCTGTCATTAATCTGCCTGGCCCGGCGCGCCGCTCTCGCCCTGCGCGTTCGGGGCCAGCTTTCCCAATTCGTCATGGACGGCCCGAGGAGCGTCCTTTGTCAGAATTGCTCTCCCCTTTTGCATGTGCGGCCTAAAAACTTTTTTTCATCTCAATTTCTTTGTATTAAATTCGAACTCTGTTGAGTGAAACATCAAAACTTCAAAAATTTCAAACTCAACATTCAAACATTAAAAATTGTAACACTCAATAATACGAACGCGATAGGTGAAAAAAAGGGCTCATAAAAGCAAACTTTTGCCTTTGTTATTCAATGTGCTCTACTCTTTACAAATGCCCAACAAATTCAGTGCTTCCAGCCGGAGCAATGTGCGTCAAACTTTAGTTCGTGACTTCAAATAACACATTTATCCGAAAATCTGCAATTTTTGAAAATCCAAAATACCTCCGGGGACAATTAGTTTAGATTTTTGACTCTCCACTACTCTCACTTGACATAGTCATTCTTTTAGTGCTAGCTCTGTTTTTTCATTGAAAACGGCCGCAGAAGTGCTCACGCGAAAAAAAAACATATTGCCTCGAATCGGCCGTTTGAAAGCGCCACTGAGTCTCCTGAACCCTTAGTTACTCGTTCTGCTCGCGCAGAGGGCCGCTGCGGCCTGGGTGCGCAGCAGTGTGCGCATCTGCGCACGCGCAGAACCCCACCGACTGCGCGCGATCTCCGCGCAGAAGACGATGGCGGCCAGCGCCAGCCCCACGCAGAGCAGCCGCAGGTGCGGCTGCAGGTCCTCCAGCTCCAAGGTCCTGGCTTCGTCGCTTTCCGACTTCCCCTCCGACCCCGCCGCGCCTCTACCCATAATTGCATAGCGCATACGATAGTACATCCCCAATGTCCTGTTGAAATCAGCAGCCCACTTGAGATCGAGTCCCTCATCTCGGAACTGAATCATCTTCAGATTAATTGCGTCGATCCACGGCCAGTTCCTGGAAAGACATAAAGCAGACGGAAATATTTTAAAATCGTGTAATTTAGGAAGTAGTTCGCCGATGTTTGAAGAAAACATCTGTGATTATGAATGAATTGTGGTGTAAACTAGTGGTGCTAAAACAGCAACTATTTTCTCGCCGGTATTTTTAAGCAAAATTGCGTGAAATTACGCGAATTTACGCAAATCACGCAAAATTACGCAACTACGAACGATGCACGATGCGTGTTTTGGGCGTTAATAAAACTATTAGTTTACATTAATGCGACAGAAATGGCAGCAGTCAGTATGATCTTGTTATCAGCGCAGCCTTACAACAATGCATTTCAAGCAACAATGACCGCAAATTCGTATAGGATACACATTTTGCCAATTAGCATTATTGATTCCGCTAGCAAGAAAATGAAAATAGAAAGAGAATATTGTAATTAAGTATAATATTTTTATACACATCAAAGTTACTGTTTTTACACACATTACTTTTTATTCCCACACCTTATTAAGCAAAGCGAAATCATCTATTCATTGTCACATTTAACTTAATTAAAGGACGCGATTTAAAACAGGTTTTAAATAATTTCTAAAAGATTAATTTTAAAACTTATAACAAAAGCATAAGAAGCTTCGGAGAAGAAACGAACAAAGCAATATGAAATAATGTTCAAATTCTAAGTTACGATGCATCCAACTGCTTAATAACACTGTTCATTTTACATTCAGGGAGCGCAGTAAATTGGGAGCGGTCTACTATTTGTGTCGCCAAATTACTCAAAAAATACTCATGTGTCGCCAAATTACTCAAAAAATACTTTGGCAAATGTCAACGTGACCTTATTTGATGACCTGTTTTTGATGAACACATTTAACTAAGAAAAACATTGTAGGAAGACGCCGAAAAAGTTTTTCAATTTTCGAAAAATCAGAGTTTTCAACCAACACGAGACTTGTGCCGTTCTCTTAAACGTCCTTCAAACTATCCAACACATTTTTATGAAAATTCAAACTATCCAACATTTCCTTCAAACCATCCCAAGTCCTTCCAAACTATCCAACATTTTTCTGAAAATTTTGAAATTGTTCCAGGGGCTTCATGTAAAGTATCCCCCAAAATTAAAATATCCCTTTCAAATTCAAGGGGCTGCGACATCCGCCAGATCAATTGGGGTATATCAAATTTGGAAAAAATCAGCAGAACGGTTTAATCGCTAGCGATGTTGATAGGCACACACGTTTTGTCGTCAGTCGATTTTTCGGTATCAAGGAGCTAAAAAACATGGGTTCTGGCTACACCCCGTGTTAAACTTTTTTGTTCCAAATTTAGCAACTGGATGTGTCCACATTTTCGTTACCAGGGCCCTGTAACAGCTTTTCTGCTGAAAATTCGCCGTTTTCGCCCAGCATTACATAATTCTCTTCGTAAGTTCCTTCTTAAGCACGAGAAAATAAAAATTAATGTTAATTGGCATGTCAATTTCGACAGATTTGCGATTGGCAGAGCTCAAAGAAATGAATTAAAGAATTTTTAATATAATATATTTAGTTTGTTGAAGGGGCAGCGAAGAGATACGAAGTTTTAGTAGTAGTATGTCAAATACAAAAAGTAACTTGGGGCGCTGATTTTGGGCAATGACCTCCACCTCAATAGTGTTTTTAATTCGCTTTACCTAGACACTTTTGGTCCTTTGCTGAGATGATTATTTTCAGGGACGTCGGAAGTATTTTCAAATAGGGGGGGGGCGATTATAGACTCACTTTAGTCCTCACCCCTCCCCGTCAATCAATATATATATATATATATATATATATATTGTAATTTATATAGATTATAAATTATAATTATATAATTTATATAGTAACTATTTATACTTTTAGAGTAATTGTTTATAAATAATATATAAAGTATATAATAAGAAACTCAAGGGTTAGGTAAAACATTGCTACTAAACAGAAAAAATACATTAATTTTCAGGTATGATACTAAAAATGACTTATTCTTTTATAATCAAATCTATACTGTTTTGGGACTGAATGAAGGTTCAAGTAAATATGTGTATTTTTTTTTACCTTAGAGTAAATGTATATTTTCTCTTTATAGTTTTCATCTATACTTTGCCTTAGATTTATATATTATATCAATTAAATATACACTATTAATCGATACATATTATTTAGATTTTAACGCCAAATATTTTTCTTCGTTCCTGTGTTCGCGATATAAATTCTTCTAAAATTTAATCTAAATCAATTTGCCTTGTTAATTCTTGGTGAACATGAAGAATTAGAAGATTCGTCAATCTCTTTTGCGTCATATTTGCTCGAAGATACGTTAATATACGCCGAAGAGCACTGAAGGATCTTTCACGTGAGGTGGAAGTAGCTGGAACTGTCAGGATTAGTAGCAAAAGCTTTTCAACTTCTGAAAGCATTCGACGACACTCATTCGGCAACAGCTTGAACGCAGCGGCAAATTGTTTAACATTATTAGTGTCTTTTATGACAGTAGGTAGTAATTTTAACTGTGCATACAAAGTTCCAACGTCGAAGTCCAGTCTGTGAATATTTAAAGAATCTTCTAAATGTTCTTCAGATGAAGGGGGGTTTAAAAGTATTTTTTCTAATTTTATAAGTTGATTCATGCCTGGCTGCTCAAACCTTCGATCTAATTCATTTTTCAACCAGTCGATCACGTGAATATACTTTTGCCGTAGAGAAGTTTTTGCAACTATTTGAGCTGGAGTGCTTCCTTGCTGGAACCTTTTTGGAGGCATCCTTAATTTTGGAGGGCGTGGCATTTCAAGATGTAAACAGTCATTTGATACTTTCTCACAAGCATTCCATACTTTGTTGTAGTCAGCTTCACTCATGTTGTTGTAAGTATTCCACAACATTTGAGTAGCTTGCTTTGCACCGGTTGCTTTAAAGTCTTCACTCTGAAGTGCTTTAGCCAACATTTCAGCAAGGTTCACAAACTAAAATTGCAAGTTTTAGCGATAGCAATGTTTCAAATTTACCCATACATGTAAGGTACCCTCTCAAAACAGATTTTCTGTCAATGCTAAATGCACATGACTCATCACTTAATATAATTTTTAATGTCTCCATGACTCGTAAATAATTATCAACAAATCTTTTCATTGATTTAACTCGAATGCACCATCGAGTCGGACAAAGGGGGAGTAGTCGCGAAATACTATCCTCAGTACATGGTGGCAAAACAATTCCGCTATAGATGTTTTTCCGCTTAGATGATTCCACTATTACATTAGAAACAACTTTTACTAGCATTAAACTATCTGCAATGAGGTCGCACCTTTTGCTACTTCTTGAATTATCAAATCAAGTGAATGATTAGCACAATGTACAAACATTGACTTAGGTTCTTCAGCTGAAAGGCGCTTTTGAACTCCACTTATATGACCAGACATTGTTGCAGCGCCATCAAAACAATGACCTCTCATATCATGAATATTTAAATTTAATCGAATTAAAAGATCGTTGATTGCATTGTGTAGAGTCTCTGCTTTAGAATCAGGAAGACAATAAAGACCCAAGAACAACTCTTTTATTTTGAAATCTACAGGATCTACAACACGTAGAGAACTGTTCACAACCAGTCGAATCTGTGGTTCCATCTGCCATAATAGAAAGGAAAGGACTTTTCTTGATTTCTTTAACCATTTTCCGCATTAAGTTATGAGACATAATCTCTATTATTTCATTTTGTATATCTCCACAAAGTCATTTACCTCTTCGTTTTAGCCATGAGTCACGTTCTACCGAATCTAGCGATCTTTCTTCTAATAATTGAATAAGATTACCTCCGTCATTATCATTTCCTCTTAATGCTTGACCAGAGCGGGCGAGATAACGAATTGAACTAATTATTATGCGTAAAGATGTACGGGCATCTTCTTGCTCTTTTCGTAAATTATTATCAAAAAGTAGGCTTTATTCGATTTTCATGTTTTAAGTGATGAATATAGTGTAAACTATCGCAATGATGCTGACTAGTTGCATGTGTTTTCAGTTTTTCATTACCCTTCTTTCAATTGCAGAAACCAACAGTAACAAAAGTTTCTTTATTACCACGTGATGTATATTTTTTTCCATGATGAAAAGCTTCAAGACATATAAAGCATAGGATGTGATCTTTCTGTTCAATGTAGTGCATCCATGGATATTTTTTGAACCATTCATGCTGACAGCAACGACCGTCTTTGTCTCGGGGAAATTTAAATTCAATTAGGAGGTATATTTTGCTTATCGAGACAACTGCTATTATCAGAATTATTTAGTTCTATTCGTTCTTTGGGAGATTCTGCCTTTTGAAGATCCGTTTCCGTAGAGTTTGTCGTGCTGCAGATGGAGTTCGTCTGTTTTAACTTCAGAGGTTGATTCTTTTGATGAATCTGAAATATTTTATTATCAATTATTATTTGAAACAAATAATATGAAATGATAATTATTACACGAAAAAATATTTTACTTATTGAAAGTATAGACAACTTGAATACATGACGTAGCTTAAGCTGAACTATATCTATAGTGAAGGATCATGACGACGTACCGATAAAGGAGTTTTTTATTTTTAATACTTTGAGATTTATTAAACAGTTGACAAACATCTATTTTATACTGAAAATCATTTTTGTCTTTACAACAATAATTTTATTTAATTAAAAAAATTTCACTATGGGTTCTTTAATTTCTGTTATAAAATGTGTTGTATACACAGTGAGAAAAAACAGTTATTGACAGATTACAATTAACATACTTTAGTTTTGCCAACTGAATAAAAATTGAAACGACTGAAAATTACTACCACCAACTTTTGGTTTGAATGTTCAACAAACGAGTTAGTTAGTTCTCCTAATCAGTCAGTTAAATAGTCCATATAACTGTTTTATCAGTTAAACCAGCTAATCATTTTTCTCTGAGTGTAGATACCCAAAAGCACAAATTTTATGTATTGCAAAAGCATATCGACACCACGTACGAAAACGGTGCCGATTCGAAATTGCTTTGGAAAAGGAATCGGTATAGGTTTGAAATATTAAATAATATATTACTGAGAAATAGATTTCTTAAAAAATAAGTTAAACATTGTTTTTTCTGTCAGAATTACCTTAATATACATATATCCATGACGCATTTAAGCAAGCAATTGAGTGTCCGAATTCTAAAACGACACATACGCACGAACGGTCGACAGGCAGTTGAACAGATTGTGGGATTTTAGTTAAAAATTAAAATTACTCCAATTTGAATTTTAATTAGACAGAAATATGAAGAATAACAAAACGCACATATTTTCTTTTAACATCTTTTTGTTAGATGTATTGTTATTAAAATAAAAATTATTAACTGCACATTTTCACGTAATGAAATGCAATAGTTTTTTTATATTTAACTCGATATTTGTCGAGTAATAAATAATCGACTTTACTTGAACTTTTGATTTCAAAAACTATTTGAGTTACCGATGACGATAGGTTTATTATTATTACTACAAATTATTGTTGTTAATTAATATTAAATATTAAACTGGGCCGTGCTCTTAGATGTCGGTTAGGAGATTTAAATCGAAAAAGTATCGAGGGAATATTCGATTTCGAAAATGTTTTAGCGATAAAGTTGTTCATTTAGGTGCAGAGAAGTTTTATTTGAGGGTGTGAGTCAAAAATCAGAATGGTAAAAAAATCAGCATTGCTGATAATGAACAAGAAATAATTCGAACGTAAAACTTTAATTAAATTATTAGATTATTATTTTAATATTATTAATAAAATTGATTATCTGTAATTCTTATTTTTAACCATTCTGATTTTTGACTATTCTGAATTTTGACGTACACCCTTATTTGACACTTATTTTGGCGCGCTAGGCGACTCTCCACCTAGTACTACCGCACGGCAACCTCAGATTTGTTTATGTTCATTGTTGGAACTGTTGGAAACGAATTCTCGTTTCGTTTTCGTTCTCGAGTCCCTTTGCTCTCCATTTCTATTGTTTATAACTATATTTACAACCAAACTTGTCAGCGAAATAAAAAATGTTATGAATAAATTAATAACCTAGTTAATTGTTTGATCATAAACAAATCCGAAGATACGTGCGGTAGTACTAGGTGGAGAGTCGCCGAGCGCGCCAAAGCAAGTGTCAAATAAATTGCCATAATTTTTAGACTTATGAATATTTTGTTCTGAAATTTTGTAAAAAACTTCTCTGCACGTAAATGAATAACTTTCTCGCTAAACGGTTTTCGAAATTAAAAATTCCCTGGATACTTTTTTGATTTGAATCTCCTTACCGACATCTACGAGCACGGTTCCATTAAATATTTAATATTAATTAACAACAATAATTTTTAGTAATAATAGTAAACCTATCGTCATCTATAACTCAAATAGTTTTTTAAAACGAATTTTCAAGTAAAATTTCCTGCAGATAAATTTCTTTGCCCACACGTCATATATACAGTTTTTACTGTTCTTTGACAAATAAATAAATAAAAAGTAACTTCGATCATTATTACTCGACAAATATCGACTTAAATATAAAAACTATTGCATCTCATTATGTGGAAATGTGCAGTTATTAATTAATCTAACAAAAACATGTTAAATAGAAAAAAGATTTGTTATTCTGCATATTTCAGTCTAATTAAATTTCAAATTGGAGTAACTTTAATTTTTTCTAAAATCCCACAATCAGTTCAACGGCTTCTCGATCGTCCGTGCGTCTGTGTCGTTTTAGAATTCGGACACTTAATTGTAATTTTTTTATTAATAAAAAAGGCAACTTACCATTTGAATCAAAATCTGCCTTAGGTTTCTTAAAAAACGAAGTGATGCTCAGCTGATTCATGTTACTATTTGCACGTTTCATAATTTGTATTTAACGTAAATTATTTCAGGGACGTACAAATTATGTAATAATATTTACACTGCAACACACAATTTACAATTTCAATAAGTCGTTTATATGTGGTAACAGAAAAAAGAAAAATTGGTGCTTGTCAACGATAAAATCAACTTACCTATTTGGATAAAAATCTGTACTTGGACAAACTGCACTAACAAAAAAGTATGCGCTCAAACCGAACAAGCGTCTTTGGTTTCCTTATGTAAAGAGAGATATTAAAATAAATTTGTAAAAGACTGCCTTTTTAAAGTTAATAATTCTTTTGAGAGTCCAATAATTTGTAATAATTTATTGAGTCTGCCTACAAATTATTGGACTTTCAAAAGAATTATTAAGCGTCTTTGGTGAAAACTCTTACGGATCTGTTTATGACAAAGATGCTACTCTCAGACATCCCCGGAAAACCGGAAAACTTGCACTCTGAGAAGGGATAAAAAACGGAAGAAGAGTGCATATTGCAATAGACAAGATTTGCCCCACGAAAATATGACGTCAAAAGGCAAAGGAAATCCCGCCCGCGTTGGGCCATTTTTCCGAACCTTTCTGTCCGCTTTCATCCGCCGCCGCGGCGGCCCGTTGTCCCCGACGTTTTTACACCACATGTTTTTCAAACACTCAAGAAACAAACATTTCCTTTATAAGTCACGCTTAAATCCATATGCCTATATTTTTATGAGGCGTCATATATTCAGCAGAGAATTTTGTTGTATTGCAACAAAGTTTTCGTTCGAGCCGATGACACATTTAGCATGAAGAAAATAACACTTTTATATCGTGCCTTTTTTTATTAATTTTTTTATTCTTTCTTAACTATAGGACATCGGACGCGGCCTATCGTCTATTTGGGTAAAGTGTTTTTCTGAGAACGTTCATATTTTCGAACGACGAAAAGTCAAAAGACAAGTCGGATACTTGACGTGAGATTTTATTGCCATTTATTTTGATTTTAGGGGGTCGGCGACCCTCCAATTCTACGATTGGGGGGTCGCTCAGACCCCCCTGACACATACTTCCGACGTCCCCGATTATTTTGCTTTGCTGGTAATCACTAAATCTACCTTTGCTCTACCACTAATGTCGCATACAATTGTTAAGTTTTTTGTCATCAATAAACGAAATTAAAAAAGTGCATACATTTCACTCAACAATAATCAGCTACGTAACTAAAACAAACTTGTGGTGCTACAACAGTACACACTTTCCAGTTTTTGTGATATTTGAGAATTCAGAAAAATCAACGGAAGTCGTACCTGCGCTACTTTTTTAATCGCAATTCACACTATCCGAGGAAGGAGGGGGAATGGGCTAAGAAACTAAGAAGTAGGGTAATGAAGACTTATCCAGTTCAAAATGTTTACTCGAGGGGTGTTACGATTCAAACAACTACTGGAACATTTACTTCAACTATCAAAGTGAAATGCTAGTTTCCTCTAGATAATGAAGACCATTTTTTTAACTTTCTAGATCATAATGAATGCGATTGTCTTGGTAATCAATTTAAAATGTAGAATATTGTTCAACTGTGGTAGATATAAACTTGCTTATGTTCCTTTTGTAAGTTGACTGGTTTAGATTCAAGATTGATGAGAAAAAAGAAGCAATTCAAAGAATACTTATCAGGACAGGCAGAATGTTGCAAATACGATAATTCAAATGATAATGAGTTAATGATTGATGATACAACTCTGATGATACATTCATTACAACACGAATTTAAGAAAATTAATCTGGTTTATTTTTATTACTTGTTTACATATTATGTACTATTTACTCGTATATTACTTACCATTTCGTAATCATATATACCCAATCGTGCGACTTAACATCGAAAACTTTCATTGAACCACTCTTTTGACGGTTGGCAGAAACTATCAGGGGCCAATCTTTTTCGTTTGTGAGAGTAGCGTATCGATTTTCATCGAAATACAATAGCAGTTCGTCCATATTCTTAAAATATTTGAAATTGAGATTAAACAAAATTTTGAATTTCAATTCTGTACACATACTCTCTTGTGAATGTGAGCAAATCTCTTTGAACGTAGATAAGAGTTGTTGGAACTCTATAGGAGCTAAAACTGGTATTCCACTGGCAATCAGTTGGTCAACTGTTTTGATCTCCGGATAGAATTGCGGTGTCATAATCAGGTCGAAGAGACGGCCCTAGAAAAGAAGCACTTGCTCAGTACACAATCCATTGTATGAATAGAAACATTGAGAAACAACTTCGTGTTGTAAAAGTTTCATGGAAGAATTACAATGGTATACAAAAATACACTTTTATTTCTTTCACAAGAATGAAAATAACAGATTCTGGAAGTACTTTTCATACTGAATTCAAATATCATTTCTGTTTTCCCAACCAGGCAGGAGTTTTGTGTGATATTCATTTGAACTTTTTATAATTTTGAATAAAATCAGTAACTGGCTATCCAACTCAAAATGGCAAACTACTCGTCCCAACGTATATTATGACTACCCATTCTTTACCTAGGAAGAGGGAATGATTTTCGGGCATATTCTATATTTCGAACATCACCCTTCGTGGTCCAACAGTAGTCAGCCAACTATATTAGAACTACCCCTGCCTTAGTACCTGTTTTCCATTGCAGAAATTTGCTGATGAAAACACTCATCGTGGTCATCGCTGACAGCCCCAAGGTTTTCCGGGAGGAAGTCTAAGTCAGAGTTTAAGAAGTGAATTTTCAAAGGTGTGTTACATGCCATAGCTTTATAACAATGTAGAAAATCAGCCACTATGTCCGATAGTTTTCTGCTTTATCGTTTCCAAGAAAATTGCAATAAAAAATTTCGAAAGACTGCCAGGCTGCTTTTTCCCGTGGATTTAACAGTTCTTCAAAATGTTCATCGGACATTAATGACCGCCTTTGTGATCTTAAAAATTATTTCTTTCAATTTAGCATCACTTACTGTGGGAAATTTTGATTTCAAGTAAAACAATCTACCAGAAAGTTTATACATAGCTTTTACGAAATGTTTCATTCCTCCTAATATAACATGCAATGGAGGTAAATATATAGTTCAGGATTCACTAAATGGACATGTGATACATTTTCTTACGAGCTTCCTTTAATATATGTTAAACAGAAATAACAATCATTTAGATGATCCTTCGGTTCCCTTGAAATCATAGCAATTGCAAATGGCATATATCTTAACACAAAAAACGTATATTTGGGGCCCAGCTCTTTTTCAGAATCATCAATTTCACAGCCAAAGTAATGATGATAACACTTTTTCGCAAGTGGCGATAAATTTTGCCTCTGAGTCTTTCAAGTCAGCTCACCACAAATACAGCAGAAATTATCTGCATGATTTACACATGTTCTTGTGATGATGACAATACAGAAAACTAAAACACTGCTTTCATAGTACACTTCTAAACGTAAAGGAAGTAAATTTATCTTCAGTGATATTCGTGCTAAGAAGCTCAACGACAACAATACTGATACATCACAATGCCAGACTAACTGCTCTGAGCATGTCAAAACATGTATGAACGTGCACAGTATTGCCTGTTGGTGTTTCAGCATAATATTACATGAGTCCTTCAATTCCAAAAGCGTCTCTTGTCCACTTTTTTTAGATTGTGTGATTTTAATATATCCTATTTGCTTTACAAAATCTGATCTAAAATCAACATTTTAGTATCAAAACATCCTCTTTCCGGTGTATAATAGGTGGAAAAAACTGTGATTTCCAGAACGTCTCTTGTCCATTACAAGAATTGCAACATTGCAGACCAACAATTTACAGAATCAAATTGTCCCCTTTGCAGTTTGAAACTTGCTCCTTAAGGACTCACCAGATACATCATGTCCCTTGTCCAAATTCATCTATAGTCTATTTCAATATTATTTTTTCTTTACACAATATGTTATTATTGTTTTGTTTCTACGAATAAAAGTTGTGTCAACAATGATTAAGAGTTGAAACATGATTTGGCTAACTTTGAACGAGTAGTGTTAAAGGGACCGACAATACCACATAATGTTATTTTTGCACGTGTTTCAACTTATGGAAACATGTGAAGAGAATGAGGTGCGGCCAGCAGGAAGAGTGCTGAAGGTGAGGCAAGGAAACGTAAAAGAAACCCGGCAAAATGGAAAAAATGTGGCTAAGGAAGCCATAGATTGTTCCAGGGTTTGCCTACTTTACCTATGTGTCAGCATAACAATACAAATTTGAAGAGCCACACTTTGACAATGCAAGACGTTCGAAAATTTCATCAAGGATTTTATGAAACAAAGTCTAAGTTTGATAAGGATAATAAGATTATTATGTATTCTCCAAGCCAATCTCCTAAGAGATATCGTGCAAGAGGTGATAGGAAACAGGGAACCGAAGTTAGGAGTAACTTTTATGTTCAAAAATAACGAAATGGAACGAAAATTAAAATCCAAGTCTGCAAGAAAGCATTCTGTAAGATTTTAGGGATTAATGAAAAAATGGACCAGAGAGTATGCAAACGTCATCATAAAACAGGATATTTAGCTTCAGACAAACGTGGAGGAGACCACTGGTTGGAAAGAGAGAAGCTGTAAGAAAATTCATTGAAACTTCAGGTCCATTAGAATCACATTACTGTAGGGCTCGCCAAGCGTGGAAGATGTTAATAATATTTGAGTTTTCTGATTTATTGACAGTGAAGTGGAAATAGTAGACTCAACTGTAATTTTTTGTACATCATTTAACCGAGGTGTATTACGTTTTTGTTACACTAAATAAATAACCTTTTGAACTATCTTATTAATGATCTACTTCATATCTTTTAAAACGCCTTTTCAATGTTACTGAGCATTAAAATATATCTGGTCCAATTTGTTCAATTCCAAAATATCTCTTGGCCATTCTGTTCAATTCCAAAATGTCTCTTGTCTTCGAAGCATTTCCAAAATGTCTGTTGTTCCAAACTTTTTTCAATATAATGAGCACAATATTAGCTTTTCAGCTATGTTATGACATTCAATATGTACAGGTATTTGTTTCACGTAACTAGTCACGTACTTATTTTAGTTCGAGGTGCGAAATAAACTTTAACAAGATAAACGTGATTTGCCGTAAGTTTTACAAGTTGGAATTGGCAGACTCACATGTGATTTCCTTAAATATAACTTCAATAACATCTCTACATGTAAGGTAAAGATTCTTATGACAGGTCAAAGAAAATGTTAAGGAATTTAAAAAGTAGCTGTCACAAAAAAACTGTGCCTGATGGAAAATTCTGAATAATTAAGATTAGTTTTAATTTGGTTGTCACATATTTATTTCTATTTAATTCTATTTAAATGTTGTTCAATCCCTTGTTAAATTTTGGACAAGCACAATAAATACTTCAAAAATCTTTTTACATCAGAATTTTATTAATTTATGCTAGACGACGTTTCGGAGACTGTTTTGTCTCCCTCATCAGGTACAACTGAAAATTTAACTACAAAAATTGTTCAAAATTATGAAGCCAAATTGATTTTCACATTATTGATAAAAGCAGAAGGAACAAAAATTACTAATAATTATAACTAAATCTATACTGCACCCAATTAAATGAAAGCTCACCTGTTAAAAACTAAAAGAATCTTGAAAAGTAAAAGTAATGCTATATTCAAAAACATATAAAAATATATACAAATTATACACAAACATATTTGATTTTAGTACTACGTGGTGGAGTGCAGTCTAGCTACATGACCGTTGACCGTTTAAATAAAGTCGTTGCAAGGTTGAAGTAGTACCGGAACTGAGGAGAGAGTTGAAAGATATAATTTTGAAATGCTTGACCTAATGTTCTCTTTCCTGCTGCATAACTGTTTCTACGCAATTTGAGACTATACTGATCGTCAAAAAGAAAAATGTTTATTTTAGCAAAACAATGTTATATTATGAATTAGTTTACATTTGTATTGTATACATAAAAAAAGATTTAATACGCCTGTAACGAGTAATCTAATTCAGCTTCCAGGTCAATGACTCCCATCTCGATCAGGTTTTTGTCCAGTTTCCCTGATCCATTGAGCAAATGCTGAGATGACCCCTTGTTTTGCTTCCACGTAAAAATAGTGTGGTGTCATACGAGTGCAATGAGAACACAGACGAGAGTGGGTTGTAAGAATAGTAGTTTTATTTGTAATCTAGGCCGTAGTCACAAATAACAAATTACACTGCTTACAATTAACTAATTAAATAGAACCCACTGCTAGGAGAGATATTTTCCGAACGGCTACCACACCGCACATACGACCAATATTCCCCTGTGCGGAGCACCACTCTATCTTGAGACCAGCTACGTGTCTCGCTAGTTACGACAATGAATTGCCGGCCCCGTGCCCTCGTGCACCACTAGCACAAACTTACGCACAACCTGTCGCCGACGTTGCTGGGAATCAAGAAGAAAGAGTCATTGTTCTCGTGGCCTTATAGAGGCCCTTCGGCGCTACCCACCGCACAGTGTGTAATTTTGACGATCTAGGAGGAAAAAATTAATAACTCTCTTTGAAATGAATTTTTCGTAGTTTTTGGAGGTCTTGTGTAAATAATGACAAAATAAACAAATTTGATTGTAACACTTAAATTTTTACGAAATATTTTGTAAACTATTTAGGAAATTTGAATACTTGTATTACCCTCATGACAGTGTCTCTTTTTCAAACGTTACATTTGTTTAACTCTATTGGCCATAATATTTGAATTTTACAAAACATTGCAAAAAATAAAATAAAATGAAAGTATACAAAAATAAAAAGCCGAAAATAAAAAAATAAAATGAGAGGAATGTACAACAAAAACTTACAAATTATTTTGAAACACTACTCGCGTATTCTTCTGATGGTGATTCTTCTAAATATACCGTCTTTTTTTTGGCCTTATTACCTTAATTCTAATAACACCAAAAGTTCATGTTTCACTTTTTTGGGTGCAGTTGTAGTTTTTGCGCGTATGCTCGACATGAATGGATCTGAGCCAATAAGCAGCCGGTGGAGCAAATTCATAATTGCGACGTTTTTCTAGCTCTTTTTCGCCACTTTCGCTTTATTTTTTCTCCTCTCACTTGCCATTTTCGTATTTCTGAACGATAAGAAATATGCAAAATGCACTCAAAATCATTTTTTGTTAGCGTATATGTACACTGACGGGTTGAAATATTGATATCCACCAACAAAGCAGGTGCCTGATAAATTGACAATGATGCAGGCTTTGGAAGAATGGATCTTCGAGCTTTCTTATTTGTAGTTCTCCTATTGGCAGAGGCTTCACAGAGCTCCTTATCTAAAGCTGCCACATATCTTTTGTCATATTTTCTTAGTTTGATTTCAATAGCTATGGATAATTTTTCTGAGGTAGTAATGTCTAAAAAAGGTTCCCTTTTCATGGTTTACTCCCACAGTATCTGAAGGACTTATTAGGTCTTTTAATTCTATTAATTTGTAAATTTATGTGTGATGGACCTGGGACTGCCTCTAACATTTCATCAGGAAGGCTTAGAGTTTCTTACAGCCAGGACGAGTTATATTTCAAGAACGACTGTACTTCTTTCGGAGTTTTGCAATCCGGTTTCAATTTTTTGATAAATACATCTAGCATAAGAGTTAATTTTGTCCAACAATGCTTTTGTAGGTTCTACAATTCATAATTCTCGTAAAAAAACATTTAATACAGCTTCAGATCTCTTGTCAATTGAATTTTTTACTTATGTATCAAATAACAACCAGCGGATAACTTGCAGAGCCTTTCTATAAAAACTTATATATAATTTAGATAAGCAGATATAAGCAGCTAGTCTTTTCACGATTAAGAACCCAAAAGTACTAGTTTTAAAATGTATATGGCCCGAAAGGTGTATGATGGTGTACAACACACTAAAACTCTAATTGAATTTAGAGAACGTGTAATAAATTTAATATAAATCACTCAACTTTTCCATTAACGGTTTTAGGCACAACAAAAATAAATAATTAAATTTTATCTACATAAAAACAATCGTAAAAGCATGTACTTTTACTAACAGTAAACCCACAAATCACAGAATTAGACAAGTAGTGCATCCCTACCAAGAGAACTTCGCGGACTGAAAAGAGCCATTCAGAGCTGAGCGCTGGCGGAACGGCGATAGACGAGTTTGAACATGCACCATGGGGTCCATGTGACCTTCAAGAGAAAACTAACAACGTTCCCACATAGATCAGACATACTACTACACAGAAATATTACAATTTTACTATTTTGATTCAGTCGAAAATTTAATTTTTTCCAGCTAGTTGGCTAAAATTGCACACTGTGCGCCGCCCCGATTGTCTCCGCGTCTACACGTCCACACAGAACGGAAAGTCCCGGTGCGTCATCGCCGCTTAGATACAGCCTTTGTTAAACATCCGGCTATGCCCGCCGTCGGCCACGTGCTTGTCTCCGTGTTTTAGTGCGCCACAACGCTACAATAGCTTCACTGTACGCACGTTTTGTTGAGCACTCCTTTTGCTTGTAATGGTGGGAGTAGAACTGATGTCCGTTACTATTTTGTTAGCAATACAGAAAAATCAAATCAGCAGTTCATTGAAATTGTTTTTCCATAACTCGGGAACGAAAATGTCTAGTTTTTCAAATGTTGCTAATCTCGCGCCTTTTTTTCTTTTCTTTTTTCATTCCAGGCCTCAAGAAAATGTGCGCAGATAATCTCCTCCCCCATATGTCATATTGTTTTTACTGTCATGTTTTTACTGTTTTTGACCAAATAAATAAATTAAAAATGTTAAAAAAAGGGGAGAGGGTTATGGCCGAAAAATATTTAGTATGTTGTCTTAAATCTCCGGTAAACTGGATTCTATTACAGTATTCATAGTATTCTGAGTTTGTGTATTCAAAGTTTCTAATATTAGTCTCTTATTTATGTTGGGTTCTACCACTAAAATACGAAACTGATCAATGTTCATTGTTTAATTTAGGTTAATTCTGTGTTGGGATATTGAATTCTGCCTATTTGTAACTTCTTTGATATTTTTCTTAATTTCTGTTATTCTCTGTTTAATTCTTCTCTTTGTTTGGCCAATATAATGTAATTTACAATCATTACATTCAACTGCATAGACTGTATCTATCATGTCATGTTTACGTATTCTATCTTTAACATTTTTATAACATTCTATTTCTTAATTATTGTACTTTTGATGTATATATTATACCTAGATTTTAATTATTGTTGTAATGATATGGTCAGTGTTTTTACAAATGGAATAATAACGTTAGGCAGATTTTGAATAGGTTCAGTAGAAAGGTTGGCCACACTGTTGGGCGAACTTCTAAAAATTTGTCGACCGTTTGTTAATGTAAAAAAGTATGAATTTCTCTGGTAGTGTTAGGCCAAAAGGATTGTTTAACTTTATTAAGATTATCAGTATGAAATTGATGATGGGATAATTTGAGGCCTCTATCAACTAAATTACAGATAACTCCAAGTTTCATCCAAGTTGGGTGACATGATAAAAAATCCAGTATATTTGCTGAAAAAATAGGTTCAGTATCCGGATAGGCTTCTAATTTGTTATTTTATCTGAAGATTTTGACATTAAAAAAATTAATACGATTGTGTTCTTCTTCTTCTTCCAATTCAAATTGGATAGATTTATTGAATGTATTGAAGAGTTCAAAAATTAATGGAATTTTTGTATCCTCTTCGATGATAACAATATAATGTATCATCTACGTACTGTAATACACAAAATATTACAGGAAAACAAACACCGCGCTACTCTGGACGGTGCGAACCGGTTACCAGGTAACGAATGTTTGTTTACGTGCAGGAGGGAGCTCTGAACTAGAGTTTGTTTTTTGTTGACAGGCATCGTGATGGTAGCTGCGCGAAAGTGGTCTGATTAATTTAAGTGGGACATCGCCGTGTTATATGTAATAGGGAGAATAGAATTTGGAACAGTAGTGGAACAGTTCTTGCAAGGAGTAAATTAAAACATCAAGAGAGAAGCAGATGACTTCGGCGACGACCGGCGCGAAGAGGGATTTTCGGCGCGGAAGCCAAGGGTGATATGAACTGCGGGGCCTCATTTCACAACGCCTAGACAATTCGGTACCGTTCTTAACTAGATGCATGCAATCAATAGAATTTATATTGTTAAACAATATTCAAATCATTTCAATAAATGAAATTATTGTTGTGCCAAATTACACGCAATTCCTTGTAATAGAAATAATTTCAGACTTCAGGCATCTCTGTATAGATGGCAACCCGGTGGCAACCAGCCTGCAGGTAAGCGTGGTGTCATCGTATAGAACCCAAAAACTGAGCTAGCGAATTAAAGTAAATAATTCATTCATTATTTTATCACAGTACCTAACATAAATAACTATATTAATCTGACCTAAATTTCTTTGTTCAATAGAGCGCATTACTATTCTTCTTCTTCTCTTGTGAAGATTGCGAGTATGAATTTAACTCCGAAGAGGTTACCAGCCTCTCGCGAAGTTTGTGGTGTGATAGGCCTACTATCTTATAGCCTTTCCACCTGCCATCATGCGTATTAACCCCGCATGAGGGCTTGCTCCTTCCGCCCACTCTGGCCGTTAGAGACTTCGTCCCTGTTACCCGGACATGGGTTCCATTGAGGCCATCTTCCGCGAACTGCATCTTCTATAGGTCCTCTTCTGGTGTTGTTGAGGTCCTCTTCTGGAGTACTTCTTCGTCTGACCCCTCCCCATCGACCTGTCCGGCAAGGGAGGCCCTACCAGTAGCTAGGCTACCGCCGGCATAGCTCTCAGGGTCATGGGGGCACTCAAGCTCTACCACCAGCGTCAAGGTCATGTACTCCCTAGGTGGAGCGCATTACTATTTCAGAGAAAAAAGAGCTTAATGGGCGTGCAATAGGACAGCCTTTTTGGGGGAATAAATTTTGTTGTTAAAATTAAATTTTATATCATTTAATAAAAACCTAGTCATGTGGCTGAACTGCGCTCCACCACGTAGTAGTAAAATAAATTATGTTTGTATATAATTTGTATATATTTTTTTAAGTAATAAGAAAAGCAGATATAGGAAGAAACGAAAATCGAATAATAAATTAGGATGTAAATACAAGAACATAAGAGTTGTGAGGATATTTCCTATTTTTTATCTTTCTGTTAACAAACGCAACTATTTCTCAGACCAGCAATGTTGACACCATTTATTTAGTCAATAAAAAAACTTAAAATGTAAGGAGAAAATCTCACTTAACTTGGATACGAAGAAAGCAAGTGAACAAAGCAAAGGAAAATAACGAGCGTGGACGACTGTGTTCCTCACCTGGTAGGTGGCGGCGATGACGACGGCAGAGGCGAAGCAGCGCGGCGGCCAGCTGTAGGCGCTGGGGCGTGGCGCGCACCCTGTCCTGCGGGGCGCCCCCGCACGAGGAGAAGGCGCGCAGCGCGGCGGCGGCGCTTGCAGGCCTGCGACTCGCCCGCCACCACGCGCCACGCCAGTGCGTACGCCACCACCGTCCCCAGTAGACTAAACCAGATGCGTGGAGAGAACACGCGCAGCGGCAGCGACCACGCCGGCAGCTTGGCAGGTGGTGGCACCGCCACCATCAGTCTACTGCCTGATTGTGACGCGTCAACGATGCCACACGAACTCATCTGCCCAGATTCATGAAGGTATCTATTTACTGTGAAGTCCGCGCGATCAAATGAGACATCAAGTATACTACCGTAACCTCCTCTGTGTGATTTTGCCGTTTGTTGGTCCTGAAACATATAAAGTCGAATTTGGTCATATCTAAAAGACGTTTCCTGCAAGAAATGGGAATGCAGGAAAAAATTGTCATTTAACATAGTTTTCTCTTGAAATATGCAGTAGTTTGAGAGAAGTTTTAAGTAGTGTTCCAGCATTGAAAGAGCGTTACAAACTTTGTTTACTATATAGAATATTACGTCTTGTGATGAATTGTTAGCAAAATTCGATATCAATATGAAACAATTTAATGTATGATCTATTACATAATAATAAAAACAATACAGGTCATTTATTTGAATGAATGTATAACAGATGGGCTAAATACTTTATATATCTAGTAAAATTGGAATGAATGTCTGTGATTTCAAAGCAATTGTTTTTAAGCGCATATAGTTTTTTCCGTGATACAGAACCGTAGCCTAAAAATGTAAAACGTTCAATTGTTTTCACTGTTTTTGACTGTCTTATTTGGTCAGGATTATCTATAGAACGGCGAAACCCCTTTCGATGCATTTTTTTTATTGAAAGATAGAGTGTTTTGGAGATAACTTGCGCTATTTGAAAACACGTCTTGACGGAAATACACGATTTGATTTTGCGGAAGGCTTTTTCAAACCGTCCGTTCGTCCTCATGTCGGTGCACCTCTCCGTCCGTCTGACCTTCCGTCTTTCCGCCTATTTCTCCATAAGTCTGCCTATCTCTGTCCATCTGTCAGTTCATCATTTTAATTTTCGTTTTCAACATTAACGCCATAAACGTCATTTTGATACATTTCTTGGATTTTTCGTTACTTCTCTTTAAATTTAAAAACTATGAAAATGACCTCAAAAATTTCGTATTTTTACTTTCCGTACGTATACACGGAGTGATATACGTAGTATAGGGAAAGTTCTGTAATGCTGCGCGAAAAAATGGCCAATTTTCGGCGGAAAAAAATTAATTGCCGGACCGTGAAAACGAATAAGTGGATAAAACTAGTTGCTAAATTAAGAAAAAAAAATATCCCCTAACACGTGGTGTAGCCAGAAACCCTGTTTTCTAGGTCCTTGATACCGAAAACCCAATTGAAAGGAAAACGTCCGTCCGTCTGTCCGTCCGTCGGTCTGTCCGTCTGTGAACACTGCTAGATCCTAAACCATACGTACGATTTCTTCCAAAATGGATGTTCCCTAGTCGATCTGATTCTAGTCGAAGCTTTGAGATTTTGAAAAAGATTCTTCAAAATTTGGAGATACTTTATATGAAGCACCGCGCGGATTTTCAAAATTTTATCAAAAACGGCTCCAGATTTTTTCTTTAAATTTCTTGTATGAATAGAGTAAAATACACTTATTAACATGGCATAGGTCCGATTTTCACGTACAGCTCTGAATTTTCGAAAATTGTGAAAGTTTAACTTCTTTCGACGTCTTTCTCCAACTACAAAATTGAAGATTAGAGATTTTTTCTTCAAATAAAATTTGTTCTGCATATTAAGTTCTTTAATAAAGGTCATGTAAATGTTTTTCAACATTTTAGTAGTTTTCGTGCAATATTGCGTGCAATATGTGCAATTTTAAAAAAATACAAAAACAAGATTTTCTCAAAAACGGCTCCAATTTTTTTCTTTAAAATTTTAGTAGGGATAGTGTTAAATGTACTCTATCAATGACATAAAAGCCATATTGGTCTATCGGTTGGTTTTTTCAAAGATTACAAAAATGTAAATTCTTTTACTTGTCTCTCACGTCGTTAATATATACATTATCGGCGATTTTTTCACATTATTATATTTACGAGTATATATGCTTTAAATAATGTCAAGTAAAGTTTCTCGAAAACTCTACTGTTTTCTGTGAAAAGTAGCTCAAATTTCGGCATTTTCTGAAATGCTCAAACGCCATTTTCTCGTATATGCTGCAATTTTTTTCTTGAAACTTTTGTAACGGATAGTGCTAATTACACTCTTTAGTATAGCGTAAAGTTTATTTCGAGTTATTGTTTTGTTTTTTCAAATATTACATAACTGTAATTTTTTGAAAGATCTCTCACATAGTTTAATATTCACATCACGAGCAATTTGTAAACATTATACATTTGTGAGTGTAAGTGCTTCAAATAACTTCAAATAAAGTATTTTGAAAACTCAAAAATTTTCTGTGAAAATGAGCTTCAAATTTCGCACTTTTAGTAGCGCTAAAACGCCATTTTCGCTTGAACGGCACATGATTTTTAAAAGAAAATTGCCATTTATGACTAGGTTTTTGTGTTTTTTAATATTCTAAAATATATATATAATATAATATATAATATAAATATATATATAATATAAATATAATACTGTTATACAAAAAATAGTGTATGCAACTCGTTTATAATTTTTTGCACTCGTAAGAAGATATTACAGAACTCACTTCTAACGTCGTTCGTTCGGTAATATCTTCTTATTCGTGTAAAAAAAAGACAACGTTATAAACTAATTGCATAATATGCTATTCTCATTTTCTTAATATTTCGGTTTCCTATTGGTAGAACAGAAACATTAATTTTAGAATATTAAAGAACAGAAAAACCTAGCCGTAAATGGCAATTTTCTTTTAAAAATTATGTGCTGTTTAAGAGAAAATGGCGTTTTAGCGCTACTAAAAATGCGAAATTTGAAGCTCATTTTCACAGAAAATTTTTGAGTTTTCAAAATACTTTATTTGAAGTTATTTGAAGCACTTACACTCACAAATATAATCATCTTTACAAATTGCGGATAATGTGCATATTAAAGATGTGAGAGATCTTTCAAAAAATTTACATTTATATAATTTTTGAAAAAAAAACAAAAAAAAACTCAAAATAAACTTCACGCTATACTAATGAGTGTAATTAGCACTATCCGTTACAAAAGTTTCAAGAAAAAAAATTGCAGCCATATACGAGAAAATGACGTTTGAGCATTTCTGAAAATGCCGAAATTTGAGCTACTTTTCACAGAAAACGGTAGTGTTTTCGAGAAACTTTACTTGACGTTATTTAAAGCATATATACTCGTAAATATAATAATGTAAAAAAATCGCCGATAATGTAAATATTAAGGACGTGAGAGACAAGTAAAAAAATTTACAGTTTGGTAATTTTTGAAAAAACCAACCGATAGACCAAAATGGCTTTTATGTCATTGATAGAGTACATTTACCACTATCCCTACCAAAAGTTTAAAGAAAAAATTTGGAGCCGTTTTTGAGAAAATTTTGTTTTTGTAATTTTTTAAAATTGCACATATTGCACGCAATATTGCACGAAAACTACCAAAATTGTGAAAAACATTTACATGACCTTTATTAAAGAACTCAATATGCAGAACAAATTTTACTTGAAGAAAAAATCTCTATCTTCAATTTTGTAGTTGGAGAAAGACGCCGAAAAAAATTCAAACTTTCACAATTTTCAAAAATTCAGAGCTGTACGTGAAAATCGGACCTATGCCATGTTAAAAAGTGTATTTTCCTCTATTCATACAAGAAATTTAAAGAAAAAATTTGGAGCCGTTTTTGAGAAAATGTTGAAAATCCCCGGGGGGCTTCATATAAAGTACCCCCAAATTTTAAAGAATCTTTTTCAAAATCACAAAGCTTCGACTAGAATCAGATCGACTGGGGAATATCAATTTTGAAGAAAATCGACCGAACGGTTTAGGCGCTAGCGTTGACCACAGACGGACAGACGGACGGAATGCCGTCAATCGATTTTTAAGTATAAAGAATCAACAAATCATGGATTTTGACCACACCACGTGTTAGGGGATTTTTGTTTCTTAATTTAGCAACTGGTTTTATCCACTTATTCGTTTTCACGGCCCGGCAATTAATTTTTTTCCGCCGAAAATTGGCCATTTTTTCGCGCAGCATTACATAACTTTCCCTATACTACGTATATCACTCCGTGTATACGTACGTATACGGGAAAGTAAAAATATGCAAATTTATTATGCAAAACTGCTTTTCTTGCGTATCTATCGGAGCAGTTTGGTTAAGTAAGTATAATGCACTTGCTAGAATAAAGACGTTTGTTAATTTAATGCACGCTTTAAACATTAAGTGCACAGCATGTAAAGCGTCGACACTATGGTGCACTTATTCCAAATTAAAGGAAGTGCTAAAGATCAAAGAGAATATTGATATTGGAACTTTTCACAAAGTAAGTTTACTTATGAAAGACGTAAATATGGGATATCAACCTATAAAGGCAATGGTATTTTCCCAACAAGATGTAAACACACTTCTTACAAAAGCTGATGATGAAACTTTTTCTTTTAATGAAGGTATGATAATGACAGTGGCAATAATAGTTAAGTTTTATTTATTAACTGGTGTATTGTATTAACAACTGGTATAATTTTTCAGGTTGTTGCTATTTTTGGCATATTTGGTGCTTGTAGACGTGTCGAATTGTTCAATTTGTGCATCAACGATGTGAAAGAAGAAGGTTCTGTTTTGATAGTGAACAAAAAATGACAAGTCCGGAATATTTACTATCGTATCCAGTGAAGAATTTAATTATGTTGAGGTCTGTAAAAAATACATTTCCTTAAGACCCTTACATGCTAAACACAAAAAACTTTTTTGTTTTACAATCATGGCAAATGCAGCTGTAATCCAATTTTTTAAAAGTAAGTTTTTTCATAACGTATTTGATTTTACTGCGAACACTGCAATCTATTTATATGGTACCACTGCCTTCTTTAAACCCCATAACTGAAAATATATAATGGCCGTGACTATTACGTCAGTGATGGCTCATATTTCGTGCAGAAATAGCGATGACTTAATGATTCGAGCAATAATATGCCATACTATGAACGATTTTGTTAATGTAAAAGGGTTGTTTATAATTCTGGTATACAAAAAAATGTACTTTTGGCGGTAATAGATTGCAGCTGGCAAGAAAGGGTATGTGGCAATTCAATATAGCTAGCGAAAACCCAAGGAAATAGAAAACTAATACGGGAAAGTCTATGCTATTCTGTAGCACCACTAGTTAGAAATGCTTCAGCGATACTTTCTAAAGAACAGTTCCAAATTTTCAAACTTTCAAACTTTTTGTACGGATAGCCTCAAATGCACTCAATATCAGAGAAAATAATTAATTATATTAATGATCTGATTACTTACCTTCCAACTTGTGGCGTTCTTCCTAACACCCTTCCTATATGTGTGAAGATGAAGACGCTTCTCGAGCTCTTTGTACCCTAGATACGCCGGAGCTGCGATCCGAAAGATAACATTTCCTACACGATGACTACGAAATAAATCGCCGTGTTGGTGGGTCACGTAGTGCAACGCTACTCCTCCGAGGTCCCTCGAGCGAGTTGCCATCAGCGCCTTGGCCTCGCGCGTGCACGCCTCACTGCGCTCCTCGCACTGGGTGAGCCACTCCCTGCTCCCCCCAACGACATCAACGGCCAGCGCCCACCACCGCTCCTTCCCCACCTGTTCGCGCAGCAGCAGCCCGCGGAAGCCCTGGTGGCGCTGCCACAGCGCGTCCAGCACGCGCCGCCCAGCACGCAGTTGCGCCTCAGACAAGTCTCCTTCCGGGCTGCTGCTGCCGCCTGAGCTTCCGTCCTCACGCGATCGCCTCCCGCCGCTCGTTTGTTCCTCTACGAGCTTCTGCGAATCTCGCTTGCCCTCCAGATCTTCTATTAGGAGCTTCTGCCACTCGTCTTCCAGATCTTCGTCATGGAGTTTCTGCGAATCATCCTGCAAAACTTTCTCAAACAATTTCTGCGATTTCCCTTCATCATATTGGTCTTTACGAAGTTTTCGCAATGTCCGATCATATTGCAAATGATAACCAAAATAAAGATGTTCATGAACAAATTGATTGTTGTCACCTATGTTGCTGTGAGATCGAAGGCTTTTATTAAGGAATGACTGTAAAGGTCTGTCGACTTCCCAGTTGCTTTCAAGTTTCGGTTTATTTGTCAATTGAGATAGAGTCTTTTTCTCCAAGTTTCTATCTTCTGTCTGGCTTTCGTTCAATATATTCTGGACTTTAATGCGTTTCTGGAGATTGTTATGTAATGACAGGTCTTTCGGCGAGACATTCCGAGAATCATCCACAATTTTACGACTTCCTTTGTATCCATGCTGAAATCTTTGCCACACTCGACCTTTCTTAAAGTCCTGGTTCTGAGGACGTCGACCATTTTCCTTGTTCCCTTTCTTACAATTATGAATTTCTGGTGTCCTTCCAATCGATAAAACAACTGGCGCTGACGAATGCAGTTGAAGGTTGCGATACAAGATGGTGCCACCTGTTATAACCTGTAAAAAACGTGTAAAATTGTGGAATAATATCTGCGAAAAATAAATTTGAATTCGTAAAGCCACATTTAAATCCTTAAAATATAGCTGGAATGATGGAATTATTTACTTTAATCGAAATGCTAGAATATCTGATACTTGGAAGAAAATATGAGGTATTCAAGAGTGCCTTTAAAATCTTTGTTCACCAATTAAAATGACTTAAAGATACTACAAACTTTAACTTTTAAAATGATGTTGTTTTTTTAGATTCTCCTTTCTTTTTTGACGAATTTGAAATCATTTTAAACAATGTAAACGTAAGATTTGCACAAGGGATGGATAAGATATCAAACGAAATTCTTAAATTTTTACCAGAATTCTTTTAAAAAACTGCTGCTTGATCTTTATAACGATATCATCAGTAATTGTACTTTTCCAGAACAATGGAAAGCTTATCGCATTTCTTTATTCCTTAATCCAATACTGATACAATTAGTCCCATGGTCAGTCGGTCGGAGTGTAGTTTAAAATTGTTAAAAAATTGATATGTAATCGTTTGTCCTAGTGGATGGAATAAATTAAATTTCTTCCCCGGTCTCAATATGATTTCAGTAATGGGAAAAGCCTGCACAGATAATTTTTGAATTCTAACTGCTCACATACATCAAAGTTTTTATAAAAGTGTCTTATAGCTTTACTCCTGCACTTAAAGGAAGCTTTTGACAAAATCATTTCCGATTTTTTGATTAACGATTTAATTGATCTTGACTTATCCAAGAACAGTCTATTTTATTAAAGGCTTAGTCTATGAAAGAAAAGGAATTCCACTAAACAATGTCGTTAATTCGTATTTAGTTATTAAAAGCGTCCCACGTGGTAGTGTTTATCACACTTCTTTTTACAAATTTATAAACGTATACAATTTATATACAGGAGGGGAGTCGGTGATATTGGGAGATGTTCGATGTAGTCGGGAAGAGAGTCGTTGACATCGGCAGGGGGTCAGTGTCATCGGGCGGGGGACGGTGGTGTCGGGAGGAGGTTGACGTCTGGGGTGTTGGTGGTATATTGGGGGGATCGGTGGCGTCGGGAAGGGTCAATGACGGTAATGTCGGTGACGTCGGAGAGGTCGGTGGAGGATGGTTGCGTCGGGTAGTGTCGGTATAATCTGGGGCGTGGGTGATGTCGGGAGAGGGGGCGGTAGCGTCGGGAGGGGACGGTGACGTCGGGCGGTTGCGTTTTCGGGAGATTGGCGACGCCGTTCTTATCGGAGAGAGCGGAGATGAGGGCGACTGCAGAGGAGTCGATGTCTTCGGTTGAGGCTGAGTTGAAGTCAAAGCATGGCGTCGCCTACGTAAAGGGGTGATTGATGACGCCATAAGGGCTCTGCTACTTCGGGGGAAGGAGAGACGTGATGCAGGCGAGGTCGGAGGGATGATGTCAGAAAAGGGGCTGAGGGTGGCGTGAGATGGTGAAATCAGTGGGTTGGTGGCGTGAGATGGTGAATCAGAAGGTGACGTCAGAGTGCGACGTCACGAGGTTTCCGTCTGAGTTCTGCGGTGATGTGGGGAATGGGGACGCAGAGACTTTGCCGTCGGCAGCGGGTCGGGGACATATCTGGCCGGTCAGAGATAACATTAGGAATGCGTTCAATATTTTCCAACTGGATCACCTATAAGGTTGTCCCGAAGGGGTTTAGTTACGTTGAAATTGATATTAGTTTTCATTAGTCGTTCGAAAAGTACTGTGTGAAACTCGATGAAATTGATATACTGGTGTGAAATAACGACACTCCTTCGTTTCTGTCTTCGATTTATTAAATATAATAAACGTCTATTCACCGTTAGCTCATCAGTAAATTGTTTTATAACATTCCATTAAAGTAAAATCATTTCGCGAAAACTACCATCTGTAAAAAGAATGGAAACATAAAAAACGTACAAAATGATATAATTTCCTTACACACTAATTCAAGCTCAAATGGAAAAACCGTGTAGCTAATTAGGCATTCCACATTTAAATGTGACTAACCTTCCTAAAGCGGTCATAAATGGCGTCCTTGGTGTGTAGAAGCAGGAAGGACAGGAGATGAATGTGATTTTGGGCCGCTAGCACGTAGCCGCCCTGCCTCTCCAGCCACGAGGGCGCAGTGCGCGTCCACAGCCGCGCAGATGGGCGCCACAGCAGCAGCGGCGCTGCGGCGCGGGCGTGCAGGGCACGAAGCCAGCGTGGGCCGTCGCCCAGGTCCACTACGGCCACCGCCCGGCCCCCGCCCAAGTCCGTTCCCCCCAGCGCCCACTGCACGCCCGCCACGGGCGTTACCGCCCCCTCCCTCGGCACACACATGCCCCGCGCCTCTACAGCGCCACCGCCAGCGCCAGCCCCAGGGCTCGAAGCCCTGACCCAGCGCCCCGCCGCCTTCTCCGCCCGCCCCGCCCCCTCCCCCGGCTCACACACGCCCCGCGCCTCTACCCCCGCCCACAGAGCCACCGCCAGCGCCAGACCCAGGGCTCGAAGCACGGTCCCTGCCCCCCGCCGCCGCCTTCCCCTCCCACCACACTCGCCCTGCGTCAACCTCATCGCCAGCCTCAGGACTCGATGCCCGGCCCCCGCATCCCATCGCCACCCCCAGCCGCGGAGCGATATCGTACCTCAGGTTGTAAATCCTAGTACTAGAACCACTGACAGACCAAAGCACAAAACTCTGTCACTATAGTGAACTCGCCTGATTGCTACACAGTATTTTATTGGGAGTCGCCGACAAGCCCATTCTGTGTACAAAGTGTTTCTTCACGGTGGCAGAGCGAATTCGCCTGGTTACTATGGGGACCATCGCCCAAACATCTCGAACCATGCATTCACCCCATAAATAGGTCACCCACTGCGGAAAGTGGAGCAACACTGAACAAATTCCACAGCGCCACCGCCAGCGCCAGCCCCGAGGTTCGATGCCTCGCCCCTCCCCGCCCCTTCCCGCTCATCGTTTGTTGTTCGCGGTCGCGGAACGAATTCCACTCGAACGGAGCCGCCTAGTTTTACGCCTGTAGGAGTCATCAAACACCAAGCGCCGTGTTTTCCAGACAACTAACCTATTTGAGAGGCTTATAAAGAAAAGAAGACACATAGAAAAGAATTGTTGTACTAAAGCAAATGAGCAACCCAAAGGTGCCTAAAGAGGATTGTATAATAAGACACGTTTTGTACGAATAATCTGACGTTTAATTGTATTCAGAAATGTAATTAAATATTGTTTATTTATTAACAAAATTTTGCCCAGCGTATCAAGTATGCAGTATTGACCAGATTTACACAGCATGTGAGTCTGAAATCCAAAGAATTTAATATATTTCACTTGTTAAAGCAAAATCGAGAAAGTACTTACCGAAACACACTTTGAAGAGAAATCTGTGTATCCGTATTAATGCTGTGGCATGAAACTTCGATGACAGATTGACAAAATAAATGTACAGAATAATTTTACAGAACATTTTTGCTTGTAATTTTTACGGCAATAAATGTTCTAGATGATGTGTGCGCGCTTGCATGTACGCTACGTTCTTTAATCCATGTAATCAGAAAGTTAATATTATGTAAAATACATTCAAAATTATAGATAGACTTGATAATTTTGATCTTTCCTACTGTTAAATTAATTTGCAGCTATAGTATTTGTGATGTGTTTGGGAACTTTTTTGTTGCAGTTAGTTTTTTTGCTTCTAAATCATGTTCAAACATAATATTTTGATAATTGTATTGATAATAATTTATTACAATTTTTTATGTCGAACGGTCGCTCTGGTCAAATCGCACATATATTACACAAATAATATTTTAAAATAAGCAAACTCCAGGGAAATTCATAGCTCAAGCAATGACTTCCATACGCCCTTTATTCTAATAATCTAAAATAATTTAATTTTCTAAGCTTCTATTAATTTCCTTTACAGCTTATTTCATAGCCTCTGTTAGTTATTAATAGATGCAGTTTTCTATTTCGCACCTCCTTAGTAGGTAAATATTACCCAGCCTATATAATGGGATGCCATTCGTAATGTACATTATGTTCTAGCAAAAAGAAATATTGCGCACCAGGAAAAACGTGTTCTGTTTGATCAGAGACAGCTCAGTGAAGGAGAACAAAGGTAGAGGCGATCGTTTCTTCTGAAGCTATGCGGCGGAAGAAGCAGTTGCGATGCCTTTGAACACTTGTCAGGCCGGATGAGAACCAGAGAGAAAGCAGCGATGCACCGAACCTCTTAAGCGCTGTTGCCACATTCTCCATTCACATATTTCAATTTTTGCGCCTAACCTGTAATGCACGATTGTAAGCCCTCCTTGGGCAAATCCTGTTTACACTCGTGTATTTTCGAGTTTGGGAGACAGCTGGATCGAATTCAGCCTCTGTCTGCTGGAGACCTTTAGCCTCCGGCTGCTCTGATCGGTAGTTTTACATCGTTTCTTCGATCAACACTAGGAGAATGCCGAAGCAGTACTCTAACAACACGTCACGCACTGCGCACGATAATTCCTTCCTCTTCCTTGTCTGTCGTTATCTCTTACACACACAACACACACACACACACACACACTGACATGCACTACATTACCACACAAATTGGAAGTCCAGTCGAGAGCTTAGAGCTTGTCACAGCTTGATCGGTTCCCCGCTGATGGGAGATATCTTGTTGAGGACAACCCAAAGGTGAGGATCTCACCATTCAGCGGAGAAAGATAACCGCCATCCGAAGTAAAAGACACGCGCTACAGTTACGGGATTAATGACCATGGCATTTGACGCGCGTGGAAATACGAAATATTCTATCAACTTTAACACTTACATAAACACTTTCCGATGCCGGAAACTGTTTGTAATACCAATGTGCGTTATTGTATATCTGGCTCCCATAACAAGAACAGAAGGACAATTTGGAGTTGGGGCCAAAGACTACCACTAACATTCGTGTAATTGTACAGGGTCAATTGGGACGTAATGACTACTTCGTGTGATGTTAGTGACATGTAAAAGAGCTTCGAACTAAGAATTTCCCCCGGGGAGCGTTTGGAATTATGGGAGGTTCTGCATGGTAGCTAAGTGCCGATAGAAGGCAGCCAGGACACCCTAAAGGAAAATAAAGGGGAACTAGTCCGTGTGAGTGCCTCCGTATAAAGTACCTCTAGTTTTATCATTTATTAAACTCCAGAGAGGGAGTGTATGACCTTATTGAGTCCCCTTCCATTGTATTACTTTCTCGTTTTTAACGTCAAAGAAAGTTAAAAACTATGTGAGTGTTGTGAGAAGAAGTGTACTCTGCGCACATTTTCTGAATTCTAGAATCCCTAACCTATGCCTAGGGCTGGCACAGACGATGGCGCTGTGGGGGCGTGTGTGCGTCGTGGGTGGGGGCGGGGTCGCGGAGCGGGAGATGGCGGTGGGGCGCGGCGGCCGGGCTTCGAGCCCTGGCGCTGGCTCTGGCGGTGGCGCTGTGGGGGTAGAGGCGCACGACATGTGTTTGTTGTGTGAGGCGGTGAGGTCGCGGGACGGGCAGGAAAGGCACGGGGGCGGGGTTTCGAGCCGTCGGGCTGGCGTTGGTGGGGGCGCTCTGAGGGGCCTGGGCGGGGACAGAGGCGCGGGGCGTGTGTGTGTGGGGGTTCGTAATGGAAGACTTTCCCGTCTTAGTTTTCTATTTTCTTCTGCTAAGTATTCGTACTTGACACATACTGCCATCTATCGCCGCCCAAAGTACATTTCTTTGACATTTTCCTAATTTTTCGGTTTCATAATAAAATGGAAATTAAATTTTAAGAATTTTAAAGAGCAGTAAAACCTCGTCCTAAGTGGCCATTTCCTTTGAAACATTTGCAGCCGTTTTGAAGAAAATGACGCTTAAGCGCTACTGTAAATTTCGAAATGTGAAGCTCTTTTACACAAAATGTTTGAGTTTTCGAAAAGCATCATGAGAAGTCATGCACATTAATTCAGAAATACAATAATGTTTACAAATTGCCGGATATGTGCATATTAACGGCATGAAATCTTTTAAAAAATACATTTTTGTAATTTTTGAAAAAACAAAAAACACTCCAAAATGAACTTTCCGGCACATTAAAGAGTGCAACTGACACTATCCGTTCAAAAAGATTGAAGAAAAATTTGGAGCCGTTTTTTGAGGAAAATGGCGTTCGAGCGTTTCTGAAAAAGCGGGATTTTGTGCTAGTACTCACAAAAAACTGTTGTTTTCGAAAAGCTTTATATGACATAATTTAAAGGAGATGTACTCATAATTATAATAGTGTGAACTAATCGCCGCTAATGTAAATATTAACGACGTGAGAGACAAGTCCAAAAAATAAATTTGTGTAATTTTTTTAAAACAAAGGAATAGAGCTACATGGCGTTTATGTCATGTTGTAGAGTACATTACCGGTAATATACCCATTTTTGTTGCGTAGCATCGTTCATATGCACATTTCCAGCAATTTGTAATAACTATTGCATTTGTCAGTTAAAGTGCTTCAAATAACTTTTAATTAAGTTTTTCTAAAACTTGAACATTTTCTTTGAAAAAGAGTTTCAAATTTTGATATTACAGTAGCGCGGAAACACCATTTCTTTTAAAAAACGGCTTCAAATTTTCAACGAAAATTACCACTTAGGACCTGGCATTACTGTTCTTTAATATTCTTAAAATAATATTTATGTTCTGCTATAAGAAAACCGAAAAATTAAGAAAATATCGAAAAAATACTTTGGGGAGCGATAGATGGCAGCGGACAAGAGTATGTGGCAAGTCCGAGTTGCTAGCCCAGACTAAAGAAAATAGAAGACGAATACAGAAATGTCTGTGCCATTCTGTAGCACCACTAGTTGTGTATAAATTTTAAATAGAGTAGGTGATTTACTGCACCCTTGACGTAGTCCATTATTAGTGTGAAAACCTTCAGATAGTTTATCGCCTACTTTCACTTTAGCTGAATTATTTTTGTACAATAATTTAATTGTCTCAATTAAACTTTTGTTAATACCAATTTCCTCCAAATAATCCCTTTTCCCTTAATTTATTCATTGGAGCACTATCGTAATCTTTCTCAAGATCTACAAAAAGTAAATGCAGAGATTTATTAAAAGCTGATTATTTTTCGACTGTTTGTTTAAAAAAATATGATCAATTGTCGACATGCCAGCTCTAAATTCTGCTTGCTCTTCTACTTCCATTTTTTAAAATTCTTTTTTCAGAAAACAAATTAAAATGTTACTGTAAATGCTACAGAAGGACGTATTCCTCTGTGATTTTTGCAGTTATCTTTCTTCCTTTCTTAGGGATTGGTGAAATAAGTCCAATAATCCAATCTAATGGCAATTCTTCCCCGTTTCAAATAGCTCTCTTAGACTATCACACAATTTCTCACTACCACATTTTACTAATTCATTAGGTAGTCCATTTAGGCCACTAAACTTACTATTTCAAAAATTTTATTCCGTTTTTACTTTCCTGTATACGTACGTATACACGGAGTGATATACGTAGTATAGGGAAAGTTATGTAATGCTGCGCGAAGAAATGGCCAATTTTCGGCGGAAAAAAATTAATTGCCGGGCCGTGAAAACGAATAAGTGGATAAAACCAGTTGCTAAATTAAGAAACAAAAATCCCCTAACACGTGGTGTGGTCAAAATCCATGATTTGTTGATTCTTTATACTTAAAAATCGATTGACGGCATTCCGTCCGTCTGTCCGTCTGTGGTCAACGCTAGCGCCTAAACCGTTCAGTCGATTTTCTTCAAAATTGATATTCCCCAGTCGATCTGATTCTAGTCGAAGCTTTGTGATTTTGAAAAAGATTCTTTAAAATTTGGGGGTACTTTATATGAAGCCCCCCGGGGATTTTCAACATTTTCTCAAAAACGGCTCCAAATTTTTTCTTTAAATTTCTTGTATGAATAGAGGAAAATACACTTTTTAACATGGCATAGGTCCGATTTTCACGTACAGCTCTGAATTTTCGAAAATTGTGAAAGTTTGAATTCTTTTCGGCGTCTTTCTCCAACTACAAAATTGAAGATAGAGATTTTTTCTTCAAATAAAATTTGTTCTGCATATTGAGTTCTTTAATAAAGGTCATGTAAATGTTTTTCACAATTTTGGTAGATTTTCGTGCAATATTGCGTGCAATATGTGCAATTTTAAAAAATTACAAAAACAAAATTTTCTCAAAAACTGCTCCAAATTTTTTCTTTAAACTTTTGGTAGGGATAGTGGTAAATGTACTCTATCAATGACATAAAAGCCATTTTGGTCTATCGGTTGGTTTTTTTCAAAAATTACAAAAATGTAATTTTTTTTACTTGTGTCTCACGTCCGTTAATATTTACATTATCGGCGATTTTTTTACATTATTATATTTACGAGTATATATGCTTTAAATAATGTCAAGTAAAGTTTCTCGAAAACACTACCGTTTTCTGTGAAAAGTAGCTCAAATTTCGGCATTTTCAGAAATGCTCAAACGTCATTTTCTCGTATATGGCTGCAATTTTTTTCTTGAAACTTTTGTAACGGATAGTGCTAATTACACTCATTAGTATAGCGTGAAGTTTATTTTGAGTTTTTTTTGTTTTTTTCAAAAATTATATAAATGTAAATTTTTTGAAAGATCTCTCACATCTTTAATATGCACATTATCCGCAATTTGTAAAGATGATTATATTTGTGAGTGTAAGTGCTTCAAATAACTTCAAATAAGTATTTTGAAAACTCAAAAATTTTCTGTGAAAATGAGCTTCAAATTTCGCATTTTTAGTAGCGCTAAAACGCCATTTTCTCTTAAACGGCACATAATTTTTAAAAGAATATTGCCATTTACGGCTAGGTTTTTGTGTTCTTTAATATTCTAAAATTAATGTTTCTGTTCTACCAATAGGAAACCGAAAAATTAAGAAAATGACAAAAAAATGTACTTTTGGCTATGATAGATGGTAGCTGGCAAGAAAGAGTATGTGGCAATTCCGAATAGCTAGCGAAGACCCAGGAAAATAGAAAACTAATACGGGAAAGTATGTGCCATTCTATAGCACCACTAGTTTTAATAGGCTATATCAATATCCAGTACAATAAATACTTGATTCGAATAAGCAGCTGTATCATCATTTACAGATAAAAAGTCGACCCAAAGTTCTGTTAATAGAACTTTGAAATATTTCAAGAGAGATATAATTTATCTTGCATGTCTTTCTATTGTTATTACACATTTCAGAATCCTCCAGGTATCAATAAGGTAACGACAGGTAACATTGGAATGGGCAATGCATCGCCACAACTTGAAAAAATTTACTTAACACAGTCTGTATTGTAAACTTATTTGCTGGCTGAGTTCCCATAATTAGCTACCTCTCTTAGAAACATTATATGCAGTCGTGGGTTCGACCGATTATATACAATCGCATTTTATATACAAATATCGTAGTTGATTTTTCAAAACTTTTTAAAGAATAATAATATTTTTGAAATTAAGACAATGAAATTTTTAAAAATTTCGAACTACTTACGTACGAATATATGGGGATACGTAGTTTAAAGAAAGTTATATAATGCTGCGGAGAATCTATTTCTAGATTTCAACGGAAATACACTTTTCGGTGTCTCCTGATACCGAAAAAGTCGTTTTTACTTTCCCGTAGACATACGTATATACGGAGTAATATACGTAGTATAGGGAAAGTTATGTAATGCTACGTGAAAAAAAGGAGAATTTCGGCAGAAAAAATTCATTGTCTGGCCCTGGTTAGAAAACGTGGATAAATCCAGTTGCTAATTTAAGAAAAAAAATCCTCCAACACGTGATGTAGTCAGAATCCCTGTTTTGGGGGTCCTTGATACCGAAAACCCAATTGAAAGCAAAACGTCCGTCCGTCCTCGTGCCTGTCCGTCTGCCTCTCAGGTGAATGTGAACAACACTAGTGCCTAAACCATTTGTATGATTTTGCCCAAATTCAATAAACCCTTGTGAAAGAGCTTCGAATTTCAAATGTACTGTATTGCTTAAACGACATTTTTTTAAAAACGGCTCCAAATTTTGTAATCAAAATTGCCATTTAGGACGAGGTTGTACTGTTCTTTAATGTTCTTGAAACAATATTTCCGTTCTACTATTAAGAAACCGAAATAATGAAGAAAAATGTCAAAAAAATGTACTTTGGATGGTAATAGATGGCAGCTGTCACGAGTATGTGGCAAGCCCGAATAGATAGCCAAGACCAAAGGAAACAGAAAACTAATACTAGAAAGTAAGTCTGTGACATTCTGAAGCACCACTAGAGCTTCAAATTTCTCATTTACAGTAACGCTTAAACACCATTTTCTTAAAAACGGCTCCAAATTTTTTAAAGAAAATTGTCATTTTGGACGAGGTTGTACTGTTCTTTAATATTCTTAAAACAATATATCCGTTCTACTATTAGGAAACCGAAAAATTAAGAAAATGTCAAAAAAATGTACAGGGTTGCCTTATGTTTTGGAGTCTCTGAATGGTGTGTATCAATTTCCTGAATTGTCATATTAGGTAAGGGGAAAATAAGGAATATCGGATTTACAGAAGAATTTTTTTTTATTTCCTAGGGCTCCGGGGACACATCTGAAATTTTCAGGGAGTCTACCCGGCCGCCTCCTTTGGACCCACTTTTAAATATCACTATAAATGAGATACGAGTCTATCTTTGCTTGATTTAACGTCAAAGCGCACTTGATAAAATATTAATATTGCTGATATGTAATATTTTGCTAATAATGGTAATTTTATTTTAATAATAGCTATCTATTTAAAGTAGTTGATTAACGTGTTATCTTGTATATTTCTAAATGTATTCTCATCTCTTTAAGAAGGTCAGAATAGTTCAGATTTCTTTTTTAAATTTACCGTGGACGTCAATTCTATTTAATATAAGTAAATAGTTTTTTTCTAATATAATATTGTTTTAACAAACACAAACATCATTTCAAAGGCTGCGTTTCTTCAAACGTAGAGGTACCCCGCACGCAGGAATATTGAACGGTGGAGCGTTTGTCGACGGTATGGGAATCGGTGTGGCAGGGCTGGGCAAGACTTCGTACTGCAGCAGAGTATGAACCAGTCCAACTTTCGCCTGTATGTATCCCAAGCGCATACCTGAAACATGATATCAAGAATGCTATAAGCACAGGTTTTCAATCTCAATGTCACTTCAAAATCTCAGTGTGAAAACATCCCATCACTCATGCTTTATGAGGGATTGTTCCGGGCCCTCCAGATGCTACAGAGTTGGAAAACAGATCATAAACGCATACGACTAGATGGTATTCTAGTGCTAAAAAAATTTACGTTTTTTATGTAAAACAATGTACTTGCAATCAGTTGAGCTGCTAACATTCGCTTTCAATTAACTGGATAATATAAATACGTTATGCAAAATAATTTTTATACGCGTTTCATTACATTAAATAAATAAATACAATTTAATATTTGAGCTGTATTCGCTGCAGACAATATTTCATGGAAATGGGAAAGTAATTTGTAGGAAATGCATGGCATGGGGAAGACCGGGAATGGGAGCGACGGATGAATCTCTTGAGATTAGGAAAGCAGGATTGAGACTGGCCGAGATGAGAGTATGAGAAAACGAGTTCATGGAAAGAAGTGACGTTTAACCCCTTCCACTCCTACTTATTCGGAGCCTACGTCCTCCTCGCTCTTTAATAGGGAGTTTTAGCGCCTGTCGTACGGACACAACGTTAAACTATTCATCACGTGAATAACGACGTTATACATAAGGAACAACGTTCAGATGAGCTTTAGCTAATGCGTCGTGTATTACTCTGAAGACTCAAAAAAAACTGGTACAGCCATGCATATTGAAATAAAGAGTTCTGGAACCAATCAGAATATGGCGTTCCGGTCGGCAACGACTATATTTGACAGTTGTTAGCACTTCAAAGTGCGAGTCATATTTGGGTTTTTATTTCTTGGTGCGTGGGGGCTTGTCTTCTCGATGGAATATCTCACTGTAATTCGCGTCGTTCTCGGTCATGCCGCTAGGAGTCGCATGATCGTGACTGTATCGAGGAGTGCTGGCGATCATGCGACTCCTAGCGGCACGATAAAAAACAACGCGAAATACCGTGAGATATTCAATCGTGATGACAAGCCCCCTCCCCCCCGCGCCATGAAATAAAACCCAAGTATAACAACGTATATTCGTCCCTCAGACGAGCAGAGGCGGGCGTGCCTCTCGGAAGCGTTCACTCTCTTACCCTTTTCTGCTTGTACGTTAATGACGCGCCTCTTCCTGCTGATAAGACTGATATTGAACGCTGCGGGCTCCTGATGTTCGCGAATGATTTTGCGTATTACACGAATTCGGCGCGAACGAAGTCAAGTCAGTCAAATACTTAAGCGATTATCTCGCCGCCCTTCCCTAATGACTGAGTCGGAAAAGACTCGCTCTTAACCAAGGGGGGAAAACTTAAACTGACGAACAATTTGAAATGTAATAATAAACATGATGTTTGCGTTGTAGATGTCCTTCACATTGTTTGCTCTAGATGTTCTTTGATGGACTCTTGCTTTCGGCAAGAAATCTTGAGAAGCGGGAAATTGAACTTGAGCTTCCCTGGGTGTGTTGTAGTTGCGTTGTAGCGTTCGAGCTATTGTAGCGTGATACGGGATATGTCCATGCAATTTAGATCAATATGATTAAAGGATTAGTTTCTTAATATTTATGTAAAAACCTGAAACCATGCAACAATATAAATCATAGTCTTCTATCGATTGTTTACTGTACAATTGTGTGCATTCTGTCGAAATTCGAACGAATTCAGAGCTCAGAAAAGAAAAACAACTCTACGTCGAGTGGGACTCAACATCGGAACAGAAGACCAAATTTGACTTCTCTTCAGCTGGCACTATAATAAATGGTTACCACAAAAACACTTTCGCCACTATTTAAATCTATTTAGTTGCTAATTAATTACGTAAAAATGTTTTTGGATCTTCAAACTTCCGAGTAATAAATGGGAGCTGCCGGAATATTCAGCTGGCTTACCACAATCAGCTACCACAAAAACAAATATTCCATTTTGTAATAAAATTTAATAACTGATTAAATACACAAACAAATTTATTTGCTCTTCAAACGTCTAAGTAATTAATGGCGAACTAATCATTAAGAGTTTAGCTGGAACACCACATGTGGTTACAACAAAGCCAATTATGCCACCATTTACAACTATTCATCGGCTAATTAAATACGCAAATTTGTTTGCTCTTCAATCTTCTGAGTAATTAATGGTGAGCTGGCGGAATATTCAGCTCTCACCGCTCCAATCGGTTACCAATAAAACAAATATGCCACCATTTAGAACTATTTTTTTTGATATTACGAATTAATAATCCGTATTTACGCAATTTTTTGCTCTTCAAACTTCCGAGTAATTCTTGATGACCTGGCTGAATATTTGGGTGGTACTATCGCAATCTGTTACCACAAAAACACACATGCCACCATTTAGAATTATTTAATTGCTGATTTCGCAAAAAATATTTTTTTCCTCCTCAAACCCGAGAAGTTATAAGTGAGCTGTAGGAATATTCAGCTGGCACACCACAATCGGTTACCACAAGAACAAATATTCCATTTTGTTGGACGATTTAATTTGCTCATTATTTACGCAAATAATAATTTTTTGGTTCATCACACTTCCGAGCAATTAATGGTGAGCCAGTAATTAATGGTGTCGTGAAGATACCTCTGCCTGTTGTGTTGGAAAATAGGGCAATGATTGACTACGTGGGGAAGGGTCCAAGCCGTATTGCACTGGTCACATAATTGAGTATTGGATCCGTCAATCAAATATAGATGGCTTAGCTTACAGTGACCTGTTCGTGTTCTCGTTATGGCCACTGTTCCATTCTGTTAAGCTTTTTATTATGTTTAAGACTTTGAAAATTGGTTACGTTTTTATGAAGGTCGCTTCTTATAAGCGTAGTCCATATGGAGAACCATTTTTCTTCTGATATTTTTACTTTCCCGTATACGTACGTATGCACGGAGAGATATACGTCGTATAGGGAAAGTTATATAAGGAAAGTTTCGCTGCGCGAAAATATGGTCAATTTTCGCCAGAAAAAATTCGTTGCCAGATGCTGATAACGAAAAAGTTGATAAAACCAGTTCCTAAATTAAGAAAAAACTAGTGGTGGTACAGAATGGCACAGACTTTCCCGTATTAGTTTTCTATTTCCTTGGGTCTTCGCTAGCTATTCGGAATTGCCACATACTCTTTCTTGCCAGCTGCCATCTATCACCGCCAAAAGTACATTTTTTTGCCATTTTCTTTTCGGTTTTTTCGGTTTCCTATTGGTAGGACGGAAATATTAATTTTAGAATAGTAAAGAAGACTAAAACCTAGTCCTAAATGGTGATTATCTTTTACAAATTATGTGCCGTTTTAAAGAAAACACCTTTTTAGCGCTATTAAAAATGCGAAATTTGAAGCACTTACACTCACAAATATAATAATCTTTACAAATTGCTGAGATTTTTCAAAAAAATTACATTATATAATTTTTGAAAAAACAAAAAAATAAACTTTACGTCATATTAAAGAGTGTAATTAGCACTATACGTTACAAACTGTTGAAGAAAAAATTTACAGCCATATATGAGAAAATTGTGTTTGAGTGTTTCTGAAAATGCGGAATTTTGAGCTACTTTTCTCAGAAAACCGTTGGTTTTCGAGAACATTTACTTGACATTATTTAAGTCACATGTACTCGTAAATATAATAATGTGAACAAATCGCCACTAATGTAAATATTCACGACGTGAGAATGTAAAAAAAAAATTACATTTTTGCAATTTTTGAAAAAAACAAAAGAATACTGTTATAATTGTCTAATTTAAGTTGATAAAAAGAAGGGAGTTATAATTGTCTATTTAATGTTGATATTTGCATGAAAATATTTAGTTTTCGCACCAAATGCTGTACCATTTTTAGTGAGTAGAGAATTTGTTGCATGGTTTTAAAATCTGCGATATCTGCAGGTTAATTAATAACTTGGGCATTTTCGGTCAGTAGAAAATGAATTTTATTTTATCATTTATTATCTTGTATTGAACTAATTTTTTTCCAAGAGTCTTAAATGTTTTTATTCACATTGATAGAGGATACATAACTTATCCAGGAGTTGGCTTTGCTATCTTTAATTGTTCTTCATGTTACAGCTCTTAGTTTTTTATATTCGATTTTATTTTCATTTGTTGGGTGTTTCTTGTACCGTTTGAACCCATGTTTTACAATTTTTCGAAACTGTTCTTTGTCAAATTCATTTTTTTGTCAGAAAAATGTTTTTGAATGCAGTTAGTTATCTTTTTACGTCACAAGACAATTAGGGCATAGATCAAAGATGAAATCTAAGCCAATGTATGGTCTAATTCTGCATTTTCTGATTATTCGCCACTAATATTTTTTTTTCGATTTTGGAGAAATTTCAAGTCACGATTTGAATTCAACACTTATGTAATTTATCCGTTGCAATCTCACCCACATTTCCGAACATTAATGTCAGACTCCTTACTGTCTTCAACAATTTTTTATGACTCCACTAGAGAAAGATCTACTGATTCTAATTTCTGAAGATAAGGAAGGTTTTTTAGTGTATAATGATCTGTGCTGTCCTGTCTTCTATATATCTCTAGAAATCCTTTAAACGTTGGATTTGCTTTTTCGAACGGTATGTTTCCCCTATTATAGCATCACACATTTCCATTAAAAAAGAATTTATTAGAAGCTTTAATGTTGCTTCAGTAACAAAAGTGTGCCATAATTTCTTTCCTTTCTCTAGCTTTGTCACTATGAAAAGTAGACGCAAGATGCTGGCCCACTTGAAACTGTTTAGAACATTTGATATGCATAAATAAATTCAAATTATATAGAGATACATATTTCTTGAGAAGAGTATTAGAATTGTTTGAAACAAATTTTACCAAATTTTGGCACAAATTAATGTCAGATTTAATTTAAGACAAGCGTACTTTACTCAAATATATTTTCCTAAACGTTCAGGTTCAATCTGTATGGGCAGAAATTATGTAGGCTCGAATACGAGATTTGGTCATAGAAGGAATGTTTAGTACGAAGTTGTATTCTAATTATTCTTTTTACAGACACATCGATGCTACTAGCAATTCACAGGAAATTAAAGAAAAAATATGAAATACTCCACTGTTTGCAATTTTTTTCAATAACATTAAAAATATTAGAGGTAAAATTCTGAAATTGAAAAAAAAACGTTTGGAAGTAATATGTGTTCTGCCACAATTATTTAAAAACAATGACCTACAAAACAATTTATTAAAACGCAGAAAATCTCAAAACTGCTAAAAAATTATTAATAGTATCCCGAAAATAATTATTTTCACTTTAATAAAAATTAAAGTTTTATTTTTCATTTCATATCTATTTCGTTGACATTATTTTATTCTTTTATGAATTTCAGTATTTAAAATTAGCTGCATCTATATTATACTTGGGCATTAAACATTTCGACTAGGAAAACACCATCAGTAGATATATTTTTTCATTGATCGAATTTTTACGGTAGACACTACTTACTTCATTGTTACAGCAATCGCAATGAATTAAATTTCCGTCCGTCCTCCAGACAATCCTTGTTTCCAATCCTTTGTTTCTGACGTGTTGCTCACGAAGCCTTAGAAAAAGCCATTTTATTCTTAACTTCACAATTAAACTTGTGTTAATCCTGTGTTGTACGCAAGCAGACTGAGAGCTTGCTCTTGATTAATTTTCTCTCCCATTGTCAATTATCAACTATATTGACTTTATCAGTTCAATTATATTGACTTTTGGTGTCAGGTACCTTCCGTATCCTTTGTGTCGTAGCATATGGCAATGATAATACATTTCGCGATCGTTGCTCACCCCACGTGTACTCGCATCGCAAATCCAAGTAGTGTAACCATAGAGTAAAGATGTCCTTAGTCTATGGTGTAACGGAAGATTAAAATGTGTACCACGACAATAAGCACGAAAGACAACTGAGTGCTATCAGCATCTACGATCAATATGTCACAGGAGGAATATTTGTTTACATTTACAATAAACATATTCAGTAAACGCATGGGTATGAGTTATTCGGGTCACGGTGACATAGTCCGGACGGGTGTTTGTGGTCAACCTGCTGACAACTCAGCAGCCAAAGAATGGACTGCAGTCAGCAGGAACCGACATCGGTGCTGTCGGAGACGGTGTTTTGCAAAAGATCTGCAACACTGAAACGACCCTCACGTCATCAGTGTCACGTGACCCGTGCTCATATAACCCCATGCACCCTCAGACACGGGGACTTCTTGAGCTGGAACTGCTGCAGCGTGAGATTGACGACTGGCCCCATGCTCGTTGAACGAAGCGCGAAGGAAAGCTACGCGGAGATCGTGTGCTACGCAAGACGTACATAATTTTTCCAAGGGCCTTCTGCCGTCTCGATATGACCACAACATCGTTGAGAACTTTGTAATAATAAACATATTTTAAGTTAGTGTGTGCCTCTCAATTTATGCCGAGACCAGGGCATTCCCCTTGGTTGTGATGATCCCCTCCCTCTCACAAGCGAATTTGGCCCCTACCTCTGAACTTCACCTCCATCCCCCACACTTGTGACAAATATATTATTTAAACAAAATATGCGTCAGTTTTAATATTCACAAATTATACACAGATGTAATAAGAAAGTATTTAATATGCTAGATAGAAGTCTAAATATGCAACATTAATTTGAAAAGCGTCCAAACATGCATTAGGCATGAATTTCTCCCAAAAAGTATCAAAACATGCAAACATGCACGGAAAAAGTATGCATTTTTTAAACTAATTTTTAATAATAGCCCTACATATGTTTACGAACTTTGAAATCTCTACGAATCTTATTCATTCTGCCACTAGTTCATGATAGCCATACATATGTTTACGAAGTTTGAAATCTCTATGAATCTTGAATAAAACCATGCATTTCCATGGAAATCCTTTCTCTAAATATAAGCAATTACAATGGTTTGGACATGTCAAAAGAATGAAATAAAATAGAATTCCAAAAATAATTTTAGAGTTGTTTCCTATGGATAGGAAGAAAAGAGGAAGACCGAAACACAAGTGGTTGAGAGAAATTGAGGGAATTTTGAAAGACAAGAATTTAACAAACAAGGATTATGAAGATCGGAACAAGTGGAAAAATAAAATGAAAATTAAATAAAGTATTAGGATTTGTGGGTAACAGAAAGTTGTTTTTTATAACAATGTAAAACTATAAAATAAGTAAAAATTTGAAGAGACAGAAAGTTAATATTTGGGTAATTAATGAGTAATAAAGTCGTACAAACTGGAATATTTGTTTTCGTGGTAACCAATTGTAGGGGGCCAGCTGAATACTCCGCCAGCTCACCATTAATTGCTCGAAAGTTTGAAGAGCAAAAAAGTAATATTTGCGAAATTAATTAGCAATTAAATAGTTCTAAACGGTAGCATATGTTTGTGGTAACCGATTGTTGTAGTCGCAGCAAAAGAGAGATGCAAATTTGCGATGTCGAGGCCATTCGACACTGGGGCGTAGAGGATTACGGTGAGTGTACATGTCTCACCGATGCAGATGCGTGGTCCGTCTCCGAAGCCCAGGAAGGAGCAAGCGGGCCGCGTCCGTTTCTGCTCCTCGCTGAAGCGCTCCGGGTCGTAGCGCTCAGGCTCCGGGTACCAATCCGGGTTGTAGTGCATCCCGATCACCGGGATCATCACCGATTCACCGCGTGCCACCTCGACGCTCGTGCCAGGGAAGCGGTAGGGACGCGTCACTTCCCGGTCCAGGAAATGTAGCACTGGGTGTTTTCGCAGCGTCTCTGGAAAACAACATAATTTGTAATATTTCACACGGGAACAGTAGATCAGAACGTACCGCCACTCCTTAGAATGTGCATTTTCAAGGAAAACACAATTAAACTTTTCAATTCCACGAAAAAAATCTATTTTAAAAATTGTATAATAATTTTGTCTCTATATCATATTAGTAGTAGTTTGTAGTTAGTAATATGACATTGAAACACAAATTCACTTATTTATAGCGATTCACAATATTTATAGCGAATTATTTTACAACAATTTCATCATGAACGTTTATGAATAAATTGAAATACTAAAACTTTGTACTCTCGCTCTCTCTTGTTGAGATATTTTTTCCGCAAATTTCAGGCGCAAATTACGCAAAAACCTACGCTCGTTTTTCAGAAAACTGTACATGACACTTTTTAAAGAACTAATTTTATACAGTAGATTTTGTCTCAGGCAAAAATCTCTATCTACAATTTTGTAGTTTTATAATTTTTTTTAATTTTCCAAAAACCAAAACCACCTGAAAATATACGTAGCGCCATATTTTGCATCGTCTCTTATTACATAAGTGGAGAATATATAAAGAAAAAATTTGGAGCGGTTTTTGAGAAACAACATTTTGGTAAATTTCAAACGCAATTTAAGCAAAAACTATTCGTCTCTTTAAATCAGTGTACATGACCTTATTTAAAGTGTTAATTTTGTACAACCGACATTGTCTCAGGAAAAATGTCTATCTTCAATTTCGTATTTTGCAGTTTTGAAATTGTTTTTTGCGATTTTCGAAAAATTGGGGACATCAGCGAAAATGATACCTGCATCATTCTCTTAAACGTCCTTCACACTATCCAACAACAAAATTTAATCAACTAATTTGGAGCCATTTTTTTGAAAACTTTGTAAATGTCTTAAGGCTTCATGTAAAGTACACCCCAGAGTTAAAATATCGGTTTCAAATTCCAGGAACCTCAACATCAGCCAAATCGATTGGAGAATACCAAATCTGAAAATAATCGACGAAATAGTTTAGACGCTAGAGTTGATCCCAGACAGACTGACAGACGGACGTTTTCCCATCAATCGGTTTTTCAGTATCAAGAAGCGACAAAACATGGATTTTGGCTACCCCGTGAGTTAAAGAATATTTTTGTAAATCGGCAATAGAATTTATCCATTTTTTCGTTACCAGACCCCAGGTATAAGGGTTTTCTGGCGAAAATTCGTTGTTTTCCGGCGCACGATTACATAACTTTCTCTTCTTACGAAGTATTCGCAAGGCGAGAAAGTAAAAAGTTCAATAAACGATCACAAGTATTCGTCGTGAAGGAGCGACGAGTCGTGACATAATAATGGAGGGTTACTCCCATGCGCATTATTAACGGAGGATTACTCCCAAGCGCAAAGCGCTTAACGTCCCGAAACGGCTTAGAGACGCGTTGCGTGAATTGTAGAAGCAACAAATGTAAAAAAAACACTAAAATGCAGGGACGCAATTCCGCCTCCTGCGGTCCGACCTCACCAGCCGCCACCTCAAGTGTTCCTTCCTCTCTGCCCCAAATCCTATGCAAGTCACCTTACTCCCTTTTTCTCGAACCAGCGTGGGGATTGGCCTAAACCTATTGGGTCTTGTCTAAATGTAATCCAATACTGGCTTCGCGTTCTGAGTTTCTTACAGCGGAAATTTCCACTGCGCTCTCACTCATTTTATTTATTTACTGGAAACTGCCCATTTTCATGCGTAGCTGCAGGCAGGGCGCGTCTGGGTTGTCCAGATAATTTACTGGCGTCTAAGGGAAGAGGCTGCTTCTACAAAAAGGCGTGTTTTGTTTTTAGACAGCGCTCCCCGGGGGTGAGGTGGGTGTGGGTGGGTTTCATGGGGGTTCGGCGAACGGGTGCGCCATGCAAACAAAATTGTTGACACGGCGCAGCGCCGGGAGGCGGGTCTTAAGGGGCAGAGAGCAAGTCGTTGCGTGCACTAAGGTGTAGTAAATTCTTTCCTCTGCAGAGCTGACGAAATCACTAATTAATTTACGCATTGGTGCCGACCTGGACGGCCGACATGGCTAGAGCGTGTGCCGACTGAGCGCTCTGTCTGAAAGGTCAGGGGTTCGAATCTCGCCGTGGGCAGAGTTTTTTTGTCCCTTGTCTTTCAAGTATATTGTCGCGGAAGGCCTTGCGAGTCTGCTGCCCATAGACCGAGGAGCTCGCATGTGTGGGTAGTGTAAAGGTTAATAAGTGTTCTCAAGAGGGACATAGTGGATACCCGGCGCGGATGGCCGAAATCGGCATCTTCTGAAGCTGGAAAAAGCCCCAGGAAGAAAAGAAAAAAAGAAAAAAAATTCATTGATGGGGATGCCACGCAGGCATGTGCAACACGAATAACACGTAAAGGCACGCAACTTCCGAAGGATTAATATTTAATAAGTAAAACAAATCCTATATAAAAGCTTTAGATTCACTTGCTGACATTGAAAACGGCTATTATAGATGTTACCTTGTACTGCCATATGAAGATATTCCATTTCTTGCAAGGAATCATATGTCACCTTGCCACTGTGTTTGGAAAGGACAGATGTTATCTCCTCGTAAAGCTTTGTTTGTATCTCTGGATTCAAAGCCAATTCGTACAAAGTGTAGGACATAGTTTGTGAAGAAGTCTCGAAGCCAGCTGTTAAGAATAAATAACATTGCGCCACAAATTTGTCACCGTCCAAATCTGGAACAAAAGATTGTTTTAGAATTTCATCCGGATATATTATACGTATCAGAATGTTACCGGTTTACCTGTATTTTTATCTACGTATCCAAATCGAAAGTATTCATAGGCGAAACAATCAGACGTACTCACCTAGGTTTTTATTGTTCTGTTCGATGGTCTCTTCCTCCTCCAGGTCATTCTTGAGATAGCCTGTGTCTCTGATTTGCATCATTAGATCTAAGAAATCGTTTCGTGTAATTTTATTCTTCTTGCGATATTCAACGGTATCCCAAACTGTTTTTCTGAAGAAATTCGTCACCTTCGGGTCAGTTACGCCAATATGTAATTTATCTGCCAGAGATGGAAAAAATCCTATGAGTATCAGAGCTATTTTCTGCCTAAAGGAAAACGTAAGGGCTCTTCTCATCATTTTTAGAAATATGCTTTTGGGGTCTTTGAGAGCATTGCCCTCAATGCCAAACGTAACACTTGCTATGACATCTGTAGTATATCGCGCACAGACTGCTCTTACTTCCAGTTCTCCATTTTGATCTGAAACAAATATTGTAGATATAGTTGCAATTCCATTTAACAATCATAATTATTAATGTGGAGTAATCAATAACAGTTTTGACGTACATAATGCCAGGGTAACTAACAGAAAGAGAGAGGGAACATAGCAGTGTCAATTGTAAGAAATTGTAACCCTCATAGAATCATTGGGTAACTGCTCGTGTCCGTCCGACCGTCTCTCATGGTTAGACGGCTTCAGATCCATCGGCTAATGCAAACGCGGTGTCATTTGACGCTTCTCGATCTGCTGGTGGGGAAGTGTTCACTTTTCGTATCCTTATCATCTAATTGAAAACCTCACATTAATAAATGAGAAAATACTTTTAAACTTATTTAAAGCGTGGAAGACGCCACTCAGAGCTTGTGCTGTATATCTAATTAATCATGTGAGCATACTCTTAAATTTTATTAATGCAGATTAATAATGTGACACTGGGCCTCAGACCTAATCCTTGCTGTTGAAGAAGAAGAAGAGGGAGAATGTGATACTTCACAAAATTCAAGGGTATGCTTATGATTTTAATATAACTCTAGTCCAAACAAAGAGAAAAATTATTGTAAACGCAATAATTTTTGGAACGGCTAAACCTATTTCGATTAGGCTTTTGTTAAAAGTGTTTGATTAATGATAATTTGGGTCACTTTTTTCAAATAATTGTTTTATGGTATAAAAATAATGATTGTTTTTCCTTTTCATATAAATATGCATTTCAATTTCAATCTTAAGGAAATTTTGTTCACTCAACTTTGTCAACTCAACAAGAAGGTCAATGACGATTAAGGGCACCGGCTATGCACTAGAGCTAAAGACCGTATTTATTACATAAAATATAAATGAAGTTGTTATTTTTTCTTATACAAATATTCAATACTTCTAATAATACTTGTTTATTAGATTTAGTTAGTAAAATACTTTTGTTGATATTTTTCCCTAGTTGGTATCTAGTCATTCATCCCTAAACAATATTTGAGTAGCTGCGAGTGTGCGTGTGTGTGTTTGTGCAGATCCGTCATTCGCGGTTCCCGTGCAACAATCGAGACACGTGAGGTGTCATTCGACGCGTCTCGGTCTCCTGCTGGGGAACTGATACTTTGAAGCATTCAGAACAAAAGTGGACTAACCCCACACCTACTCATTCTGAGAAAATGGTGGCCATAAATTCTTCATGATTTTGTTGTCCCCTTTCATGACAATTAGAAATCAGATGATGCTAAATCGGGAATGTAAGAGAGGTAAGACAGTACTTCTCAACCCATTTTGTCGATGGTTTCACGGCTTTGTTGAGCAGTGTTAGGACGTACGTTGTTTTGTTGGAGCATCACGCCTCTCCTCTGATATCAACTAATTTTCTCTCTCATGGCTGGCTTCACTTCGTTCAAAAGAATATCTGAGCAGTTTTTTTAACGCTGTTCTTCGAGATAATCACAGAAACTGCACATACAGCGCAGTGGCGTGAGGTGATAATTTTAGGAGGGGAAGCACTTTTTCAGTCCAAGGTATAAAAAACGTAAAACAGTTAACGTTGATATGAATTTTCACAAAATGTGAATATTAACCCGGGCGTCTTGCATACGAACGTAACTCATCTCCCGGGAGTAAACAGACTCCAGGGAAAATTTATTTGGCTAAATGCCTTCTAACATTATAAACAAATATAATTCGGTATTTATGTGACTTACAACTTAACCTTTATCGAGTACTTAGTTATTTAAAATTATTAACAAATTTATAAAATCCATTAATGCATTAAAGCATATTTTTTTTCTTCCATCAAATGAAAAATAGATGCGTAAACTTTAATATATGGTAAATGTTAATTAGAAAATGTATCTATAGAGTTCAGTAAAAATGTTTTTCACGATCTATACAAACAATGACTGTTATGTCCGTTCTACTGTTTTCTTACACTTTTCACATTCTCTGGACGCTCTGTGGTTTAAATTCCACGGACAAATTTCACGACCTGTTAGTTCTCTTTCTTGCATGTTGTGTTTCTTGTTTTTTCTCTGGATGCAGATATTGTATTATTTTTTGTATCAACTCTCCCGACAATCCTGGTAGAATTTATCTCATAATAGACCAACGGCGAATACGAACCAAACTTCCGTCTGCAATTCTTATGCGTGGTGATTCCTCGAAATATCTGTAATGTTTTATTCTTCTGAAAGTTGCTCGTGCCTACTTCGAATGTATCACCAGAAACGGAGATTATCGCAAAGGATCCGTGAGCATTGCCCCGCCCGTATCCATCTGCTCTGCCTGTCATCGCGGGTTGTTCCTACCACGAAGTCTTCTAGACTTCGTAGTTTCTACTTTCCTCGATAGATGCCATGACTACGGCGCGAAATGAGTTCGCCGATTCATTCCCTTCCCGCAAGGGAGAACTGCAGAAAGGTACGCAAAGAGTAAGTTTGTTTAGAATACTTTCTTTAACTTAATATAAACGTTCTCGGTATTATTAGATGATTTATACTTTCATTATATTATAATGTAGTTAGCACTTACATAAAACACTCTCAAAAAGCCAAAATAACAAATCCTTTCGAAATTGAAATTGCTACAAGTTGATCACAACGGAATGAATTTTAATATTCATTCTCCTCGCGCACATGGCCGGCTTTTCACGACGCATGACGAAGTCGAACCTTCGAAGAACGAAGCTTCGTTGACGTCGCGAGACGAATTTACAGACCGTTTTGTAAACATCAATTGTTACGGTTCAACCACTAGTACTTAGCTCAGAATCTGAGTTGAGTAAACAGTTTTGCTCTGGTCATAAGCAACGAATATTTTAAATATAGAAAGGATTTTTCTGTGCTTTGCTTAGGGGAATGACTCATTCCCTTCATTCTATGGAATGCACGCCACTGCTACAGCATCCCCATCATCATCTTAAACACAGTCAACATGACTTTTCCTGCAGATGCGGCCAGAACGGTGTTTGTCAGTCACTGAGTCCCGATCACTTTTGAACAGTTCTACACCCTTCTCGCGGTTCTTACAAATTTCACCACACATTTGAGTCACTCTACAGTATAAATTAGCCAATTTTTCACGTTCAACCAGTTCACAACGAATCACAGGACTTCAACGAATCAAGGTAACTTTAAAAAAATATTCGGGTATTATTGTTGAGGATTATCATCAATATAAAGATATGAACAATATTAAAACAAAATAAGACAACTGTTTTTTATTCAACCTGTGATGTTTGTTTTCAATAAGAGACGTGATTTTTTCTCCAAATATTTCAAAATTACAAAAGATAGTACGAACTTTAGTTTCCTTTGAATTTTTCATCTTTCTAATGTAGGAGTATCATAATGATGTCCATGATATAAAAGGTAAAGAGACTTCCGCGTGTTCTTGTGCACTGAAGATCGAATCTCATCCCTGGCAAATAATTTTTGCCAAAAGAAAATCCTTTTGCGGTTAATTATTTACTTCGTAACCTATATAAAATCACAGATAGTATGTGCTTTTTGTGGCGCCACTACTTATTTTGTTGTGTTAATGTCTTTAAGAATCAAGTATAATTTTGATGCTATTGCGATTCTGATTTCAGAACGACCGCTGTTACTTGCGCATGTTAGTCTAGCGTTATCGCAAATTTCATCTGTGACGTAAATTCAACCTTGAGTGTAGACGGGGAGCGATAACACCTGGAACAGCTGCACAACCAATACTAGAGAACTCAGTTTCTGACTGAAAATATTTCTAACTATTCATTCGAGCGATGTAGTTGCGCCTGTTTTATTCCTTTGCATTCTTATTGTGAATTTTATATCTTTGGCACATGGAGTACATTTCTCTAATAAAGAAAACTAAGCGCAATCAATACGACGTTATTCTTCTTTTCGTAATAAGCACTTCTGGACATCGCGGTGAGAATAGTTTGTGGTAGCGTAGGTGGTCGAGCCAGTACTGCGAATTAAAAGGACGCGAGTTCAAACCCTAGCAATGTTTGCATATTTTTACCTCTCCGTATCCTAGTTGAAAGAGAGAGTCTCGTAATGCTGCCGGAGAAAGTCTCGGAATTTCCACATAAAACACTTTTTGTATGTCGATAATTCAAAAAAGGTGGATTCTTGATCTTGTTCGTATAATACTTTTTATACATAGGGTTGTCAAAACGCTTCCATTTTGAGTGATCTTGATCCTGAAAAAGTGATTTTCGAAAAATCTCTCTTTGTCCGTCTACGTATGAGTAATTCTAGAGTCTAAACTAAACAGGATTTTCACCAAAGTGGATACTCCTCGAACAATCTGGCTGGAGTCACGAATCCTCGAAATTGAAACGATTTTTTTAAATTTTGAAGTTACTTTACCCCATATCAAATTTTTTCTTTAAATCATTTACTCGAATAGAGCAAAAGACGTTTATAAAAGACGTACGATCAATTTTGAGCGAACGATCTGAATTTTTGAAAATTTCCAATAAAAATTACACTGTCGAAATACAATATTGACAATAGAGATATTTTTCCATAATCAAATCTGTTTTTAAAGCTAGATCTGGAATTAATAAATCTGTAAATTAAGCACTGACTTTTCAAAACCTGCAAATGCAAATGTTTTACTTTCTTTTCTCGCCGGGAAGGAAAGGCTGTGTAGCTGGTGGTGTAGGGAAAACATCTATGATGTGTTAACTTTAATGACCCGAGATCGAATTCCAGCGTGGAGAAATTAATTCCTGTCAGGATTTGTTTTGCCAGATTACGTAGACCGTATTGTAATTTGCGTAGCCATTACAAATGCGACGTGACAGTATATGCAGTTGAAGGAGCACTAGTTTTGAAAACAACACACTGTCTAAATAGTATGTGTAGTAAGATAAACTTAATTTAGATGGATAAACAGATCTTTCACTTTGATTATTCTACAGTCAATCTTAATAAAATTGAGATCAGTGTCGTAATAAGAGTTAATACGATACATATATTCATGCTTCATCAATACCAAAAGTAATAATTTGTGTACTCCAAGAAATATTTGCACAAACCAGTGGCATAAGAACTATCAACATAAGTACTGTCAGACATCATCTATCGCAGGACAAAGAGTCAAGTTGAAACAAAAAATAATTCATTTAAGTGTTGTCAAATTGCGACTCTTTTAAAATGACTGGGAACACTTTCGAACGGATTAGGAAATATATTTATTAATTATGTGCCGCATGTGATACAAGTACTAATTATTCATTTCCGAGGTGTTGGATAGCTCGAATATTTGTTTAAAAATATATTACACTTCACTTAAATTGCATTAAAAATTGTTAACTGGCTGTGAATTCGTAAATTTTTACTTTCTCGTACATAAACCTACATGGTGAAAAATATGTAGAGAAAGTTATGTAATGCTGAAGAAAATGTTGCTTTTAGAACGAAACGATAATACCGGGCGAGTGAAGTTGGTAAACGATAATACCGGGCGAATGATCTTCTTCAAAATATTGTTACACAGGCACACACACACTCAAAGTGGGACTCCAAGCCTTAACACATGTTTCTCTGTGTATTTCAACGTGCTGAATCAGAATCTGAAGCCAGAATTACGCCATCACTCTCCAATTTTTTATATCGCAAAAAACGATCGTGACATTTTATTTTTTGTGTTCGGACGTTTTTGACAGACTCGAAGACATCACACATGTTTCTCTATGTATGTCGACGCTCTAAATCGGAAGCTGAAGCCAGAAGTTCGCCACGACCCTCCAGTTGTCTTTTAATCCCATCAAATCGCCCTCAAATTTACAGTCAACAATTTCACGGTGTTTTTTTGTGATTAAAAAACAATTGGAAGGTAGTGGCGCAATTCTGGTTTCAGATTCAGATTTAGCGCGTCGTTATACCTAGAGAAACATGTGTCAAGTCGTTGGGTCTGACAACAATCCCCGAAACAAAAATTTCAATTTCACTGTGGTCATTTGCAATTTAAAAAAACTGGACGTGGCGGCATTCTGCCTTGAGATTTGGCTTCAGCGCGTCGACATACACAGAGAAACGTGTCATATCAACAACCCCCGAAACCAAAAAAAGAGCAACAAAAAATACAATTTCACGACGGTTTTTTGTGATTTAAAAAAATATTGGAAGGAGGTGGTGGTGCAATTCTAGCTTCAGATTCGGATTCAGCGCGTCGACATTCATAAGTAAACGTGTGTCAAGTGTTTGAGTCTGACAACAACCCCCGATAACAAAAGAGTACAATTTCACGGTGTTTTTTCGCGATTTAAAAAAAATAACATGTTTATTAAATAAGGTGGCATTATACGAAGCAAAAACATTTTTTTCGTTTGATTGTTTAACTTCATCAATCACACACAATTACTTTAATTTTCTCATCTTATCGGTTTCTTTAATCTCAGACCTCCAGTGCTGACATTAATCAAATAACATCTTACACTTACATATTTTTGTTTTTTACAAATAATAATGTGAATAAATGATTATATTTATTGAATTTGTTTTATAATAACCTGGAAAAAGGTGTTTCCATTAGGGTTTTAGTGATGTTAAAAACATCCAAAAAGTAAACACAATATTAAGCCGTCATCGTTAACATTAATTATTTGAAATTTTCCTTAGGTGTAGTTTATAATTGCTAAACTTTTTCAAAGAATGAACATTAGAAACCTTGAATGGCCTGTTTACTTTTGATACACCGTTTCGTTCTCGCGTTACAGTTGGCCGTGCACACGTCAAGGTTCCAGGAGTTTCATAGGATGACGACCAGCGTGCAACTGACCACCTTCGAACTCAGACGATATTTGTGGGATTGAAACTGAAATGTAGTCTGTGTTGGGAACGTAATATAACTTGACCACCAAGATCGTTCTAATTATCTTCACTGGAAAATGCTACGGCATTTTATTGACTAAAGATAAACACTAAATCTCTTTGAAGTTTTTTAACATGTTTCTATAGTAGTTTTTAGTAGTAATAATTCGTTTTATCAAATACGTATGTTTTTAAGACCCTCCAATAATTGAACTTTAGAAGCATTTAGGAATTTACGAAATTTCAGTGACATGTTTGCCAACCTAAAAAATGTTTTAAATATAATTGTTCATATTGTCTAAAAATATGTATTAATAATGCAAACAATTACAATTTTGCAATGAAATTTCACTGCGGATGGCATACCTGTCATCTATCGAATAAGGTAGTTTAACCTTGGCCATTCTTTTTGTATTATTGCAATGGAGGTTCCTAGTGATTTTCTGTAGATTAACGTTAGAATGAAAAATCTGCAATTTTACTGAATTTATAAATAATAAATATTTTAAAACTCGCAATGATACTTAGGACGTCCCCTAGAGATCTTTATTTCTTAGCGAAAAGTTTCTTTGCATGCCCTTTCTGATCGAGAGAAAGAGATAATATAACGCGATTTCATTCCAGTAATGCGTAGATTGAGCACATGTACTCGCTTTCGAATATTATAGAATACAAACATCAAATTAAATGTTTTAAGAAGATTATTCTGAATTATTGGATGAAAAATTGGATTCAAAATATCAATTTAATGTTAATATACGTTGATTTAGAAATTTCTATACTTGTGTAAATAAAGCAGTATTTTCTTATGTGTGATCCCACTCAGGTGATCTTTCAACACATAAAATTGAATATTTCTTTATTTGAGAACATGAACATTCCATTCATCAAATTCAATGAAGTTTACAGCAAACAGTTTACAATGTGTTTCTTATTTTTAATGATAATGGTGAAACAAGAGGAAGAAAGAGTTTCTGACTCGGTTTTAACAAGTGCCTCTGAAAAAAATTAATAATACAGCCATTCGGTTGCTCTGATAGAAAAGCAGAAACTATCGTTTCGGCACCTTCAAAAATAATTGGTTTATAATCAATTTCCTTCCTATTTGATATAGATATCGACTCGCTCATTGCTGGTCTTAAAAGAGAATATAAAACACAAAATAATAGTTATGTTCACATTCGCTGTAAAACAGACGGATTCAATGTAATTAAATTGGCCTCAGAATTTGTTTACAAGCTAAGTGCTTTTTACGTGTATGTGGCGGGCAAATGTGCGACATTAGAGAACTGTTTTTCCAGTATGTTTATGTGGGGTAAATGAATTAATTGCCAACAAATGGGGTCGTTGTAAGACGCTAATTTCTTATAAACAATTACATATCTCGAGAACGAAATGTGATAGCACCAATCGGATTCCGGAATTTTGTATCGCGTTTGAACGCCATTGAGATGAGACAATAAAAAATTTGCAACAATTGGAAATTTATAAACAATTTTCCACTTTTGCAAATCTAAAGGGGAGAGAGTCTCTCTCTGTCACAGGGCCGAAATCCACGAATTAACAATTTTGCAACAAATTAACAATTTATAAACTAATTCGAAATATGCGTCAGTACGGCCGGAAAAGCTCCGAAAATTGCGCCTGAAATGATCATTTTAAAATAGCAGTTTGACAGGAGTTATAATTTCATTGATAAAATTAGTAAAATTGTTGCTAAAATGCTAAATATTTATTGGACTACTGGCATTAATTGTGAACGGGCTTAGTATAATTGTTGCTAAAATGCTTAATATTTATTGGTCTATTGACAGTAATTCTAGACGGTAAGCCACGGCTCAGAAATATATATAATGGCGTACGCGCAGGCAAAATCCCTCCTTCGGCAGGGAAATACTACGATATTTCCACATCATACGTAAGCGAACTGGGTCTTCTCCCCCTGAGACAACGGCGCTTCTACCCCTTGGGAGTTTGCACCAATCACACACAGCTGCGGTGTACCTGCTAGCGATTGGTCAACGCGTCCCTCCCCCTGGCCGCGGGGTGTCCAAGTTTGTCGGCGCCGTTGAGAAGATAGAATTTCACCGGAACATTTTTTTGAAAATTTTAGTAGTTTTTGCGCAATATTGCACGCAATATTTGAAATTTTAAAAAATTACAAAAACTAGATTTTCTCAAAAACGGATCCAAATCTTTTCTTTAACCTTTTTGTAGGGATAGTGCTAAGTGGGCTCTATGATAATGACATTAACGCCATATTCCTCTATTCTTTTGTTTTTTCATGAACGCCAAAAATGTATGTGATTAACGTGTCTCTCACTCGTTAATATTCACATTAGCGGCGATTTGTTCACATTATTATATTACCGAGTACATGTGCTTTAAATAATGTCTAATAAAGCTTCTCGAAAATTGAATAGTTTTCTTTGAAAACTAGCTCAAAATTGCCCATTTTAAAAAACGCTCAAACGCCATTTTCTATAAAATGGTTTCAAATTTTTCGTTCAAACTTTTCGAACGGCTATTGCTAATTGCACTCTTTATAAGGCGTTAACTTAATTTGGGGGTATTTTTTGTTTTTTCAAAAATTACAGAAATGTAATTTTTTTAAAAGATCTCTTAAAATGCACATTCCCAGCAATTTGTAAACACTATTCAATTTGTGAGTGTAAGTGCTTCAAATGACTTCAAATTAAGTTTTTCGAAAACTCAAAACTTCTCTGTAAAAGAGAGCTTCAAATTTCGCATTTACAGTAGCGCTAAACGCCGTTTTCTTGAAAACTGCTGCAATTTTTGGACGAAAATTGCCATTTAGGGCAAGATTTAACTTTTTTTTAATATTCTTATAATAATAGTTTTGTTCTACTATTGGGAAACCGGAAAATTAATAAAATGTAAAAAAAAAAAATGTAGTTTGGGCGGCGATAGATGGCAGCTGTCAAGAGTATTGGCAAGTCCGAATAGGTAGCCGATACCAAACGAAACCGAAAACTAATACGGGAAAGTCTGTGCCATTCTGTAGCACCACTACTTTCTCAACTGGATTTATCCACTTTTTCGTTACCAACCCTGTAACAAAAGTGTTTCTGCCGAAAATCTGCCGTTTTTTCCCGCAGCATTACATAACTTTCCCTATACTATTTGTACAGTCGATATCACAAATTCTGGGCGATACCCTATGCGGCCAAATCTGGCCTTTCCACAGCTTGGACAACCACGTCTGGGCACTTGACCAATCCCGGAGCCTAGGCAAAGCGGCTCTTATCATTGGCTTTTGCGCCAAGATTCAAACACCTCCCCCTTCCTCCCCTTGAAGATTTTCCTCCTCGTTATCTCAAAGGGGCGGAGCAATTTTTGAGGTGATTGACGTCGGCGTCGCTGCTTCGCTATCGGGGAGGGGAACAGGTAAGTTCACGCAGGCGAAACGGACGCTGACGACCCACGCGCCAGCCGGTCATGGGAAAGAGCAATGGCATTTTTATCGAATTCTTTATTCATAAATGGCAAATGCGAATATACATAGCAAATGTTAATTTTTTATTTGTGGAAATCTTCACTCAAGTTAAATATTTTATTAACTATTTTCGATTAACTACCTGTTAAAAGAAGAATAAATTAAATTAGAAGAAAAAATAAAGTCTTAAAATGTTACGATTCTATGTAATTTTCTTAAAACGAGCTATTAAGAAAGTAACAAAAACGTGTTTGAATAAACTTGAAAGATACTGAATTTGTAGCTAAGAAATTTCAATGCCGTTACAATTTTCCAATTAAAATGTTTAAATGGAACACAGGTGTTCTCAAAGGTACTATTTTCACAACTTATATTATGTTTTAGTGTGACCTCCATAAACAGTGTCTGGAGTATTATGTTCGATTGGTGGAGCTCCATCACAATCCAAAGAAACTCCAGGAAACTCACTTTACCACAGTTATCGATATTCAAGTAAGGCACCGTTTTATTCACACAAATCACACGGTCCTTGTTTTCTATTGTTTTGTGAAATAATTTTTGCCTTTGTAAGGTATATGCATGACGAATATTTTCTGCCTAGAAGAGGAATCCCAATACAATAATGTTCATCAAACATCATAATTCATTTGATTTTAGATAGACACATACAACATCAGTGTTTTCATGAACTCGCAAGACTCCAAATCCGAACAATTGATCTATTTTATTTATTATTTACACAAAATTCAACTTCATAGTTTCTTAAAATAAACGAAACGTGAATTGTGCTTAATCACCTTAAAAATTGCGTAGTGCAACATTATTGGCAAAATTGCCAGAAAAGATATGACAAATACATAGATTGATTTTAAATCATATGATGATTATGATTAGGGTTTAAAGGCGCTTCAACATGTCATTGGAGCTCGTGTCAATCAGTAAAATAATTTTTATTTATTATAAATTGAGTAAAAATATAGTAAAGTCTGACTAATTATGAAATGAAATAACTGATAAAGAGAATGTTTCATGAACAATAAAAAATCAGTTCACAGAAGGCATTTTAAAAATCACCCTCATCTCTCGCGATGCCTTCTCCGAATACCGCTTAAATTATTGCAGTGCACGAGAGCATTCTATAGGGTAAGGTCTGTTCATTTCTTGCAAGTGCGGAGTGGGTCACAACGCGATAAGATGTCCTTGTAAGAAGTGGCAGTGCCCGATCCGAAGGCGAATGAAAATTACTTCCTCGCGCCTTGAGCCACGCATGACGAGCAGGTTTTTATGGGGCTCTTGATCCTTGTGAGTTTGAAATAAGAATTCGGTCACTCTTTTTGCCATGCACGATATAACCTTTTAATGTTAATGATAAGAGTAACTTATTCATTTTACTCTATTAATGTTACTGTGTTTTTTTAAAAAAATCATCTGTTAAAAAATCAGTGGTGCTTAGATATAGTACAAACTTCCTCGTACTATCTGTGAGTGTTATAATTGTAACTCACATAATACACTAATATTAAGGGGATAATATTAAAGTTAGCAATTTTCAGCTTTTCCGATTTTTCGGGAGAGGTTGAGATCAATTCCACGATTTATTATAACTAGAGGTATACCCGCTCATTAAATGAGCGGTTTCCTTTTTCTCCATTCCGTAAGCGATCAGGTAAAGAAAAGAAACTTGCAAAAGTAAGCATGTTTTTCAGATGAAGGATTGAAAGGTTTACAAAATTTAAAAAATGACTTTGCAATTCAATGAAAATACATTTATCATATGGTTTTTAAACAATTTCTTGATATATTAGATATATGAGTGATTAAATTTTACGTGAGTTATATTTATTTGAGTGATTAAAATTTTACGTGTAAAGAATTTGTTACGATATACCATACATATATGGTAATGAATGAACGTGAATCATTATTATTTGTCCACTACATTAAAGTGATTGTATTCATTGTTAAAACGTAACTTATGCAATTATGAATAAAATCCATGTGAAACCACTTTTTAAATCCATTCAGTTTAAAACATGAATAAATGTATTATAAAACTTCAATTTCAGTTTACCGGTACATGATACGTTGCACATCAAAGTGGAAAACGTAACCAACGCAAGTATTGAAATTTATATTGATACAATAACACATCCATTGTCTTAGCTCTCAGGATTGTCTATCCTCTAAAATATAGTATTCCCAAAACAATATTTTTCCTCTTAATTTTATAAAATTAAATCTAACTTGAGACAATTGCAGGTCATACACTTTTTTAGCTCTGCAATGTACAATGTAGTTCTTAGGGGGGATACATTTTGTAGTTCCATGCGCGATATTGAAATATGTTTAAATCATTCCCTCTTTATTGTAATGTATGCATGCATGGTATTAATATTAAGACAGATTATCTGAAATGGCACAGAAACAACTCAATTTCAAGCTGGAAAAATGTTTATTTCCTCTAGAGAAGCAAGAGCCTATGTTGGTATTATAAGTGAAATGTTAACTAATATTCCTCAAAATGCATGAAGATGCAAGATATTAAATAAACATTACTCAATTATTTAACTATTCACAATCACTGTTCTACACATCGTATTTTATTATTTTCGGAGAACACTTAAGAATATAATGGAATTCAACACCATACAGAATTATTTTGCACCTAAAAAGTTATAAGGGATGCTAAATATTTTGTTTATTTTGTTTTTGATAAAATTTTGATGTAAGAATCTACAACATATTGTTGGAATAGTCTTCCAGAACTGGGCAAAGGGCTGAAAACCTCCTCTTATTGCTAAGCGGTAAGAATAGTACTGCAACTGAGTAACAACATTACAAACCGAAGTTGTATGGACAGAATCAAGACTCATCCAAAGCTTCTGCAATAATTCTCTACGTACAAAAAGTAATGGATAAGAAATAGGTTCAGTATCCGAGTCGAGAGCAGATATTATTTTCATTCGATGACCAAATACTTCAGAATGAATTGTGAAAGAAATATTGTTGGAGGGACCTCTATCGTCACTTAGAAATACAGAAGCAATTTCTACAGTTGTTGATAGATCGTAATGTCTTTTATCAAAAGTATTCCGCAGAAAAAATGAGATGGTAAATAGTAGCAGAATTAGAACAGGTTTGTTTCAAATTTGTTTCACATCAACTTTATGTTGAAACAATTGGGTATACGGATTGACATTGAGAAGCCTGTGCATCAATAATATTAAATCTGCTTCGCATTCGTTATTACTAACTTGATTTATTCTGAACTGTAAAGAATTGTCCGAGTCTCGAATAAAGATTGATTTGCATACTTTAAAGGATTGACATTATTGAGATGTACAGGTATCACTGAATGGTATATATGCCCTTGAATGCGTAACAGTACGGCCTATGGTTTTTAAATGTTAAAAGATTTGTTTGCACAGAGACAAATGCTAGGACATTAGTACAAATAACTTCCAATATTACTCAAGTAATGTTTTGATCTTTCATCATTTTTTGTAATTAATTTTCCTAGGAGTTCAGGAACCTCAATAGGGGAAACAATATCAGATTTTGCTTGGCTTAATAAACCCGCCTTGTGCTTTTTCGAAGGCAAAATGTCTCTAGTTAAAGCACTCAAAAAATACAGACATTTCTTCAAATAAACTTTCTGGACATCTTTATCGTTTTGGTGCATCATACCCTTCCTGTTCACACTACGGTTTGGCTGTACTATGTATACTAATTTGTAGACTGCTACATCTGCTTCCCCTGATCTTCTGACAACATTAACTTGGCGTGGAGGACTGTTTCTGTTGTTTTGATCTTTCTTCTTTTTTTTACGTTAGCTTTTCAAAGTCAAACGCCTCATACATGCCATTGTAGCTACAAATTACAAATCATATCAACTCAGTTATGTCCTAACAATAAACTTGTGTCAAAGGTTACTGTAGCAATGATAATATACTGTATCATAACACACAATTTTATATCATTTCATTCATTAATTAACGCGTACTTTTGAACTTCCAAATTTCAAAGCTCCACAAACAGCCACACATAAATAATTAGTCAGTGACCTTGCAAGTCGCTGAAAAATAATTCATCAACATCAATATACAAATTCTACAAATGATACTACATTGTAGATAGAATATATATATCTACAAATGATCAACCATAATAATTCAGTTGTATATTAACAAATTATTAGCACCAACAATGTTACAGCATTGTGATATTTTTTAATTTATTAGTAATTTTCAGTATTGATCAGAGAAAATATTAAAAGAAATACACTTATGGGTAAAGTAAATTACTATTTTTCTTTTCTTTAAAAATGTAATGCTGAAAAAAGTTATACTGCACTCCCACACAAACAATTTGTCAGTGGCTTAGCACTTTGCTGAAAATGATTCATCAATATCAGTATACAAATACATGCCAATCTATCTACAAATTACACATCATAACAATTCAGTTATATAGTAAGACTATTGGGTAACGTTATTGCAGCACAGACATGTTTTAGTTAAGTTTGGTAGATGAAACCAATTCACATGGACAACAGCTGAAAATGTTAATGTAATAAAGATCAATAAAACCAATCAATCTACTCGTAGAAAAAAATATTGCAATAAATGCACATAATCAACAGAATAAATCAAGGGGGGAAATAGTGCAAAAAGCACATTTATGGATACAATAAGTTACTTTTTATCTTTATAAAAAAGGAATGAAACACAGTTACTCCTTTGAATAAATTATTTACATTAGTTTGGTTTCGCAGTTGAAACAAATTTACTTGTACAAATACAACTGAAGAAATTAGGTTATGTTAGGTTTGGTTAGGCGCGAACGTAACACATAAAACCCATAACAGATAAAATCCCAATTGTATTAATACGTACCTTTCCTACCTATTTTGGATTCACAAATTTTCAAAGCTCATTGCCACGCTCGAATGGATTTTTCGTGGCTTTTGCAAGCTGCTGAAAAATATTCAGCAACTGCAATGTTTTAAAACATGAAATAGTAAATGGTTAAATATAATGTGAAACTGGTAATACAAAACATAAAATTCTAAGTGAATTCATCCGTACATACTTTGAATTTACGAAGTATTGAAGCATGCTGCCACGGTACAATAAGTTTTCGTCCCAATGTGCAACGTCATATTTGCTTCACGCCGCGTAATGCTACTGCTCTCTGGCCGGGCCGGTCCATGCTTTCTCATGCCGCTGTTCCCGTCGATTCAAGAATCGATTCTGAAGAGAATCAATGATCAGCCATCGAATCGCACTGATTGCCCGTCTGCTCATTTTATTTCAAATATTTATTGTTATAATAAAAGAATTTAAAAAGTTATTCTCAGGGCCGACACAATGAAAAAAGAGCTTCAAGAAAAATGCTTCCCGAGCGAAATCGGTCGCGTAATTTATCCGTAGTAGTTCTAAATCGAAACTGCCTTACACTAATAATATATATATGATGATGATGATGATGATGATGATTCTCGCTGGCAGTCGCTTGGCTCTCAGACTCGCTGAGCTGAGGCGTTATCTTTACCTGCCCTACGGGCAAGGTGAGATGAGGAGAGGTGATAACTAAAATTCCCTGACGAGTTTCGACACTCAAAAGTTCAGAATTCACTTGCAGCAAGAAATAACTAGAAATCCATGTAATATTTATCGCCTTCAAGAAAAAAAACACCTACAGTCACTCAATTTATTCTCCAACTGTTTACCCCTTATAATCTAATAAAAAATATCTCTTATTTTCTCGTATTATTGGTAATGGACAATTAATACATTACATTTTCCCCCTAATAGCACTACATCCTTCTCTTAAAACTCTTAACGAGATGACGAACGAGAGACTGTAGAAAATCATACCTTAAATTATTGAAAATCAAAAGTTTTCATAAAAATCTCACTTCTACAGCTAGTTTGCATTTTTTGTGCTCCATACGTACAAACGTTTACAGGGAATGAAAAAAACGTACCCCAGTCAGAATTTGAACTAGAGCCCTCTGGCTCTACCACAAGCAAACGCTCTACCACTTCGGCTAGGAGACGGACTCTTCAAGATTTCAGTAATGCAGTATTTTGCATATTAGGATGTCGTTGACAATAGAAAATTGTCTTGAAAAAATTCAGAAACTATTTGAAACTGAAACTTAATTGTGAATTAAATTTATTTTAAAATCTGATATTGTAGAAAAGATTGGATTAGAATATAAATCTCAAGCTTCAATATTGAAGACATTTTGGGGGGTATTTTATATCAAGCTCATTAGACATTTTTTAAAATTTCAAAAAATGGCACGAAATTTTGTATTAAGTTTTGACTTTGGCTAGAGTAAATTCGTTTAAGAAAATGATGCAGGTAGAATTTTCGTTGAAATGCCTGATTTAAAAAATTGAAATTCTTCATACCACTACAATTATAAAGATTTGTTTAAAAATGAAATCTGTTCATCATAGTGATTTTATAATTCTCGTAAATAATCTTATTGTTGTCGGCCGTGGTTATTGTATGATGTAAATAATATCCTTATGAAAAGAAATAATATATTTAAGGAAGGTAATAAATTTAACTTAGAACTAACACACTTCTTTACTTTAAGAAGTTTTTATCACTTATCATGGTTTTCAGTGCTTTCGTACATAAAAAGAAGAATAAAAAGAAACGTTTCGCGCCATTTCTGAGAAAGCAAGTATTTAAAATTTATATTGCCCGTCAAATGCAAAATTACTGAAAAACTATTCATTTTTTTCAAAAAACTAAACATGACTTGCTTTGAAGATCTGTTTAACAGATTTCACTAAGAAAAACACTTATGTTCATAATTCTACTTGTAGAAAGACACTGAAAAAAAAAATTGAATTTCTCCAATTTTTTAAAAATCAAGAATTTTATCGAAAATTTGATCTGCATCATTCTCTTAAGCGACCTTTACGCTAGCCGAAGTCAAAATTTAATCAACAATTTTGTTGCCATTTTTTGAAAATTTTTAAAATGTTCCAGGTGCCAGGCTCCAGGTTCCATATAAAGTACATACCAACATTGAAATATCGGTTACAAATTCAACGGACCGCCACAACATCCAGCTAGAATGGGAAATATCAATTTTGGAGAAAGTCGCCTGATCCGTTTAGGTACAAGCGTTGTGTACAGACGGGCAGACAGGCGTTTTTACGTCAGTCAAGTTTTGGGTATCAAGTATCCACAAAACATGGATTCTGGCGACATGTGTTAGATAATTTTTTTCTAGATTTAGCAACGCTCTGGATTTATCCTCTTCTTCTTTACCAGGGTAAGGCAATTAAAAGTTTTTCTGTTGAAAAGTTCCGTTTTCCCCCAGGATTACGATACTTTCTCTATACCACTTTAGCAGTAGCGATAGTGTAAGAGTAATGACATTTTTTTCAATTTGTGTGAATGAACACAGCTAATTGCAATTGATTGTTTGATTGATTGATTAAGTTTTTAAGGAGCGTTAACTAAAATGTTAATTAGTGCCATGAGTGAGGTCCATGGTATATCTTGAGAGGTGGCGGTGTTTTGCCTTTGCTGCAGCCGTAGATCCGGCGCCCACCTACACTTCGACATGCAGAGATTCCCTACACACGTATCTCCCCCACCATAGCAACACCCGCAGTCGCGACAAGATCCAAGACTCCGACTGGTCTCTCGTCATGAGTGATAGAGTTGTGCTTGTAAGTTTGTGTGTGTGTGTGTGTGGCGAGAAAGAAAAAGGAAAGATTACATACGGTCCATTATCCTTTTGTTAAGTTAATGTCTGTTTTTTTCTGGTATTATTCGGAGAAAGCAGGGAAATATACTGCATCAAAGGAGGCGACAACTGGAATTCTCCTCCAAACAGTAGCTAAATTCTACCCAGACATATAACTAAACTCAAACATCCACCACAGTTGCGATTAGACCCTTAGGTCTTCATGTCAACAAAGCTGCATGGACAACAAATGATGTCACTGGGCTATCGCAGCCGGTGAAAAGTGCTGTTAAAAACAAAGTCTCATTTCCATTATCTATTCTTAATTTTCCAATATTACAAATATTAATTGACAGTATTTGTGTAGTAATGATGTCTGTGAATGTCTAATGTTATACACTGCGTTAGCCGAATAATAAGAGACATCGCGATAATCTCCGCTTCCTGATATTGCGAATTCCAATGGAGTTGGTAGATAATTTTCTTCTAAGATGTGATTTAAGTAGCAATTTTTCGAATTCATTCTGATTAATAAATATCGTTGGAAGGCCAATAAAACGAGCCATTTTTGCCCGCAATAGGACAACCAGAAGCCTCTGATCTCTACCATTTGACAGAGACATACGGTAGAGGACAGACGAGAACGTTGTATAGAGGAAGTAATATGGTGATTCATTGATATCGATTAATTGATTAGTGCTTCCGGGCACGTTAACGGCTTAAGTAATTAGTCCCATAAGTGCAGTGCATGTGTTCCCCCCTGAGGGATGTTCATCTTTCACCGCTGGATGGTGAGACCCGGCACCGAACTACCTCTCGGCTAGTGGTGTTTTCCCCAACCAGATACCTCCCAGCAACGGCGCGGCGTCAGAGCCGGGACCAGCTCTAAGCTCCCGACCGGTCTCCTGGCACGTCTGTCAGTGTATTACATGTAAATGTGATGTGTGTAAGTAAAGGGTGACGACAGAACAAGGAAAGGGAATGGAAGATCGCGCGTGCACCGTACTGCTTCGATATTCGCGTGTTTTGGATCCGAAAAAAACACGCAAAACTACCCATAAGAGCAGCCGACCGCTGGAATTCCCCTCCACACAGCGAATGAACTCGTCCTGCTATCTAGCTAAAGTCGACGATCCTGCCACGGTCGGAGCTCGAACCTAGGACCTTCCGATCAGCAGCACTACAGTGCACTGATATCATCTTGACGAAAATACATAACCGAACTAGTTGAGAGTCTAATTTGATTCTGATAAAATAATTTTTGGGAGTACTTCATAAAATGCGTATAGGGTAACTTTAATATTTATATGGGGTTATGTATAATTGTATTCTAGTGTTAAATTAAAGTATATATTCAAGATATAATTCCATCTTTAGATACAAGTTGAGAATTTTCACTTTGTAGATATTCCTATCCTTTCAGAAACGTGGCAGATTGATATTATAAATGTGGGAAAGTGATTAATCTTGTGAACGAACTGTTCATAAACGTACGTACAAAAAATCCTCAGTATTGTGATAAAGTTCAATCAATCTGCTTATGAAATTGCTTATACTATTTTAGTTAAAGAATTCAATCTAACTACTCTTGCTGAAGAGAAGAGTCTTTGCTGAACAATTGTTCTTATTTAAAATAGTTAATGGTCTATCAGATAGCAGTGAATTGCTGTCACAATTGTCATTTAATGCACGAGTATCAAATTTAAGAGGACGAGAATTATTATATTTCAATAAACCAAATACAACATCTCACAAATGTTAACCACTCTTGAGAATGTCTTCAAAATTCAATGAATTCAGTAGAGTGTGGGATTTAGAATTTAGTTTTTCTTTGCTAAAATATAAAGAGAATTTAAATAAAATATTGAATGATCACTGAATGTGGATTTATTGTGTTAAGTATTGCTCGCTATTGTGTTCCGATTATTCTGAAGATGCGTTTACCATTTTTGTAATATTGTCATTTTTTATACTAATTTCTGTTCCTTTTTTGTAATGACTGTTTTGTAGACATGTTTCCATTTTTGTTTATCTTATTGGTGTGTTATGTTTTATAAGTTTTGCTAAAAGATTTATTCTTGTAACTTCTGTAATTTAGTTTTGTTTTTTCATTTGAAACTGTTTTTTATTATTTTGTATTTTTTGTATATTTTTCCTAGTAATGCCTACTGTAATTGAGGCTTTGCCCTGTTGTGGGTTATTAAATAAATAAGTAAATAAACAAATAAATAAACAAGTAAATAAATAAATAAATAAAATTGTTTCTTCTCGCAAAAGAAGAGAAAACTGCGTGACAAAACTGCGTGACTGCGTGACAAACAAATAAATAAATAAACAAGTAAATAAATAAATAAAATTGTTTCTTCTCGCAAAAGAAGAGAATGTCTACAAGATTCTCGACATCGTCTTTTGGAATTTATTTTCATTGCTCGTTAAGTAAAAAAAATTGCCAGGGTTTTACCGGATTTGAACACGCAATCCTCTATTCTCCCGTCTCGAGCCCAGGCTATTGCGCCTCTAACACAGACATATGCAGTTCCGCGAACTGATGCAGTTTAGAATCATAGGCATTTGTGTCTTCACTTTCATTGATTTTCCCTATTTCTGTAACTTAAAATATTAAATAAATTACCTCTAAAAGACATTAAGAATGCAGAGCAATCTACGCAATCCTATGAAATAGGTAATTCTAGTTATAAATGTATCGGGGTTCAACGTAATAGAATTGTCGCTAGCAAGAAATTTGTTCCTAGGGTTGCGCTCAGGTCTTATGACCTTTCGCCTCTGTCCAAGGTGAGATTGGTAGACGTGATAAGGTTTAAGTAAATGTAGTAGACAAGTTTCGACAGCGTCCGAAATTCAGGAAAGAATTAAGAAATTATTTAGTTTGCAGCAAGTAACCACTGAATCTAAAAATCATATATCGACTTCAAGAAAAACACCTATCATCACGCAGTTATTTCACCTACACACATTCAAATAAAAAAGCTCTTAGTTTCTCGTATTATTGGTAATGGTTGATTAATATATTACAAATTTTACGCTATTAATACTTCATCCTTATCATTAAACTCTTAATCAAACGATGACCGAGAGATTCGAAAAAAATATATACCTTAAATTTTTTAAATCGAAAAATTTAATAAGAATCCCACGTCAACAATTAATTTCGATGTATACTGCTCCACACGTACATTTTCAAAAATAAAAGAAGGCCAAGACTTGAATTAGAGTCCTCTGGTTCTCGAATCAAACACCCTACCAACTGAGCTAGCTCTTCCCATACTCATTTTGGCACTATTTTGCACATTAGAAGGTTGGTGACACCAGACTATTATCTCTATAAATTGCAAAAGCTACTAGTGTTTTTAAAACAAACTTGTAAATTAAATTTATTTCAAAATTCATTTTTGAATCAGATTGCATTAAGAAATACATCTCTAGCTTGTGAATTGAAGAGAATCGGGTTCGAAGAACATTTCATTGTCACCATATAACTCAAAATTATGGGAAAACTACTAAAGTTTGAAGAAACTAACATTAAAGATATAATATTGAAGAATATATTGCATTAAGAAAGAAATCTTAATGTGTCATTAATAGTGTAGTTAATAGTGTAGTTGTGGGAGGATATGGAAAAATTTTAAACTTTTCAATGGTCGAAATCCCAAAGATTTTATTGAAAATCGGATCTTCTGCCATAAGGTGAAGCGAAGTTCTACTCGCGGAAACAGTTAATAAAAACTATGGCGTAGGCAATAAGAAAATCTCATTTTTACTTTCCCGTATGCATACGTATATACGGAGTAATGCACGTAGTATAGGAAAAGTTATGTAATGCTGCGCGATAAAATGGCGGATTTTAGGCAGAAAACATTCATGGCCGGGGCCTGATAACGAGCTAGTGGTGCTACATAATGGCACAGACCTTCCCGTATTAGTTTTCTATTTCCTTTGATGTTGGCTAGCTGTTCGGACTTGACATATATATTCTTGCCAGTTGCCATCTATCGCCGCCCAAATTACTTTTTTAACATTTTATTAATTTTCCGGTTTCTTAATAATAGAACGGAAATACTATTTTACGAATATTCAAGAACAGTGAAAGCTCGTCCTTAATGGCAAATCTTCTTTGAAAAATTTGAAGCGGTTTTTAAGAGAATGGCGTTTAAGTGTTACTGCAAATGCAAAATTTGAAGCTCTTTTTCACAGGAATCATTTGTGTTTTCGAAAAACATTACTTGAAGTCATTTAAAGCACATTAAGTCACAAAGAAATAGTGTTTACAAATTGTGGGAAAGGTGTATATTAACGGTGTGAGATCTTTCAAAAATTACGTTTGTGTAATTTTTGAAAAAACAAAAAAATACCCCAAAATAAACTTAACGTCATATTAAAGAGTGCAAATATCACTATACGTTCGAAAAGTTTGGAGAAAAAATTTGGGGACATATTTGAGAAAATAGCGTTTTAGCGAAGATGCAGAATTTTGGGCTAGTTTTCACAGAAAATGGTTGAGTTTTCGACAAACTTTATTTGACATTATTTAAAGCACATGTACTCATAAATATAATGTTAATAAATTGCCGTTAATGTAAATATTAACAACGTGGGAGACAAGTCAAAGAGATTTCATTTTTGTAAGTTATGAGAAAATAAAAGAAAAGAGCAACATGACGTATAAGTCATCTCGTAGAGTACATTAGGTACTATCACTACCAAAAGTTGAAAGAAACAATTTTGGAGCCGTTTTTGAGAAAATCTTGTTTTTGTAATTTTTTCAAATTACACACATTGCACGCAATATTGCGTGAAAACTACTAAACGTTTCTAAAAAGTGTTTCGTAATGTGTCGAAAACATTTCTTAAAGAAAGAACTGACTTTGAAGAACAAATTTTATTTGAAGGAAAAGTCTCAATCTTCAATTTTGTAGTTGGAGGAAGAAACTGAAAAAAATTCAAACTTTTTCAGTTTTCGAAAACTCAGAGTTAACCGTGGAAATCGAACTTACGCATACTTAATAAGTGTATTTTACTCTATACTTACAAGAAATTTAAAGAAAAAAGTTTGTTCCGTTTTTGAGAAGATTTTGAAAATGTGTGGAGGGCTTCATGTAAAGTGTCCCCAAATTTTTAGAACGTTTTTCAAATCCTCTAAGCTTCGACTAGAGCCAGATGGATAGGGGGTTCGTCAATTTGGAAAAATCCTACGCTTGGTTTAGGCGCTAGAGGGACGGACGAACAGACAGACGTACAGACAGACTGACAGACGGACGTTTTGCTTTCAATTGTTTTTTTGGTATCAAGGACTTACAAAACAGGGATTCTGGATACATCACGTGTTAGGGGATATTTTTTTCTAGTCTAAGACCCCTAGCACGTGGTGTAGTTAGAATTACAGTTTTGTGAGTCATTGATACTGAAAATCTTGCTCCAACAACAAAATTGAAGATAGAGATTTTACCTTCAATTAAAATTTGTTCTCCAAAGTGAGTTCTTTCATTTAGGTCCTGTACATTTTTTGAAAATTTAAGTAGTTTTCTAGCAATATTGCGCGCAATATGTGCAATTAAAAAATACAAAAACAAGATTTTCTCAAAACGGCTTCAAATTTTTTCTTTTAAATTTGGCAGGAATAGTGCCTAAATGTGATGACATAAACGTCATGTTGCTCTATTCTTTTTTTCTTCAGAATTTACAAAAATGTAATTTTTTGACAAGTCTCTCACGTCGTTAATATTTTCATTGTTGACAATTTGTTCACGTTATTATATTTACGAGAATATTTGCTTCAATTAATGTCCTATAAAGTTTCTCGAAACCTCAACCGTTTTCTGTGAAAAAGTAGCTCAAAATTCCACATTTCGATAAACGCTCAAACTCCATTTTCTCAAAAATGTCTCTAATTTTTTCTTCAAAGTTTTCGAACGGATAGTGCTAATTAAGCTCTTTAATGAGAAATAAAGTTCATTTTGGAGTTTTCTTTCAAAAATGTCACAAATGTAATTGTTTTGAAAGATTTCTCACACCGTTATTATGCACGTTTCCCACAATTTGTAAACACTATTGTATTTGTGAGTAAATGTGCTTTAAATCACTTCTAATGAAGTTTTCGAAAACCCCAAAAATTTCTGTGAAAAAGAGCTTCAAATTTCGCATTTTTAGTGAAGTTACAGTTAATGCCTTATTTGGCGAGACTCGGGCCATCAGGCCCGCTCTTCCGTCTGACCACGCAAATTTCGCTACGCTCCTTTCACCTAGCGGAGAAAGAAGGTATTATCTCGGGCGACGAAACAGGCGACTTGAATTTAGCTCAGAGGCGTCATTTAGGCTTGAGGATCTTTTACATGCAAGTAAATCTACTAACATGGGCCAGCCGGCTTTACTTCCCCTCCGCGGAAGGCGTACAAAGGATTTTTTCGCCCTTAAAAGAATCCACGGGATCGATCGTGTTTGAACCCGCGAACTTGGGTATGACAGTCCGGCACGCTAACCGTCACACCATGGAATCCGCGAACACCATCGAATCCGATATAGTAGCGTTGAAACGCCATTTTCTTAAAAACGGCTACACATTTTTCAAAGAAAATTCCAATTTAGGACGAGCTTTCACCGTTCTTCAATAGTCGTAATATAGTATTTCCGTTCTACTGTTTAAAAACCAATAAATTAAGAAAATGTTTAAAAAAGCAATTTGTGCGGCTATAGATGGCAGCTGGCAAGAGTATATGGCAGCTCCGAATACCTACCAAAAGAAATAGAATACTAATATGGGAATGTCTGTGCCATTCTGTAGCACCACTAGTTTCAAATTGTTATGGCTTTATTGAGTCTGTATGTGCAAAAGTACTGAGAAATTTTGTAAGCAAACTTCGCTTTAATCGATCAATAAAAATTAAAATAATATTTTGGAGAACATTTTGATATTTTCATAGGGGCTTCATGTAAGTATTGCTCAAAATTAAAGGGGTTCATTTGTTTAGTGTGAACTGATGAAAGAGAGATTATTCATTTTCGAGAATATTTAGAGATCGGTTTTGGCCTCTGTGAGCTGCAAGATAATTTTTTCTTTTTACTACCTGAATGTCGAATGCAGTAAATGTTGCAAGAGTTTACAACCAACACTTTTCCAGATTTGGGTTTGATCAAAATAAGGGTCTAAAACCAGGAAAGTCAACGTCATACTTTTCTCAAAATTTTTCGATAAATGTTTGTTTCCGAAACTTCTTCCGGCGAAATTCTGAGAATATTCTAAATAACAAGTGTTCGATATGTTTTTATGATTTTTCCGATTATTCATTGGAAACTATGCACCTGCACCCGTTAACTCACATTTTCAACGATTTTTTATGCACACGAATATATTCATATATTTTCAAAATAGCAAAAATTAAGCCAATTCATAAAAAACAAACAAAAATTAAATTCACAATTCTCAGCCATATCTTCCATCATTTTATTCAATAATATTTATATTTTGAATTATAAATTATAAATATTTATAGATCCGGTACTGTGCGAGAGAGCCCATTCCAATATTGCTGAAGGTTGAGATAAAAATGCACAGAAAATAAAATAGTACCTTTCATTTTATTGTGAAAGATTCTTTTTGTATTTACCTTCAATTTAAATTTACATTGATTTCGGCTTCTTTCCTGTCCACTCATGTTGTGGAGAGGGGGCACCCAAAGGAACTAAATATGCAAAATTGTAAAGAAGTATTATCATAAAAGACGTATTTTGTAAAATACTGCCTAAGAACATAATCCGGATCCAATCTGTCTTCCTTCATTTCCTCGTCTTTCATCTATCATTCATATGCACCCAAACTGTCCCTCATCATTTCCCCTTTTCTCATGTACCCGTCCCCAAAACACGTCATCTGTAAGAATTTACTTGTCTTCAAAGAAAGCCGTGTCCTCGTAAGACACGCAAACCTGGTTTAAAAGGCTTAGGAAACATCGCTTTGAAGATATTCCCGTGTGTTGCAATAATCTTTGTTTTGTACATCATAATCGGCAAACTTCAAAAATCTGTACGATGTAGGATGAGGTGTAATTCTCTATCCACCAGCATCACATTTACAAGGTTCTGTGTCGATGGTTTCTTTTAAACTGCAAAACTATCGTCTTTCCTTAGCGTGTGACATACTTATTGTTCAATCTCGCGAACAATTACAAGGAAACTCGCCAGCAGGGTGCAGCCTCAAATTGTCTTTCCCCCGCGCGGCCAACATTCTTCGGCTGCCCCACCTTCGAAGTTTCTCACGGCTCTAGCACGTTTATACAAAAACATAAGAAATGAAACACAGATGTTCAGGGAACAAACGACTCTCGTTGAGCCCTCTGGCCGCAAGCGCCGAACCGCCGCGTACTTACTGTAAGCCGGGGAAGGGGCGGCAGGCTCGGCCTCCCCCGGCGGGCGCGCGGCCCTCAAGCCTGCTTTTCTCAGACTTCGGCGGCCAGACATATTTACAAACATTCCAGATATCGCTACGTGCCTCCCGCCCCAATACAGGCGTTAGAATTCGCCGACAACGAACGCATCTGCTAGGCAGCCGCGCCCGCGACCGCGACCGCGCCCGCCTCACCGCCCCTTACTCTCAACCAGCATCGCGGTTCCCGTGAGAAAATACCAAACCTTGCTAATGAGATGCAGCCATCGCGGGCACAGCCAGTGCCATCACAAGTCACGTGACACACTTCAAAACATAACAACGAATAGCGAGCATTTCTTGTGGCACACTACGTCTCACTGTACTTCATAGGCTAGCTGCAATTGTCACGTGACTCTTCCCCCTCTGCACTCAGAAACATACGTTCAAATAAATACGGCAACTTCGCTCCCACGCGCCACTCTTATGTCAAACTATCAGTCAATTTCGCTGCTACTACGCAGACACTTCAATGTCATTTCTTCAATGTCATTTCTACTATGTGAAACTACCATGTCAAACTCTGTCACTGCTATGTCGAACTTCTAAGTCAAACTACTATACTGCTGCTACAATTACTGCTCTGTTCACTACTATGTGAAACTACGCAGTCACATTTCTACGTCAAACTCTACTATTACGCAGTCACTCTTCAGTCAATCTCACTGCTACTATTACGCAGTCACTCTTCAATCTCACTGCTACTATTACGCAGTCACTCTTCAGTCATTCTCACTGCTACTATTACGCAGTCACTCTTCAGTCAATCTCACTGCTACTTCTACGCAGTCACTCTACGTCAAACTACTATCACTGCTGCTACAACTACTACTCTATTCGTCGGACAGCCTGCGAACGAGTCAGCTGTCCTTGCTCTGCCTATCAAGGCTCCGGCAATCAATCGGCGCGGCCAGCAGGCCGCGATCAACAGTACGGGCCGCTCCAGCACGCGAGTACGCGCCCATGGTGACATTCAGCCTACCAGCCGCAACATCCGCAGCCCATTTCTACCGACGGCACACACACTCAGCCGTCTGACCTGGGTTGGTGCTTGCAGTACTCTCATCAAACTGTAAGTGTAAACTTCAAGCAAGAAGAAACCTTTAATTACAAACATTCATTGGTCCTCCGGCTTACTGCCTAACTATTTACTTGTAAAACTAATCAATATTTCAAGAATTAAATTTAATTTATTCACAAGTGCATTGCCTTTCATTTGCCCCTACGAAACAATCCCCTGAAACCTGATCTGACCCTGTATGTAGTCGCTTCGCAGAACGGACCTCACACCGCGCTGCATCCACTACACTTATACAAAGAACTAGAAAGTTAAAAAAAAATTGTAACTACATTCAAGGTCAGAATATTACTGGGTGCTACCAAAATGTAAGCAAATTTATAATAAACTCCAAAATAAATACACAGAAGTGTTTCAGTCATTTTCAAAGTATATTTATAGTCAAGGAGATTTAATGTGGTGGGGCAGGTTTTTATTATTTTTAATTGCAGCCCAGCAGTTGGAAAAATCTGAAAAAAAATCACAATTTGCGTTTTAAGAGGAACTTTTAAGATTTTCTGGAGCCTGTTCCAGGGATCTAAAGACACAGTAAAAATTACTTTTTCCCTTTTAAAAAAATGTTTTTGAATTTGAATTTGATCTTAGAAAATATCACAAAATGTTTTTCTGATTATAGAAATTATTTTCTTATTTATCATATTTTTCAGTCAGATAAAACAGTGTTAAATTGACGAAAAATTTAAAATTCAAAAACACGTTTTAGGCTGAAGAGGCGTGTGGATGGTGGGACGGGGACTAAGAAACTTTTCAAAAATATTATTTTTGTGTCAGAATTACTGTGTGTGTATTCCTATGTCTTTTGGTTTTGGGGGAACTGTTTACCATTATTACCAGGAGTACCCTTTACATTTGTAAAGGTTGTAAGTTGCACCAATGGATTATGTGAATTCCGCGATTAAAACATATTTTAGACCCACCAATAACATTCCTAAATAGTCTTTCGGTTTGGGAATCACATAATTCTCTAGTCAGAGAACGGCATTTTATCGACGAATGACCGAAAATCTAATACAATTGTCAGTAGGACTATTGATGAGTATTCAAAAGACAGCGTTTGAAAACTCCAGTCATTTCATCATTTCTATCTTTTGATTTGCAAAATGTGTTCTCAAGTTAATGTTGAACTATCAGTTCCGGAACCCGCAGACTAAGAGAAATGCATTGGTAACCCTAAAGATTTGGTCGCAAAGCCAACAGCGATAACACACAGTTTTCCTTCTTCCAGGCCTTCAACGCCGACTTGCGTATTAAATGACACCGAAATGTGCGACCGAACGTAAATGAATAATGAATTGAAGGCCATTGTGTTATTTAGATTTTCTTTGGAAAATTGTCTCTGCGTGAAATACACTACATATGAACATAAACTATCAATCAATAGGGAGTTCATTTTAGAGCGTTGCATTGTATATAGTGGCATCCCATTTCAACAATAAGACATCTGTTCATTATAATTTAAAGAATCAACTTGAATTTATTTTATAGTACTTAAATTATTTTATAAATACATTTAACTTGTTTGATATTTTCCCCAACTCAAAATAGTTTAAAAATGTAATTGGTTATATTGTTTACAATATTTATTAAAAATTCAAAGAAACAAAAATTATAAATATGCAATGCAATATCACTGAAAATACGTTAGTGGTCATATCCAATAACAGAATTGGCAATTTTCTATCAAATGTAAAAAATGTAAAAATTATTAAAAAAATATAAAAAAGAGCAAAATTCAATTTTGCAACGATATTTTACAGAAGAGGATCCCTATTTGTATTCCATAGATTATATTAACTTTCCGAAATTTTACAAAATTTAGAAACAATATTGACAATTGTAATGTTGAAATGTTTTGTCTTATGTGGTTCTTTAGTGATCTTTTATGGATTAGGGAAAACAGTGTTTGCGTAGGTTTGCTTATCTAGAAGAAGTGGGTGTAACACGATTTAATTCCAATGTCATGAGAAAAACATTGTGTGCATTGCTCGTCTTCCGAAAATAAAAATATCGTAACGTGAAAATACAAATTGTTGTACTTTATGTCCATTGCTTTGGGTTATAAATAAAACATAAATTACGTGTAACTTACACATTATATTGATGTGTGTATACCCCAAGAGATTACGCAATAGACTAAAGTTGGAGTTTCTTGCTTTGCAAACATTCAGATTTAAAAATATTTTATAAGAATCATATCTCCTTCCTTATTCTCACGTAAAATTACTCAAAGATGAGGTATGACATATGATATGTAATGTTCTCGCTAAAGAACACCATGTAAAATGCAGTCACTCTTATATTATTCTGACGTGAAATAATTCTGATCCCCAAAATAAACGATCAGGCCTCATTCGTTTGCTTAGAGCTGCACTTCCTAATAATGTCTGCAGTTAAAACTTAGATTGTGACTAAATGAACTTTAAATACTCTTATTTTGTTTATTATTTTACATATCAAATTATTTTTCATAAAAATAGTCATGTTCCGCAACAACACAGAATTTTTGCATTTGGTCTTCTGAAAAACGAACGAAGAAGTAATTCACAACTGAAAGCTGCTATCTCGGAGACGTGTTTTGCAACTGACTCTGAAACGTATTTTTTAAAGTTATTTATGTTTTCTTATAAAATAACTAGATTAGGCAGGTTTCTGTGACAAATTATTTACATTGTATATTAAATACTACTATAATAAACGATGAAATGTAGATATGGAACCTATTACTCATTGTCGAGTGTTATTTTTTGCGAAAAAAGCGTATTAAAATTGGTTTTGAAATGTGTGTATACTAGGAAATTGCATGCCTTTATTTATGTAATTAAATGTATATACTACAACTTACGTAAAACTGTCCATTGTTTCAATATTTACTTTCAAATATTTACCATAATATAACTCGCTATTGCCGCCATTTTGTAATGTTCACAATGAATAGTCCCGCCCCTCTGAAATAAACTAAAGTGGATTGGTTAGCTCCATCCCGTAGGGCGGGGCAGGGGTATGCAAACGGAGGTAAAGTTCGGCTCAGGACATCGCCCATATTTTGTGAGACCGACGGTACGTACGTATAGTATACGGGAAAGAAAAAAAATGGGCTCCTCCCACTATGAAAAATACATTATCACTAAAAATCATTCTTCCGTACTTGACTGGCATTGCGGCCCGTATAGGGAAAATGCTTACAAAAACGATATCGACACAATTTTCATGCCTACAATCCAGCTGCGCAACTTGTTTACGTCGGCTAAGGATGCAAGAGACCGACTATCGTCATCAGGAGTCTATAAAATTCCCTGCTCTCGCGCGGCGGAATACATGGAGACCACTCAGCGGAGCATTAACACCCGTCTCTCTGAACATAAAAGGAACTGATAGTTTGGCCAAACTGAGAAGTCTGCAGTGGTAGAACACGCTTTTTCCGGTCGTGAGCATGACATCAGATTTGAAGATGCTGAGGTTTTATCCCGTATGGAACGCTACCATGCCCGTCTACAACGTGAGACCATTGAAATTTACAAACATCCGTTGAATTTTTAGTAGAAAAGGGGATACAAAGAGGATACATCGCGGAAGGTATTTTTAATCAAAAATTCAATAAATAATAAAGTTCAAACGAAAAAAAATATTTTGAAAAGTTCGCGTTTTACAAGTGATGTTCATTACATAACCTGCAAATATTTCTTAGTTATAAAATATGAAAAAAGAATTTTTACAAATAAAAACTTTTTTCGAATGCATTTCACAAATTCAGATTTCAAATTCAGATTCATTTTTGTGCTCCCAAGCTTACCTCTTTCCTTGTCAAGACATTCCACCAGAGCCATTCCGCACGAGTTAATAAGCTCAAACACTCTTTTCATCCTGCCAGATGTGAAGGTTGGACTAAGTTTGGATCTCAAGTCTTTCCACTGTTGACCTTTTCTAGCGAAGATTGAATGGTGTTCTAAGGGATCAGCAGATTCATTGGGCGCGAATGAGCGATCACTAAATGAACTGAAATCCTTCACTAAAATATTTTTCACAAGTTCAATATCAGTTATCATCAGTTGTGGTTGCGTAAACGAGAAGAATCCGACCAATGGCTTATTTTTATGCTCTAAGTAAAAGTTTTTTATCACTTCATGGATCTTTCTCTTTCCGAGAAACACATCCTGGAAATTGCCGAGAATTGGGTGAACGTTGTAAAATGGAATACCTCTTCTCGTCCATTTACTATGTTGATACGATAAAAGGGCGTAAATAATTAACAAACAGCAGGCAACAATTTCCAGGAGGTTGCCCAGCAGACAATCACTACTAAAGAAAAGCATTGCGAACGTCGCTTCAGTACGAACTGTCTTACTGAACTGCACTGGAGACTACTGTTTTCTGCATTGTAAATGGGATAACACATGAAGGTATAATTATCTACGCGCGGGCCCGATAAGTGTAAAATATAAAGCTCTCTTCGGCTGCACACATATCTTGTGTTTTCGCGTCCGTGACAGCCCGCAGTCAGCCAAGTGACTATCGCCAACGTTGTCACTATTATTTGCATATAAATCGCTAGCTTGTCGGTACAAAAGCGCCACCTTGTTACTCAATATCTCCAAGTTATGCGCCAAGTTTGAAGTGAAACGTTAAACTAGTTGTGCTACAGAATGGCAGAGACCTTTCCATCCTTAATAGTTTTGTTTTTCCATTGGTCTCGGCTTGCTACTCGGACTTGCCACATACTCTTGTCAGCTGCTATCTATCGCCGCCCAAAGTGAATATTTTTCACATTTTCTTAATTTTCCAGTTTCGTATTAATGGACCGGAAATATTATTTTAAGAATTTCAAAGAACAGTAAAACTTCTTCCTAAATGGCAATTTTCTTTCAAACATTTGGAGTCGGTTTTAAGAAAATTGCGTTTAAACGCTACTCTAAATTCGAAATTTGAAGCTTTTTTCATACAAAATTTTTGAGTTATCGAAAAACTTCTCTTGAAGTCATTCGAAGCACTTTAACTCATAAATACGTATGTTTTTTTTCAAATTGCTGCAAATGTGCATATTTATGGTGTAAGAGATCTTTCAAAAAACTTTTCCTCTAATTTTTGAAAAAAAATACCCCAAAATAAACTTCACGTCATATTAAAGAGTGCAATTAGCAATACCCGTTCGAAAAGTTTGAAGAAAATATTTGGAGCAATTTACGAGAAAATTGTGTTTTAGTGTTTCTGAAAATGCGGAATTGTGAGCTAGTTTTCGCAAAAAACGATTGACTTTTCGAGAAACTTTATATTAAATTATTTAATACACATGTAATTATAAATATTATAGTATGAACAAATCGTCTCTAATGTATATATTAACGACATGAGAGACAAGTTATAAACGAGTGGTGCTACAGACAGGCACAGACTTTCTCTATTTCCTTAGGTCTGGGCTAGCTATTCGGAATTGCCACATTCTCTTGCAGCAGCCATCTGTCGCCGCCCAAAGTACATTTTTTTTACATTTTCCTAATTTTTCGATATCCTAATGGTTAAACCGAAATATTAATTTTAGAATATTAATGAACAGTATAATCTTGTCCTAAATCGCTATTTTCTTTGAAAAATTTGGAGCATTTTGTTTAAGAAAATGACGCTTAAGCACTACTAAAATTGCGAAATTTGAAGCTCTTTTTCATAGAAATTTATTGATTTTTTCGAAAAACTTCATTTGAAACACATTACCTTACGAATACAATAGTGTTTACAAATTGCTGGTAATGTTCATATTAAATGTGTGAGAAATATTTCAAAAGAATTACATTTGTGTAATTTGTGCATCAAAAAACAAAGCAAATTGAACTTTAAATCATAGTAAAGAGCCACGCTTACTCTCACACCATTTTGAGGTGAAGAATTTATGAATAGGTCGATATGTTTGCCCTACATCCCTCAAATAAATAACATTATTTAACAAGAACTTTTAACCAAATTCCAAGACAAACTAGTAAATACAGTGTTTATTAGGTGTCATATTGTCCAAAACTTAAAAGTTCATAGAGGGAAATTAGATTGTAACATTGTAATTTATCAAATCAATTGTAAAGACTGTGATAGATCGTACATTGGGCAAACGAAACCGAAGTTCAGTACAAGGCTACTTGAACATAAGAGAAATATTAAAGACCTGGCATATAGACAGAATTCTCTAACACGATGCAGAATTTACGACATTCCATCACGAGAAGTTTCAGGAGATACTTATTTATAGTCCGTAAAAATGTATTGTATCCACGATTAAAAAAACATCATCTTTGAATACGCAGGTGGGATCGAATAAAATTCTCCAATTTTTATGGTGTATTGTTGAGAAATTTTCACAGTGTTAAGATGTTTCTCTTCCAAAATTATATTTCTAACGTCTGTCTTAATCGATTTTGCAATGTCCTCCTCAATCCTCATTCTAGCTATTTTCCCTTCTTCTCAATCCCTTTTACCCAATATTCTACCTCAATTGGTGTTCCACCTTGTTGCTTCGACATAGTAGCTACAGATGTACCGCACCTGAACAAAATACTCTATTAATTTATTCCAACGACATATCGGCATGTGAGAGTGGTTTGATACCATACTTTCCTAACTGGAGATTCGACATATTTTTTATTAAGGTGCGTTCCATATAGTGACTTATGTACAATGATATTATGTAATTCTTCTGTTTTAATTCGGTTCGTTGTTTAAAATAGATTACATTGCTTCAATATTGTAGTTATAAGCAACACAATAGTTTCATATAAATACATAGTTATTATTAAAATTCTTGAAACTATATTTGTTACACGACGTTTCGATGTGTAGTTGACCTCATCATTAGGCTGCATGAAAACATACACATTCACAATAAATACGATCTACATTAGGTATGTGGATGATACTCTCATAATAGTTGATCAGAATAAGATACAAGACATTTCAGAGCAGTTGAATGCATGTAATTCAAAAATAGAGTTTACCTTAGAAAAAGAAGAGAATGGAAACCTCAATTTCCTTCACCTGTAAGTCATTAGAATGAGAGATAAATTTTTTACAGATTGGGATCATAAACCTGTCTATGCAGTTCTCCTAAATTTCAGATCTTCACATCAAAAGAACGTTAAAGTGTAGTACTAACGACTAGTAGATAGGATGGTCAAGCTTTCAGAAAACTAGGGCTGCTACAACAGCACATACTTTTCCTTGTTATTGGAAACAGCAACGTAGTATTGAAATATTGCACTTTCTGCGCTACTAACATCTTAGCTATTACTTTAAAATGTCCAATTCAACCAAAAAGCGAACAACTCACTGTTTCCATCGCAGTTTTGTCAGAACTATGTGAATTCTACAACTGAATAAAAATGTAATACAAAATTTTTGTAAACTTGTATTGGAAAAAAAGCCTGATTTTTCGGGAATTATAGAATTACATTTCATAGGGACCATGATTAGAGAAGAATATTCTAGAACCATGCAAAAATACTCTCCTCTTTACAAATGGTAGAGCATTTGGTGCGATGACTAAATATTTTCATGCAAATATCAACATAAATTTGACATAAATATAACTCCTTTTCATACAGTTATATCAATTCACAACAATGACACGTAATTCACAGAAAACCGCGAATGGGAATTCCATTGTTGCATTCTCTGCATTGTCGATATTCCCTGATAGCTATTTCAAATATTTCAAAATAAATAATTTCTAAAAAATAAATGTGTAAATATATAACAAAAGGTGGAATGTAAGAAACGAACAAAGAAATAATACACAATATTGCCAATTCTAATTTACGACGCATCCAGCTCTTTGAAGCGCAGTGAAATTGCAGCGGGCTGTTGTGTTTGTCACAAAATTATAGAAAAACTACTCGTATTTTCAAAAAAATTAAGCGTGACCTTATTTGAAGATGTAGTTTTGACAAATATATTTTATTAAGAAAACAAATGTTTTTTTCACAATTGTAGTTGTAAGAAGACACCGAAAACTTGCCCAGTGAATTCCGAGAGGGCTGTTATGTTTGCCAGGAAATTATAGAAAAATTACTTTTATTTACAAAAAATTCAACATGGCCTTGTGTGAAGATCTGTATTTTGATGAGCACATTTCATTAAGAAAAAAATTTTACCTTCACAATTGTAGTTATAGGAAGACGCCAAATTTTTTATTTTTTTAAAATTTTTGCATTTTAACAAATATGAAGCCTGCACCATTCTCTTAAGCATCCTTTTTGCTCTATAAGGTCACAATTTAATAACAAAAAACGTGCGGTTTTAAAGAAAAGAAAAATCATCTATCTTCGACAAATTTTCACAAAAATACTTATGTTTTTGAAAAATTAAACATGACCTTACTTGAAGACCGTTTTTTTATGAATACATTTCATTAAGAGAAACTAATGGTGCTAGAAAATGGCATAGACTTTCCCATATACGTTTTCTATTTCCTTTGGTCTCGGCTAGGTATTCGGATTTCCCATATTCTCTTGCCAGATACCATCTATCGCTGCCCAAAGCATCTATCTATCGCTGCTACATTTTTTTGACATACTTAAAGATACCATCTATCGCTGCTACATTTCTTTGACATTTTCTTAATTTTTCATTTCCTAATAGTAGAACAGAAATATTATTTTAAGAATATTAAAGAACAGTAAAATCCCGTTCTAAATGGCAATTTTCTTTGAAAAATATAGAGCCGTATTTAAGAAAATGGCGTTTAAGCGCAACTGTAAATGCGAAATTTGAAGCTCTTTTTCACAGAAAATTTTTGAGTTTTCGAAAAATATCATTATACTTTTTTTGAAAGACATCAACTCACAAAAACAATATTGTTTACAAATTGCTGGAAATGTGCATATGAACGGTGTCAGAGACCTTTCAAACAAATTACAATTGTGTAATTTTTGATAAAACGAAGAAATACACCAAATTGAACTTTACGTCATATTAAAGAGTGCAATTAGCACTATCAGTTCGAAAATTTTAAAGAAAAAATATGGAGCTATTTTTGAGAAAATGGCTCTTGAGCGTTTCTTAAAATGCGGAATTTGAGCTACTTTTCACAGAAAATGTTTGAGATTTTGACAAAGTTTACTTGACATATTTTTAGAGCACTCATAAATATAATAATGTGAACAAATCGCTGCTAATGTAAATATTAACCGCGCGAGAGATAAGTAAAAAAAGTACATTTTTGTAATTTTTGAAAAAACAAAAGAATAGAGCAGTATGGCGTTTATGTTATCTCATAGAGTGCATTAGGCACTATCCTTATCAAATGTTTAAAGAATAAAATTTGCTTTTTGTAAGTTTTTAAATTGCACATATTGCATGCAATGTTGCGCGAAAACTACCAAAATTTTCAAAAAACTGTCCATGAACTTAATGAAAGAACTCACTATGGAGAAAAAAAATGTTGAAGAAAAAACTCCATCTTTAATTTCGTAGTTCTTGGAAGAGGCCGAAAAAACTCAAATTTTTGCAATTTTCGTATTTTACTCTATTCTTATAAGAAATTTAAAGAAAAAAATTGGAGCTGTTTCTGAGAAAATTTTGAAAATGTCCGGGGGTCTTCATGTAAAGTACCCCCAAATTTACGGAATCTTTTTCAAAATCTCAAAGCGAGTAGAGCCAGATTGAGAAGGGTTTCTTCAATTTGAAAAAATTCCTACGTATGGTTTAGGTGCTATTAGTGTTCACAGACGGACGGGTAGACGAACGGACGGACGGACAGACAGACAGACAGACGGACGTTTTGATTTCTATTGGTTTTTCGGTATTATGGACCCACAAAAGAGGGATTCTGGCTACACCACGTGTTAGTTGTTTTTTTAATTTAGGAACTGGTTTTACTCGCTTTTTCGTTATCAGGGCCCGGCAATGAATTTTTTCTGCCAAAAATTCTCCACTTTTCTTCTGCTCTTCTCCCCTTCTCTCTTTTTTCACCCTTTATCTTCTTTTCTCCCTCTCTCTCATTCACATTTAGTGGCAGATTCTGCACGTCTCTGTGAAGGTGGGGTACCAGCACCGGTACAGGAATAATGTAATAGAATATTCAAGAAGTTCCTCTTTCTCCTTCCCTCTCTCTTTCTCTCCCTCTCCCAGTCTCTCCCTGTTCCTGTCTCAATCTTCTGTCTCTGTGTGTGTGTCTCTCTCTGTCTCTCTCTTCTCTGTCCCTCTCATTCACATTTACTTGCTGATTCTGCACGTCCCTGAGCAGGAGGAATAATATCTAGAAGCCTCAGACCAGCAAAAATGCAATAGAATGTTCAAGAAGATTTCATCCTGTAGATTACGGTGTGAAATATGTGTTTTAGTTTTTCATGCCCTAGAACGCTTTGTTTGGGAGTTAATTAACGACATAGATTACTTAGTATAGCGGGTTGCATTTGCATGTATATTTAGATTTTTTTCTTCAGCGCCATATAGCGCCATTTTTTTTTGATATTTTATTAGTTATCCTGTTATTCGGGGTGGAGATGAATCCAACAAAGCAGAAATAATTAAAATTGATCCAGCCATCCTTGAGTTTTAAATGATGTAACTAACACAACTGTTTTATATAAACTCATCGTCATAAAAAATGCTGCTCCCAGAAGGACGAGGCGTATTGCGATCATTGTTCGCAGGCAGATAGAGAATACCACGCATACTAAATTATTACACTTTCAGATATGTAGGACCAACAATTACTGCGCTACACGGCCACAGACGGTACATGTTAGTATGGTGTGGGGCCCCAATGGTGGCGAACACACGCGTTCAGACCTCGCGGCATGAGTTGTACAGGTCTCGAAAGGAGTCCTGTGCTAGTCCATTCCATGCAGCTTGCACCTGAGCGCGCAGATTGGTGGGTAGGGGTGGCATCCAGATCGCACAGTCCATAACAACCCAAACATTCTCGATCGATGAGAGGTCTGGCGATGCGGCTGGCCATGATAGAGTATGCACGGCTGCAAGGCATGCTCGGGAGATGGCTGCGGTATGCGGCGCGCGTTGTTAAAATAGGACATGGGCGTGGACGTTCACGAACGACAAAGCCACTGGTTACAGGATCTTCTGAATGTACCGTGCGGCTATCTCGGTGCCTTCAAGGAACACTTATGATAAACGGGTACCATGGAATATCGCGCCCTCTCACCATCATCAGGTTGGCGGGACGTTAGATGGAATACCACAAACCGCTCGTAGTGGGGATCCCCACTACGCCTCCACACACGGACACAGACCCGTGTGTGGTCGTCGCCATCAAGACAGAAGCGGGACTCGTTGCGGAAGATGACACGCTGCTAGTCTGCATGGACCCAGGTCACCTGGTGTCGTTTCCGATACCAGGCGAGTCTGTAGCGACATTACTGGTGTGTGAGTAGTAGACGTCTTAATGGTTGGCGTGCGGCAACCTCTGCGTTGTGCAATCACCTGTCAATGGTACTGGCACTTATAGGACGCGACAGTACAGACTGCGCAGCCCGCTGAATAGCACCTAACATTGCAGTTGGAACTGTTTGCACGTGGCGGACAATCCGTCGGTCCTCCCTCCTCCTGGTGCGTGGCTGACCCCAGATCCTACATTTCGTATGTGCATACCTTCCTCAATCCATTGCCGCCAGCAGGAGGCGATGGTGGTGTCCGTACGACCGGAGTGGCGAGCAATACGACAACAGGACCAACCAGCCTACCGCACACCCACGATGTGGCCCCTCTCAAATGCGTCTACCTGGACAACTCTCTGTCGAACGCATACCCTAGGCATAGTGTACGTGCAAGTGAAGCTCTGGCGGCGCTACCCGATGTCGCAATGGCTGGCACAGCCGTTTGAATCCCTCTTATCTAGACCGGTGGGCTCGACGTCACGCACCTACCACCGACCCCCAGAGCGCGGCCGACCGTGAAAACGAAATCATTGGCACGGCAAATAGTGTGGAAAATACCCACCGAGTTTGCAGCGTATAAGTAGGGTCCTTCGGGGTGCAGCTTTTATTATGACGAAGAGTGTATATTGATTGTATTTGTGACCAAAAATTCTTCGAATGAATTTTTTTGAAAACACGAAAGACTGATTTGAAACAAGAGCTTAAATTTTCGCATTTTCACTGAGGCTTAAACGATATTTTCTTAAAAACGGCTCCAAATGTTTAAAGGGAAATTTCCACAAAGGACGAGGTTTTATTTCTTTAATATTTTAAAAGTAATTTATCATTAGGATAAATTTTTCATCTTGAACTAATTTATCATTAGGATACCGAAAACTGAGAAAATTTAAAAATATATATATTTAGGCCGGCGATAGATGGCAACCGCCACGAGGATGGGGGCAAGACCGTAAATCTAGACCGTAGAAATTAGAAAATGTTACTACAAGAATGTCTGTGCCATTCTGTAGCACCACTAGTTTGTTACGTGTTGCAAGATTGGATTCGCACCAATGGTGTCGTTTGCTCGAATAAAACATCTTCGACCCACCAATATGATACGTAAGTAATCGTATCATGTGTCGCAATAGTCGCGTTTAGATACAAGTTTTCTAGTCAGTGGAAGGCGTTTTATCGACAAGTGACTTCTAATTACAATTGACAATAGGACTATGAATACAGTATTTCAAAGAAAGGCCTTTTTAAAACTGAAGTCATTTCTTCAACAATTTTATCTCATGATACGAACATATATTCAAGTTCATGTTGAAATATTTAGTATCACTTTTAGAACCCGTAGACTTGGGTAAGGCAAACGCAATGGTGACCCTGAAGGTCTTGTCAGGAAGGCAAGAGAGATAGCGCCGATATCTTTTTCTAGGCCTTCAACGCCATTTTGCATATTACATGTTACCGGAGAGTTCGACGAAACATGAATTATGATTTCGAGACCATTGTGTTGGTATCTAGGTTTTCTTCAGAAAATGGTTTAAGACGGGGCTGTCAAACGGAGCACGCGCGTGCTCGGAGCGTGCTTACGCTCTGCTGGGGCCCACAGTGCCCTACGGTCCTGCATAGCAATAGAAGAAGCTTTTATTACTGACGGTAAAGTTATGTGATACAAAATGTGTATCAACCTGTGCCCTCTAATTGATTTTTAAGACATTTTTCAGGAAATTTTTGATGAATGCAAGTTTTGAAAATTAGGTAATGTGTTTTAAAATTAGTGTATTTTAATATTACGTAATATATCCGATTTTACACACTTATTACTACAGACAGGATTTTCGTGCAGTAAAATCCTCTAAAACTTGCAATAAAAACACCAAAACCTCCAAAAACATGCAATAAAAATATCAAAATTTTGCAAAATGGTGTTATTTAGCCTAAAATCTCCAGTTAATTCATTTATCAACTTATTTTATTGTTGGCTGAGCGGTCGACACCAAGGGCCGGGGATCTAGTTCGTGGTAACATCGCATATCCGTGCTGGAGTAGCTCACTGTTGAAAATTTCAATTAGACAATAGGCATCGTGAAATGTACAGACGCTCATTTCACAGGGCCACAAAATGCGGAATTAATACACTTTAAAAGGTTTCACAGACCACCTGAATGCATTACTGGATTGTCATTAAAACTTTTTCTTAAATAAAACATTTTTAAAGATACATTAAAACAAGTTCATAATATAAAAATTATATTTAAGCAATAAATTATGAATCATGCAAATTCGTCTAGTAAAATCCCAAAATTTGCAATTTTCTGGCAGCATTACCTAAAATGTGCAATATCGTGCAGTAACCCCCAAAACGTACAATTTCGTGCAAAATAAACCTAGTACTAAAATAACGTTCGTTTCATGATCCAAATTTCCATCAAGGTTTCATCCAATATTAAGTTAGCAAACAAAAGATGCAATTGCACGTGTATCCGTTCTGTACTTATTACATATTTGTGTACCTATTTTGACGTTTCATTCTACATATTTTTCAGATCTCTTTTCATCATTGTAAGTTTTTCTTTTTTACGTGCATTTTCACACGAAAGATATGCACAAATCGTTTATCTTTAAATGCTTATATTCAATGTTTCAGTGTTTTTGTAAAATTATTCAGTGTTTTTGTAATATTTGTACTTATCTTGATATTTATCTTGATATCTTGATAATACATATCTTGATATAGTTCAGATTTTGGTTTATATTTGTTTTCTTAAAAATATTAATTTCAGTTATTTGTAATTAGTGTTAATAGTTCTCATATGTTGCATTCTTTAAAACTAAGTAGAAACGTGCGTTAATGAGTCCTTGGTATAAGTGATCAATGCTTGTATAACTGCAGTTTCTGTTTAGATGTCAGTTTCCATTAAAAGTTCGTATAAATTAATGTATTTTTAGGATATACCAACCCGTATGTTTGACCCAACTCGCTGCATTCGCATGAAGTTTTCTAACCCCTGCTTCCCGCCTGTGATCGCGTACCGTCGCTAAGCTGATATTGCCGCGTGCCCCAAATGTTGGCGAAGGCCATTCGCGTGCTCGTTTGTCAGACGGCCCTGTTCTAATATTTACTACTTACGAACATAAACTAGCAATCAATAGGAAGTTCATTTTAAACAGTTGCATCGTATTTACCTTCGAGCATATAATACATAGAGGCGCCCTGGGCGGAGAATTTTGAAGCAAACATAACTCTGCTCCGTGACGACACAGGTTGGCAAAAACAGCGATTGCAGCGTTCGGATACAGTTTGCCGACTTCCTTTTATCTTTTTTTTTGTGCCATTGTTTGTTGTGAGGGCCATTTTCTGTCGAGTGAAAATGGTTGTCTCTTGCTGTGCTTATAAATGCACGAATCGGAACCAAAAGGGATTGATATTTCAATGTTTTGGGAAGTACTAGTGGCAGTAGCGTCTCCTGGCTGGAAGTCGTGGGGATGCGATCATGATATTACAGATTGAACGCATAATTCCTGATATTTAAAGTCTGCGTTATTCTACTTTACTCTGAATGGTTTTAGAAGTTTGTGTTGCAAATTAGATACCTTCTGAATCTTCTTTGAAAATCTTCATTTTCTCATTGCATGTATTACTTGTTCACTTTACATTTGCAGACGGCGGAATTAGGAACTAATGTTGTTTTGAAAGTGAAGGCCCGAACACACAACCGAGAATACACGAATGACTCCGATGTCAATCAGCACCAATCAGCTGTCTCCGAAGGCAGCACAAGCGCTACGGACACAGCTGACGAATTATGCCTTTCTGACAGTGAGCTGAAGTCGCGCCCTTAAATGATTAAGATAATATACAATAAAATAGATCACACCACACGCTATTCACAACATTCACGTACAATATTTTTATTTCTTCTTTGCACTTATCCACTGCTTAATGGTTATGTTCTTGCCCCGCTGGGGTTGTGTGTGCTGCTCACCGCCATCTATATTATATTAAACGGTCAGTACATACTGCAGACGCGCGTTTCTCATTCAGTCGGCGGTGACTTCAGGGAAACAGATCGCAGCGCTCCGTCTGCAAATGTAAAGTGAACGAGTAATACTAACTTACATAAACAAAACAATAAAACTAAAACAATAACCAGGGAAAAGTACATACCTAACTTTTGAACTCGAGATCTATTGTGTTGTCTTGGTTGTCCATCACAACTTACCGTACGTTTTTCGGAATACGGAGAAACAACTGCATGGAATTTCACGAATCCTGTCAATGACACAATGAAACGTTTCACTACAATTCCCTGCCACAAATAACTCATCAACTACCACAAATAAACTGGATGAGCTCGCCATGTCGCGTCCTTTCACACACACACACACACACACACGTTTTATTCTTTCGCGTTACAATTTCAAATTCACGATTTTCTTTAAAGCATCACTAATTAGGCAAAATAGTATATTTAACGCCCATTAAGTAGGAAACAGCTTTTACTAGAACTCAGGACACACATCAACGAAATAATATTGCACGAGTTCACGGATTGTCTCCGTCAAAACATTTTCTTGCATGATGGGAGTGATATTGTTTTGTCAGGCCTGCTAACACACGTCGAGTTACCCAGCTGTACTGAATCAGGTTGAAATGTGCCTGAGAATAGTTGGAAAACTTGCTTGAGTTGTGAAGAAAGACAGTCCTGCCGTCTGCTCCGCTCCCAGGTCCCAATCGTGGCACGTGACTTCTGGGATTCCCAGGCGTGCTGCCGAATTATGACTGCCTCAAAGGAGGGGGTATGGAAGGTTATTGGGAGGGGATACACAAAAGCCAATGAGAAGTCCTTGATGTGATAAGCTATGTCACATCTCCTGGAGTCGAAACCACGCAGCTTGCAAACAGCGCATGGCCATGCGTTTAATGACCTCGCCAACGAAATGTCGTTCAAGGAATGTTTCTCGACCCATCACATCCAGCGAGGGGACTAACGTCTATTGGACCGCACACGTAAATGGCGAGAGGGAATAGAGAAACAGAGGGAGATACATCCAGAAGAAAATAAAATAACTGAAATTTTTTAAGTGATGAAAAACTAGGGAATGTATCACATCACTCGCATACAACGAGTTTACGCCACTGACTAGTGGTCATGTACTTAGGTTAGGTGCATGCTGCTTTCATGTGTTCGCAATGGTTTGAAGAAATAAAACCTTTCAGATCTCCAATGGACATCTCTCTCAGTAAGATATGGACCACAAAAATCAGGAGAGATAAATGGAAACCGAATAAACAGAAGAATTAAAAGACAGAAACTTAAGGCTAAATGTACCGAAAAAAACTTGTAGGAAAATTCAATAGATCGCAGCACCATCAGCAGGAATTTACTTTACCGATAACGTCTGAACAAATGATCCGATTTTCGATCTGTAAACGGCATATGACTCCTGTTTATAATAGAATTTACGCTACGAAGCCCTTTTTCAAAAAAAAACTAGCAGAAATTCGATTTTTAAAATTTTTCTCGTACTTCCGGGAACAATTTCAAAAATGTGGGCTTATAGCGCGATGGCGACACGCTTCCAGAATCCAACGCCGTGTCAAACATGCAAATCGGATAAATAGGAGCGACGGTAAGTGAAATTTCGAAAAACACCTCACCCCACTCCCCCTTCCCTTTCCCCTTCCACGCCGCCGGGACATCCGCCCCTTGTGCGGCCCCTTGTGCGGCCCCCGGGCGGCGCGGCGAAGCCGGCACGGGCGAGCCGGCGCGCCGACGGGCTCGAAACGGGCACGATGCAACAAATTCTCTACTCACTACAAATGGTACAGCATTTGGTGCAAAACTAAATATTTGCCTGCAAATATCAACATAAATTAGACAATTATAACTCCTTTTCATACAGCTCCATTAGGTCACAACAATGGCACTAATACACAGATATTCGCGAGCGCAAAGTGAATTCTATTGTTGCAGACCCTGCATTGTCGCTATTCTGAGAGCTATTAATTCTTTTTACTTATTTCAAATATTTCAAAATAAACAATTTCTAAAATATTAATGTGTAAGTCTATAACAAAGTTCGAATGTAAAGAACGAAGAAAGAAATAATATACAAAATTGCTCATTCTAATTTACGACGCATCCAGCTGTCCGAAGCGCAGTAAATTTACAGCGGCCTATTACGTTTGTCACAAAATTAAAGAAAAACTACTCGTATTTTGAAAAAATTAAGCATGACCGTATTTATTTTATTTATTTATTTGTCAAAAAACAGAATGGCACAGACTTTCCCGTATTAGTTTTCTATTTTCCTGGGTCTTCGCTAGCTATTCGGAATTGCCACATACTCTTTCTTGCCATCTACCATCTATCATCACCAAAAGTACATTTTTTTGTCATTTTCTTAATTTTTCGGTTTCCTATTGGTAGAACAGAAACATTAATTTTAGAATATTAAAGAACACAAAAACCTAGCCGTATATGGCAATTTTCTTTTAAAAAGTATGTGCCGTTTAAGAGAAAATGGCGTTTTAGCACTACTAAAAATGCGAAATTTGAAGCTCATTTTCACAGAAAATTTTTGAGTTTTCAAAATACTTTATTTGAAGTTATTTGAAGCACTTACACTCACAAATATAATCATCTTTACAAATTGCGGATAATGTGCATATTAAAGATGTGAGAGATCTTTCAAAAAATTTACATTTATATAATTTTTGAAAAAAACAAAAAAACTCAAAATAAACTTCACGCTATACTAATGAGTGTAATTAGCAATATCCGTTACAAAAGTTTCAAGAAAAAAATTGCAGCCATATACGAGAAAATGACGTTGGAGCATTTCTGAAAATGCCGAAATTTGAGCTCCTTTTATCAGAAAACGGTAGGGTTTTCGAAAAACTTTACTTGACATTATTTAAAGCATATATACTCGTAAATATAATAATGTAAAAAAATCGCCGATAATGTAAATATTAACGACGTGAGAGACAAGTAAAAAAATTTACATTTTGGTAATTTTTGAAAAAAACAACTGATAGACCAAAATGGCTTTTATGTCATTGATAGAGAACATTTACCACTATCCCTACCAAAAGTTTAAAGAAAAAATTTGGAGCCGTTTTTGAGAAAATTTTGTTTTTGTAATTTTTTAAAATTGCACATATTGCATGCAATATTGCACGAAAACTACCAAAATTGTGAAAAACATTTACATGACCTTTATTAAAGAACTCAATATGCAGAACAAATTTTATTTGAAGAAAAAATCTCTATCTTCAATTTTGTAGTTGGAGAAAGACGCCGAAAAAAATTCGAACTTTTACAATTTTCGAAAATTCAGAGCTGTACGTGAAAATCGGACCTATGCCATGTTAAAAAGCGTATTTTCCTCTATTCATACAAGAAATTTAAAGAAAAAATTGGAGCCGTTTTTGAGAAAATGTTGAAAATCCCCGGGGAGCTTCATATAAAGTACCCCCAAATTTTAAAGAATCTTTTTCAAAATCACAAAGCTTCGACTAGAATCAGATCGACTGGGGAATATCAATTTTGAAGAAAATCGACCGAACGGTTTAGGCGCTAGCGTTGACCACAGACGGACAGACGGACGGAATGCCGTCAATCGATTTTTAAGTATAAAGAAGCAACAAATCATGGATTTTGACCACACCACGAGATAGAGGATTTTTGTTTCTTAATTTAGCAACTGATTTTATCCACTTATTCGTTTTCACGGCCCGGCAATTAATTTTTTTTCCGCCGAAAACTGGCCATTTTTTCGCGCAGCATATCAGAACTTTCCCTATACTACGTATATCACTCCGTGTATATGTACGTATACGGGAAAGTAAAAATGAACTAATTGCGTAAATATCACCCATATCCCATCTCCTCACATCGTATTTTAGATATATTTTACTTCTAAGATCTTCCATTACCATTTCACTACCGGAAAGAACAAGCAGAGATAACGCAAGAGCTCTTTTATCCTACGATTCGATTGATCATTTCAAAACGGCGTTTGTCACCTTGATAGAATTCACCTGGTTAATTCCCTCTTCCAAGAAAAACAGCCGAATCGAATTTTTAAAATGTTTTTTTTACTTGCGGACATATTTGAAAAAGTGGTAAAATAGCGCGCTGGTGAGTTGCATCCTGAATCTAACGCCATATCATACACTGAAATCGGATAAATAGACTTCTCTAGTCATGTAAAAAAATGATCTTCAGTAACGTCAAAATTCTGTTTCGCGGTACTGCTTGACGATCTCATGGCTAAAGTCCGGATCTAATGTGATTACATATGTTTTGTCTACTGTTCTCATTTTGTAATCTTGGCGAACTGTTGCAATCCTAACAAAATATTTAAATTTTTCGTTACAAATTTTATACTGTATTACGTATTTTACATATTTTGCTGATCATTTAATATCTGCTTAACAGTATATTTATTATTTATTAATTATTAAGATATTTTCACAAATCTACCAAATTCTCTTGAAATTATTTCCGAAAATATATTTAATTAATTTTGAAAAATAGTTTTTATTTAAATGTGTGTTTATATTTTAGCAATGAGCGTATTTTGTCTAATACTAATTCAGAATTGCTGACATTCCTATGTGCTGCACATAAAGATTTCGAACAGAGTGCTTCAAAGATTTTCTGTTCGTCTCTGAGTTTTCTACGTGCATCTCTTTGTTTTCATTGCTGATAGAGAGAAATAAAAAAAAACAGTAGGCAGAAAAAGTAGTTACTTTTAAATTCGATATAATTAATATTTTATTAATGGAATTTCAAATTGTGAACATTTATTTTACTTTATCTCTCTTCTCAATCTTCATACGAAGAGAAAGTTATATCGTGCGCAGGAAAACTCTCAAAGCCGAGTCCTGGTAATGAAAATGTGGATAAATCCTGTTGTTGTATAGCAAATTACTTCCTGTAACTCGTGGTGTAGCCAGAATCCATGTTTTGTGGGTCCTTAATACCGAAAAAATTGATTGACGGAAAAACGTCCGTCAGTCTCTCTGGTGTATGTGAACAACATTAGCGTTTACACTGCGTACAAATTTTTCCAAACTGGGAAAAAAAACAGCTGTCGATCTACTGTCAGTCGAAGCTCTGCAATTTTCAAAAACGTGCATTACTTTTTGGAGATACATTACACGAATCCCCCCGGATATTTTAAGTAATTGCTCAAATATGGCTCCAAATTTTTCTTTATATTTCTCGTAAAAATGGAATAAAATACACATGGCTTAGGTCCGATTTCACTGATAACTGAATTTTCGAAAATTGCAAAAGATTGAATTTTTTCGGCGTTTCCTACACTTACAATATTGACGATAGAGACTTTTCCTTTCTAAGAAATTTGTTGTACATAATTAGTTCTTTCATTAAGGTCATGAATTTTTTTAAAACAATTTTGTAGTTTTGGCGCAATCTTGTGTGCAATATATGCAACTTTAAAACGATAACAAAGCAAGGTTTTTTCAAAATCGGCTCCATTTTTTCCCTTTAAACTATTGGTAGGGATATTGCGAAATGTACTTTAAGAGATGGCATAAACGCTATTTTGCTCTATTCATTTGTTTTTTGCGAAAATAACACAAATGAAACTTTTTGAATAGCCTGTCACGTCGTTTATATTTACATTATCGGCGATTTGTTCACATTATTAGATTTATAAGCACACGTGCTTTAAATTATATCATTTAAAGTTTTTCGAAAACTAAAAATTTTTTTTGAAATGAACTCGAAATTTCGCATTTTCAGAAACGCTCAAACGGCAATTTTTTCTGAAAAAGGTTCCAAATTTTTCGTTCAAAGTTTTTGTACTTATAGTGCGAAATGCACTGTCTAAGGAAACAAAAAAGGTTTTGTTGTATTATTTTGTTGTTGTTTTTCTTCAAAATTTACACAAATGTATTTTTTAAATATTTCGCATGCCTTGTATGCACATTTGCAGCGATTCATAAACATTATTGCATTTGTGAATGGAAGAGCTTAAAATATCTTAAAATAAATTTAAAAAAAAAACTCAAAGATTCCTGTGCAAAAGGGCTTCATATTTCGCATTGACACAGATGCTTAAACACACCCTTTTCTTAAAAACGGTTTCAAGTTTATGAATGAAAATTGTTGTAAAGGACAAGATTTCAGTCTTCTTTAATATTCTAAAAGCAATATTTTGAATCTACCATTAGGAAACCGAAAAATTGAAAAAACCTAAAAATATGTTGGGTGCTTTAAATGGCTGGTGGCAAGATGGGGCAAGGCCATAAATCTAGCCCATGCCAACAAAATAGTAAATTTTACTACGACAAAGTCCGAATAGCTGGCTGAGACTATAGGAAATTGAAAACTAATACGGGAAAATCTGTGCCATTCTGTAGCACCACTAGTTACTTTCTCGTGTTAGTTACACAAAGTTATGTAATGCTGCGGAAAATCTATTTCGAGATTATAACGGAAGTACTCGTTTTGGGGTCCCCTGATACCGAAAGGGTTTATGTGTGTTTTGACTTTTTAACGTCCGTTCGTCCGTCCATCTGTCTGTGTCTGCCTGTCTGGGCGTATGTGAACACCACTAGCGCCTAAACTATGTGTAGAATTTTTGCTCAACTGAATCTGGTCTGAGTCGAAGTTCTGCGATTTTTAAAAACATTCATTAATTTTTGGATATACTTTATATTAAGCCCCAGGGACGTTTTCAACATTTTCTCAAAAATGTCAACCAGGATAGGTGGCTCAGTGCATCAACTGATGTCACTGCAATGCCTCTGACCGAGAGGTGCTAGGATCAAGTCCCGACGGTAGCAGAATTTTCAACACTAGCTTGTCAGTTAGATGTAGAATTCAACCGATGTCTGGAGGAAAATTCTAGCGACCGGCTGCTCTGATTGGAAGTTTTCCGTGGTTTCTCCGATCAACATCAAACGAATGCCGGAGCAATACCCTAACAAACGTACCGCGCGCGATATTTCCTTCCTCTTCCTTGTCCTATCTTCATTCACACACACACACACACACACACACACTAACTTGCACAACACTACCATATATGCTGGGAGACCAATGGGAGGATTGGAATTTGTCTCGGCTGTGGGCCGTGCACTGCTGGCGGGAGATACCTTGTTAAGAAAGAACCCGGCAAGCCTACAGGTAAATCGGTCGGTGATTTAGAGCTTGTCCCGGCTGGGGTGGTGCCCCGCTGGTGGCAGATACCTGTTTGGAAGCCCCGCTAGTGGACGGAAGGTCGGCGCCGGATCTCGCCATCGGCATAGCGGGCAACATCTCTTCCACCTCACGATGAAATAATGCATGTGCATTGCACTTACGGGACTAATGACCACAGTAGTTGACGCGCCCGAAATCACTAACAATGAAAAATTACTCCAAATGCTTTCCTTAAATTAATTGTAAGAATAAAGTAAAATACACTAAAGGTGGCATAGCTCTTATTTTCATTGCTGACTGATTCTGGGAAAATTGCAAAAGTTCGAATTTTTTTTCGGCGTCTTCTTACAACTACAAAATTGAAGATAGAGATTTTCTCTTAAAATTATATTTGTTCTCCATACTTAGTTCTTTCAATAAGGTCATGCAAATTTTTTTGAAATTTTTAGTAGTTTTCGCGCAATATTGAGTGCAATTCGTGCAATTTTTAAAAATTACAAGAACCAAATTTCCCAAAATCGACTTCAACTTTTTTCCTGAAACTTTTGGAAAGGATAGTACCTGATGTACTCTGAGATGACATAAACGCCATATTGCTCTATTCCTTTGTTTTTTTTTCAAAAATTACAAAAATGTAATTCTTTGACTAGCCTTTCATTTCGTAAATATTTTCATTAATGGCAATTTGTTCATATTAGGGAGCTTTTGCCACCTCGAACGTTAAGTACTATCGATCTTTTGCGCATGCGCAGATGCACCAAAGTGATGCGAAACTTGCACTGCGAATGAGCAGAAGATCGATAGTACGTAACGTTCGAGGGTGCAAAAACTCCCTACTATTACATTTACGAGTACATGTGCTTTACATTATGTCTTAAAAGTTCCTCGACAACTCAGATGTTTTCTGTGAAAATGAAATGAAACTTCCGAATTTGCACAAATGCTCAAACGCCATTTTCTCAAATTGCTTCTTCAAACTTTTCGTACGAATGCTACATGCATTCTTTGAGTTGACATAAAATGAATTTGGCTGTATTTTTTTGATTTTTCAAAAACAAAAATAATTGTATTTTTTAAGTGTCTCTCACGCCATTAATGTTCACATTTCCAGAAATTTTATACATTATTACATTTGTGAGTAGAAGTGCTTTAAATGTCACCAAATGAAGTTGTTCGAAAACTCGAAAGATTCTTGTGAAAATTCCGATGCTTCCATTTTCGCATTTACGCTTAAACGCCATTTTCTTAAGAGCGGTTCCAAATTTATCAATGAAAATTCCTATATAGGACGATGTTTTACTCTTCTTTAATATCCTAAAAGTAATATTTCCGTATCTACCATTAAGAAGCTGAAAAATGAGAAAAGTTCAAAAAATGTATTTTGGGCGGCGATAGATGTCAGCAAGATGCCAGAAGATGGGGAAAGATGGTAAAACTGACCCAGACCAAAGAAATTAGAATACTTTACTATGAGAAAGTATGTGCAATTTGTCCTAAAGAACGAAAACGTTTTAAAAATTCGATTCGGCTGTTTTACATGGAAGAGGGAATTAACCAGGTGAATTCTATCAAGGTGACAAACGCTGTTTTGAAATGATAAATCGAGTCGTAGGATAAAAGAGCTCTTGCGTTATCTCTGCTTGTTCTTTCCGGTAGTGAAATGGTAATGGAAGATCTTAGAAGTAAAATATATCTAAAATACGATGTGAGAAGATGGAATATGGGTGTTATTTACGCAATTAGTTCATTTTTTTTTTAATCAGCACCAAAGCGGGATCGGTGTTTTGAGTGATACCTCAGACATTCTTATGATGGTATTCGAAGGAAGATGGAATATGTGAATAAGATAATAGTTTTATACTACTATTAAAGATGATACGAGACCGTTTGCCCCTATTACAGCATCACTAGTTTCATATTTGGGTTAAAAATATCTTGGGATGCGAAGTGACGGAAGCATCAACGAAGTGACAGGGTGTCTGGCTTGCTGCCCCCGAAAGTTCAGCCAAGAGCCCGTCGCCGCGCCGGCTCGCCCGTGCCGGCTTCGCCGCGCCGCCCGGCCCACAAGGGGCGGATGTCCCGGCGGCGTGGAAGGGGAAAGGGAAGGGGGAGTGGGGTGAGGTGTTTTTCGAAATTTCACTTACCGTCGCTCCTATTTATCCGATTTGCATGTTTGACACGGCGTTGGATTCTGGAAGCGTGTCGCCATCGCGCTATAAGCCCACATTTTTGAAATTGTTCCCGGAAGTACGAGAAAAATTTTAAAAATCGAGTTTCTGCTAGTTTTTTTTGAAAAAGGTCTTCGTAGCGTATTCTATTATAAACAGGAGTCAAATGCCGTTTACAGATCGAAAATCGGACCATTTGTTCAGACGTAATCGGTAAAGTAAAATTCACTAAACTTGGTGCTGCCACGTGGTGGCGACAAATTGAACTAGTGTCGGTACATTTAGCCTTAATACAAATAATATGTTATTGGTCTACAAGTTAAACTTGCAACTTCAAAAACTATTTTGGGATAAATCAAGTTAAAATTCTTCCCAATTGCTACGGGGAAATAAATCTTTCTTTTTACTTTCCCAAATCTTTAAAAAAAAATTGCCATTAAGACTAGGCTTTACTGTTTTTTAATATTCTTAAAACAATGTTTCCGTTCTACTATTTGGAAACCACACAATTAATAAAATGTCAAAAAATGTACATTGCTAGATGGCAGGCTAGTGCTAGATGCTAGTGCTAGATGGCAGGTGATAAGAGAATGTTGCAAGTCCGAATACCTAGCCGAGACCAAACGAAATAGAAAACTAATACGAGAAAGTCTGTGCCATTCTGTAGCACCACTAGTTTTTTTAATTAGTGAAATCACTTTAGTCCTGGAGTTAAATGTACTAAATTATAAATTATTTCCTTGTAAATTCTATGTAGGTCCAGTAATTTTTAGGCAGACACAATATTAATATTTTTATTAAACAATCTTTCCCAACGTTTCGAAGGACATTGGGCTTCTTCTTCAGGGTCTAGTAAATACATATAATAATTCCAGAACAACATTTCATTTGCTCATATGTACAGACTATTTACAAAATACAAAATACAAAATACGACTTACAAGATAAACTGCATGAATTAATTTTTGTATAAATGTTTAGCTGAATAATTTTTCGTAATGTTTCTTTCACTTATTTATTGTGAAAACAATTGATTATATATTTTTCAGATCCACCTAATAATGTAAATATTTTGAAAACAATTTGCAGTATACAATTGAATGCTGTTTCAACAGGTGAATCTTGTGTTACACAAAATTGATACAGTGCTGTTATTTTTTAAATACATTAATTAAGGGGTCATAAAGTTTCGTAAATGTATTCCGCTCTGTCATAGTATTTAAAGTATGTTTTTGTAATTTAATATTAAGAGTCTCTTTAGTTAGTCTGGATAAGTATTTTGAATCTTTATTTAAAATTGTGAGGTTAAGAAAATCAAATTGATGATCTTTGTCTATTCTATGCATAGTTAAAGAATTTTGTCTTCCTTATTTGCCTAATATTGTACAGTTGCCGACACATAAAATGGGTAACGGCCAAATTCAGAACTGCCCGTCTTTCCGCGCATTCTCGCACACTGTACGGAGGATAACGCCATCTAGTTCTTTCATAGTTAACTATTACAAAAGAACATTCGGAACCAACTGCCAACGACTGAGAAGCTGATAGGCTAGATTTCCCGCAATCATGATCTCTAGTTTGAACGTTCTCTATGATACGCGTGTTTATCCGAATGATTGAGAGTATTGGCGTAGAAGGCACAGGGGGCGGGGATAGTCTCCATCGCGTCGTCATGCAAGCCATTCAATCGTCTACAAGAAATATATCAATAAAGATATTATCATACAATACGACATAAAAAGTTCAGCACATGCAATAGAATTAGTGGATTTGGAAAGGAAATTTGGACATTTTTAATTCTGATTTACTTGCAAAAAAACCAATTGAATATCCCCTCTTTTAACGCAAAACAACTTAAGTACGTGAACGAATATTACGGATCCGAGACGAAGAAATGAAGTGTGCGAAGGCGGCTCCAGGATCGGAAAAATAATTGGGAGTTGGAAGATTTGGCGAAGTAATAGTGTTCAAATATCAGTGTTTACAAAATTTAAGGTTTCTGCAACAATTAAACTAGGTATTCAGTAATAATTTTGCATCGCTTGTCAAAATTGTTATTTTGCAATATTCACCTAAAAGACAATTTGAGGACCTTTCCTCCGTATCGCGCACGTTTCGGACTTGTTTATAAAATTGTTAATTGTTGAAAATTTGTTAATTCGCAGTTTTCGGTTCTGGAATAAAAGGGAACCCTTTCCTCTTCAGAACTGCAAAATTTGGAAATTGTTTATAAATTTACAAATTTTGCGAAATTATTTTATTGTCTTTTCTAAACTGTCTTTGAAAGAGATGCAAAATTCCGCAATCCAATCGGCGCTACCGCATTTCGTTTTCGAGATATGTAATTGTTTCTAAGAAATTAGCATGTCATGACAACTCCCGTTTCTTTGGAAATCAATGGCAGTTCTCTCACAAATCTACCCTTCAAGCCGTTTTCCAAATGCAACGTGCATTGAGTGACACTCTTTTCTCATGCAACCCTGACACCAGAATGATATTTGAAACTACTTTCAGAACGCAAGTCGATTGCTTTGCGAGTCAAAATCATGGAAACATGAGTTGTTACAAATGTTCCCTAAATACGTAAATGCCAAGGTCATCTTATGAGAACACACAAATTCTTTGAGCATATGAATGAATCAGTCATTTCAACAGCGGAGCCACTACCTTATAATAGTAATAACATCCACAATTTCTTTAATTTATTGTGTTATTTAAATGCACTTCGTGTTCAACCCATGCAGAAAAGCACACATTGATACTATCATTTAAACTAAAAATAACCATTGTTAGGATGATTACGTTCAGAATAATTGAACGAGCAGAATCCAACGTTCTCTACCATTTGACTGAAACACCGAATAAGAGGACGGTTGAGAATGTGATAAAAAGGAAATAAATATTCCATATATTGATGTTGACATTTTGGCGAAAATGCATAACCTAACACGTTGGGAGCCGAATTTGATTCTCATAACAAAATTGTGGCTGTGACTTCACGCAAAGCCCGTACATCTTTAAAATCTATTCAAAATCTGCTCCAATTTTATTTAATTGTTACCTAAATTTTAGTAAAATGCTTTTGCAATTATGATTTATGTTCGATAATTAGTAAATCCTCTCGAAATCGAAAATCTGATTTGATTTTTTTGTGATCCTGTCCTACACCACCACAATTCAAACCATATTTTTAATGAAATCTATTCTTCAACTTTACAACTTTCCATTTTATAGTTTATAGTTTTTCAGAATATTTATATTATTCCGTAATTTGAATATTTTGAGCAAAGCTATGTTTCATTTGAGTGTTACTATGTATTTGTAGTTCTTGTGTAATATTGTCTCCCCTCTAAATTGAGAAACTAGTGGTGGACATACTTTCTCGATTTCTTTATAAGAATTGCGTAATACAAAAATTTCAAGTTAAGCCCGAGCAAAAATTTCACAATTCCAACTGGATTGCGTATATTGTTGCCGCCAATGACGTCTCATCTCTTAATTAAAAATCGCGGCATTGATCCAAAAACGTCGTTTTGGGAGTGTTTAGCACCCGCGAAATCACTCTCCGAACTGAGATTTAAATTTGAGAGCATAGGTTTCGAGATTCCATTACATAATCCAGCGGGTGATTTACTACAAGTAGTCTCACCAACTATGGGCCACCCCTATAACTCCTAAACGGATTCCGATATCAAAATACAGTTTTCGCTCAACAATGTGGAGTCATGGAGCAAGTCAAATGGTGTAGAGATATTGTTTGAAATAGTTTTAGTTTTGGAGAAATTAAATCAACTTTGATTTTTTTAAATCGAACCATATATTTGTCTTACTAGCAATATATAAATCATAAAAAGGGGAATGCAATGATGTAACATATGTTCATATTTTGATAGTATTTTGTGTAATAAATTATACTTTCTGGCAAGAGATTGTAAATGAAACCTGCACTTTTTGCTGTAGAAAACGTCGCTATTGTCACTTTTGGTGAAGGTCTTCACGGTCTCTCCTCGAAAAGAGCCGGCGCCGGGAATGCAACCTTCCTGAATGGCAACAGTTGCAAGAATTGACACAGGAAATCTCGTGCATTTTATTTAAAATCACTTGTCAGAAAGTATAATTTTGTGCTCAAAATACTATTAAAACAATAACATGTTACGTCATTGCACTCGTCTACTTATGATCTACCTCTCGCTAGTGAGAAAAAATCATGGTTCCATTTAAAAAATGAAAGATGATTTATTTTCTCGAAAACTAAAAATTTTTCGGACAATATCCTTACGGCACATTACTTGCCCTATGATTCCGCATTGTTGGGCGAAAACTACATTTCTATATCGGGAACCGTTTAGAAATTACGGGGGAGGCCCGTAGTTGGTGGGACTGCCTGTATGCCAAACCTTGCAAGTGTTGGAGCGTTTTAGTTGTCATATAAAAAGAAACTAGTGTTGCAACAGAATGTCACAGAGTTTCTCGTACTAGATCTCTTCTGATTTTTTTAATCTGGACTAGTTTTTTTGATTTTACATCACCTACTTTCCAGCTGTCATCCATGGCTGACATTTTTTTATTTAACATTTTCTCAATTTTTCAGGCCATTTAAAATATAAAAATGTGATATTAAGAATATTACACAAGTTAAACCTAATCCTATATCACAATTTTCGATTAAAAATTTTGATCCGTTTTTGAGAAAATTTTGAAAATGTTCGGAGGCTCCATGTACCCCCAAAAATTAATGAATGCTTTTCAAAATCCCAGGGCAACGCAGGCCAAATGGACAGGGGTTTCTTCAACTTGGAAAAAATCCTACGCATGGCTTAGGCGCTAGTGTTGTTCACATACACCGGCCAGACGGACGTTTTGCCGTCAATTGGTTTTTCGGTATCAAGGACCCACAACACATGTATTCTGAATAAACCACCTGTTAGAGGATTTTTTCTTAATTTAACTTAGGATTTATCCACTTTTTCGTGATCGTGGCCCAAAAATGACTTTTTTCCTCAGAAAATCCGCCGTTTTCTCGTGCAGCATTACATAACTTTCCCTACACTACATATATACTCCGTATATACGTACGTATACGGGAAAGTAAAAATAATAAAAAAGGAGAAAAGAAATTACATAGTGATGAAAATGAAAAGGATTCACGACAAGGAAACCCAGCCACATACAAAGAGAAAGACAAAAAACATCCTGGAAAACGTAGTTGGGAATATAAACTTTGTTGATGCATTCTTTATTGGAGAAAATAAAACCGGAAGAATAATGAGATAAAATGTCAATCACGAAGAACAAGAATAAATTAAAAGGTAAAGACACTCATATAGAAAATGTTGTCACAAGACAGGAAAGATGCTGCAGTCTGGCATGTAGCAATACAAGAAAGAGAAGAGGGGAAAATAATGAAGATCGGCTATAAAAAATAGAAATAAATGTAAAATTAGAGTATTGGGACAACACCATGAACAAAAACTCAAAAAACTAAGAAAAAGTTAATGGACAAAAAGCATCAACGCTAAACAATACACGACTGCATCCAAGACACCATATAATAAAGAACAATACGTGAAAAAAACAAAAAAGAAACAATCAAAGATATGTATTTCAATAGCGATGTCAGGACATTGCTAAGTGGGGAGAGAAAAATGGAACTCATTCACGCTTCGTATATACGTATGTATACGGGAAAGTAAAAATTCCACTAATTTACAAAATTATACTTTTGTCTTGACAGTGTTATGCATGAAACGGGCAAAATTCGTGATAGCGAACAAGGAATTCTAAAAAAAAAATTGTAATAGACGTGTGGCATTGAGATAATAACACGATTTTATTGTAGTAAAATAAATAACACGATTTTAAATCGGGAATATAACGAATTTTAAAATATTGTATTGTTATTTTCTTTTTTGCACAAACAAAACTGTTAGAACAAAACTGTGTCTTAGAACACAAAAAGAACAATGGAATTGCGGTCTTAATACTTCGGATACCTCGAAGTTACGTACTTCGGAAAGAGAGTCGTTTAAGAGAGTCTTGTAATTATTAGTCGTAAGAAATCTTGCAGAATTTTAGCGATATATCGGCAAGAAATAGGACGTTTTTGTGTCTGTGAGTAATTCACTAAAACCCGTTTTGACTTTTCCTGTTTGCCTTGATATGAGTTATATTCCTACTATGTATATATGCAGAAATATATTTTGTGTCTTCTATTTTTTAGAAGACAACAAAGATAATACAGATTTTGAGTAAAAAATGAATAGAAATTTTTTTGATATGCAGAAAATAGTTTTACCAAAAATTACTGCTTCCCCTTATACACCGGGTGACAATATTAGTGATATCTCTTTGCTTGATTCGATATTATAGTTCAGAAAAGAGTTGAATAAAATCATCTGTCTTTAGAAGGATTATCGATTTTCTCTCGTAAGCCTCAAGCTACCACTGACTTGCCAATTTTCCTGGGGAAGCACTTTCGACTCCGGGTGAAATCAGATAAGGGGTTACACAGCGTTGCCAAAGAAAAATCAATATTTTCACTCACGCCGAAGCAAACTGAAATATTCGTATTTCCTATTCATTCTTTCTCAGAATAAGAAAAGCCACATAAGAGCTAATTATCTCATTAGTGAAAGACCTCTCTATTTCAGAGACGCTAAATTTTGCTTTTTAGAAATAAAAGTTCAATACTCGCAGTATCGCTGTTTGAATTTACAGCTACTCGCTATTTTTCCAGCTTTACCTGTTATATAAATTCCCATTTCTGTGATAAAAGGCTAACTTTTCTAGTCCTACTCCAAAATAGCACGATTTTCTCGTATTTGTTAGTCTCTTAATACGTTTAGTCTGAATTAGCTTTTCGGTTTTTTTCACCCTCTTCACAGCAACTATCTATTGATGCCTGTAACATATTTTTACTTTTTCATACTTACTTCGTTACAAGAGAAAGTTTTGTAATCGTATGCCGGTGAATTTTCGATAGAAAAACTCTTATTGCCAAGTCCTGTTAACGAAAAACGGAGAAAATCGTGTTTGTTTACGAGAATATAGCAAATTATTTCCTCTAACACGTTGTGTAAGGGAAACGTCCATAAATTACGAAACGGTAAAAAGGGAGGGGGTCTGAGCCTGTGTTACTCTGTGTTACATGGGGGTAAGGGGATATTATTTGTTACGTAACATTATTTTTTTACATTTTTCAATATTTGCTGAAATGATTCCTTTTTTGAGTCCTGCATTAAAACATTAAAATATTAACACATATAACAATAAAAATTAATTTCGACGGCAAAACGTCATTCTGTCTGTGTGTCTGTCCGTTCGTCCATCTTGGTTAATGCTAGCGCCTAAACTGTACTACCGATTTTCTTCAAAATTGATATCCCTCGATCGATTTAAATGATTTCGAGGCCCTCTGAGTTTGCCAGAAACATTTTGATTTTGGAAGTTCTTTGTAAATATTTTAAAATTTTCTCAAAATGACTCCAAAAATGTTGATTAAACTTTGGCCTCGAATAGCGTAAAGAACGCCTAAGTGAAGAATATTAAATTAAAATGAAGTTCATTTCATTTTACTCAGTGAATATAGCACTATCCATGAAAAACGATTAAAGAACACAATATTGATGCAGTTTTGAGAAAATCTTAAATTTAATATTGTTTAATGTTGCTCATATTTCAATCAAGATTGTGCAAAAACAAGTAATATATTCAGAAAAGTTTACATGATATTTTATAAAGAACTGATTGTGAAGAACTAATTTCACTTGAAGAAAAAATCGCGTCAATTAAATCACTACAATATTTAAAGAATTATTTTAAAATTGCAGTACCTCTAGTCGGGCCACATCAATAATGCAATGTTTTTAGCAAACATTCTACGAATAGTTTAGGCACTAGTGTGTTCACAGAACGACAAGTGGACCGATGGACGGACGTTTCGAGAAAAAACACTGTTTTCGTATCAGATGACCCCAAAACTTGGCACTTCCCTTGAAATCTCGAAATTGGTTGTAATATTCTGAGCTAATGAATAGGAACGATGAAAGACGTCTCATAGACGAAATCTCAAATCAGTTCATTTTTGAACATTAATCAAATGGTATACAGTACAACAAAATATCAGAAATAAATCACTACTATTACATTTTTTGTAGGTTTCATAAGTATTTTTTTCGTGTACGCCTGCATATGCGTTGACTTACTAGTAGATTAATTGAAAGGTGATTCGTGTGCTGGCACAATCTCTTCTAATATATTTGGCTTCTTGTGGTGATAGGTCATCCAGTGGAATTATGACAACGTCTCTGTATAAAGTCCTGTTTGTCACGAACTATGTTTTGAATCTACGAAAAATATTCAATATACGAGTAGTTATTACTTCTCTGTGGTGTCGTATTAATCCATTCGCGTTCCATTGTATAATTTTATGACTTAGCAGTGATTATTCTATTTGTTATAATTTCTGTTTTACAATGTTTTGATATCTTCGGAAGGAATTTTCAATTTCTTGGCACATGTCTATTTGGGCAGAAATGAGACTATATGGAAGTGGGGTGTATCGGATAATTGAATATGTGTAGAGGTGGGCAATAAATGATATTTTTCTGTGAATGAGTGTACTTCTTTGAGTTGGGGAATTTTCTGAGTTTAAAAATAGTAGTGTTTGAGTGGAAGGAGAAGTCGTCACTATACATTTTATATGTGAATTATTTTTAATGCATGTGTAGAACTTCATTTAATTTCGATATTCGTAAGATTTTTCACAAATGTTGATGATATACTGATATTTGTCTCATTTTTCGTTTACTTTTCATAGCGATAAATTCAGGTCGCTATATTTCGTTCATTAAACTCCAAAATACCCAAGCAGTCATTTCAAATTCAATAAAACTCAATTAAATAATATAATAATACCAACTTCACATGATTCTCTACAAACGATTAAAAAGAGATGTGAAAATGCCGTGGCCGAAAGGATACATGAAAATGACTGACGATGAATGACTACATTAAAAACAGGATTTTAAGGAGGATCATACCAATCGCTCAATGCGCCAGAAGGGCTTGTAGACGCGTTACGAACGCAAAACAAATTTAAAAAGAAACTTATTCATCCTAAATATGGATATTATTAGTTTAAATAACAGTATTAATGTTTGCTTTTTTGAGGCACGGGCTGCATCTAAATAACAATAAATTAAAGAAATTGTGGATGTTATTACTATTATAAGGTTCGCTGTTGAAATGACTGATTCTTTCATATGCTCTGAGAATTTGTGCGTTCCCATAAGACAGGCCTTTCCAAAACCGTGCTCCGGTGCAATTTTGCTCCGCCCGTGTCCCACGCAGCGCGCCGGCGCAAGTTAGTCACCGGTGGAGTGGGGCATTCCTACAGTCCGTGCGATAAGAAAACGGACAACCTGCTGCTGGCTAGCTGCAGCGCTTTATCTCAATGGCGACATCGAAGAGTATTGACATTTTGTTTCACAGTGGTTCTACATGACTTATATTCTGAACATCCATCTAAAAGACAGAAAGATTTCGAACGGCGAACTCTTTGAAGTATTATGAATATTTTCCACAATATGAGTTCTCAAAACTACATATGAAAGCACCCAAAGTGATTTCTATGTTTGGCTCCACGTATGTAATTGAGAGCTTCTTTTCATAAGCAGTTAACAAAATCGAAGTTTCGAGGGTGTTTGAGCGACGAGAGACTTCGCAATTCCTTGCGTTTGATGGCGACAAGGAATTTTGTGACCCACAGCGAACGAATTGTAAACAAAAAATCCACAATTAAAATTGTTACAATGAAATTTCTTTCATTTGCTTTAACTGAACATACTTATCCAGGATATTTCGTTTTGCTCCTTAATTATATTTCAAACTAGAAAATAAAAGGAAACTTACTCACTGGAATAAAATTAAATTAAAATCCCATTTGATTTTACACGAACTAGGCCCGAATTAAAACATTGTCGTGTTTGATCTATTCGAAACGAGCTAGTGTGGCTGCTCCGCGAGAAAAGGTTTACGGTAGGGGTGAGTAATTGGCAGCCGGGGGACTCCCGTTGGACGGTGACGTAAACAACCTGGACCGAAGCGCGCTTCGTCATCTGTCGAAGCGAACTTGGTGCTCCGGAGCATGAGCGGAGCAGAAATCTTGGACAGGGCTGCCAAAAGATGACCTTATTGGCATTTACGTATTTAGGGAACATTTGTAACAACTCATGTTTCCATGATTTTTACCCGCAAAGCAATCGACTTGCGTTCTAAAGGTAGTTTCAAATACCATTCTGGTGTCAGGGTCGCATGAGAAAAGAGTGTCACTCAATGCACGTTGCATTTGGAAAACGGCATGAAGGGTAGATTTGTGAGAGAACTGCCATTGACTTCCAAAGAAACGGGAGTTGTCATGACATGCTAATTTCTTAGAAACAATTACATATCTCGAAAACGAAATGCGGTAGCGCCGATTGGATTGCGAAATTTTGCATCTCATTCAAAGACAGTTGAGAAAAGACAATAAAATAATTTCGCAAAATTTGTAAATTTATAAACATTTTCCAAATTTTGCAGTTCTGAAGAGGAAAGGGGTCCCTTATATTCCAGAACCGAAATCTGCGAATTAACAAATTTTCAACAATTAACAATTTTATAAACAATTCCGAAACGTGCGCGATACGGAGGAAGGGTCCTCAAATGGTCTTTTAGGTGAATATTGCAAAATAACAATTTTGACAAGCGATGCAAAATTATTACTGAATACCTAGTTTAATTGTTGCAGAAACCTTAAATTTTGTAAACACTGATATTTGAACACTATTACTTCGCCAAATCTTCCAACTCCCAATTATTTTTCCGATCCTGGAGCCGCCTTCGCACACTTCATTTCTTCGTCTCGGATCCGTAATATTCGTTCACGTACTTAAGTTGTTTTGCGTTAAAAGAGGGGATATTCAATTGGTTTTTTTGCAAGTAAATCAGAATTAAAAATGTCCAAATTTCCTTTCCAAATCCACTAATTCTATTGCATGTGCTGAACTTTTTATGTCGTATTGTATGATAATATCTTTATTGATATATTTCTTGTAGACGATTGAATGGCTTGCATGACGACGCGATGAAGACTATCCCCGCCCCCTGTGCCTTCTACGCCAATACTCTCAATCATTCGGATAAACACGCGTATCATAGAGAACGTTCAAACTAGAGATCATGATTGCGGGAAATCTAGCCTATCAGCTTCTCAGTCGTTGGCAGTTGGTTCCGAATGTTCTTTTGTAATAGTTAACTATGAAAGAACCAGATGGCTTTATCGTCCGTACAGTGTGCGAGAATGCGCGGAAAGACGGGCAGTTCTGAATTTGGCAGTTACCCATTTTATGTGTCGGCAACTGTACTTATGTTCTCTTACACGTTCTTTTAATTTTCTAGAGGTTTGTCCTACATAACAGCTGTTACATTGTAAGCATTTTAAGGAATATACTACTTCTTTTAATTCTAATTTGGATACAGGATCTTTTTTGTGTTTTATGTGTGTATATTTTATTCAAAACTGATTTCTTATTTCAATTATATACTGTTCAAAAATTTTTTGTTTAAGTTGATAATTAATTAATGGAATATAAGGTAAATTAATATATTGCCAATGTTCTGAAATGTTACTAATAGGTTTGGAGTGTGCCATTTTTCTTAATTTGGCACAAATTAAACGTGTAATATATTTTAAGGGCTAATTATTTCTTAATAATAATAAAAAAACATTTTCTCCAACACGTTATCTAAAAAGATAGGACTCGTAATTTTTATTATCCTATGAACCAAATTATTTACTATTGTGATAAAATAATGAATAATTTAATCTAATTTAATTTAATTTATTTTAATTCGCTAGCTCAGTTTGTGGGTTCTGTACGATGACACACCTGCACGCTTACCTGCCGGCTGGTTGTCACAGGATTGCTCTCTATACAGAGAAGCCTGGAAGTCTGAAATTATTTATATTCCGAAGGAACTACATATAACGTGGCACAACAATAATTTTTGTTTATTAAAAATTGAATTTGGGATTAACTATTGTTGCGGTGGTGCGCGGCGAATTGAATCGCGCGCCGCACCGCCAGCACTCTGCGACAACGCGGGAAGCCACGGACCTTAACAAGACCGGGCGAAAGGAGAAGAGGCAGCGAGCCAGCGAAGCCCCGGAATGGAAGGGAGGCTACGCCGCCGGGGAGAATAAAAGCGGGCCCCGCCGCCGAGCAGGCAGGCAGTGTTCCAGTGGAGTTTTTCAGTGCGAAGTTGTATTAGTAGTGACAAGGCGATATTTTTAGACCCGGCAATTGTGTTTTTGGACTCTCTTCTGGTTTATTGGCGAAACGGACATTGTATGTGGATGGTATTGTATTGTGGACATCTATTGGTAAACGGTAACCTGGATATGTTATTTGGATTAATTCTTTGGTTACCGGATTGTTACAGTTTGCCTTGCTGCTTTTGTTAAATAAAAACTCTGTTTTCGAAACTCCTGTGTTTTCCTGGATACAACAAATATAAATTCTCTTGATTGATTGCATGCATCAGGTTCACGGTACCAAATTGTCTGGCGTTGTGAAACGATGGCCCCGCAGTTCGTAGCCCCTTGGCTTCCGCGCCGAAAGTCCCTCTTCGCGGCGGTCGTCGCCGAAGTCGTCTGCTTCTTTCTTGCTGACTCACTTCTTGCGCTATTGTTCCACAATCTATCCTCCCTATTCACGTCGATGTCCTATTTAAATAATTCAGATTACATTCGCGCCGCTACCACCACGATGCCAGTCAACCACCAACTCTCTAGTCCAGCGCCCCCTCCTGCCCGTCAACAACCTTCGTTACCTAGTAACCGCGACCTTCCAGATTAAAGCGCGGCGTTTGTTTTGTAATATTTTGTATATTACAGCTCCGTCCGTCCAGATTAAGGCGCGGCGTTTGTTCTGTAATATTTTGTATATTACACTATAGACGTTTAATCTGTGGAGAATGTGATGATTTAAAATTCAAAATATTTCCTACTGACGTAGGTTTGGTGTACCATTTTGTGAGAATGTTACTGCCAGATCTTATCAAAGTAACATCCAGGTAGTTTATTTTACCTCCTTGTTCTATTCTGCTGTAAATGACAGAGCGGAATACTTTTACGAAACTTTATGGCCCCTTAATTAATGTATTTAAAAAATAACAGCACTGTATCAATTTTGTGTAACACAAAATTCACCTGTTGAAATAGCATTCAATTGTATACTGCAAATTGCTTTCAAAATATTTACATTCAAATTAGGGCTCTGAAAAAAGTCACATGAAACTGCTAATCATTTTCAAAATATTTATATTATTAGGTGGCTCTGAAAAATATATAATCAATTGTTTTCACAATAAATAAGTGAAAGAAACATTACGAAAAATTATTCAGCTATACATTTATACAAAAATTAATTGATGCAGTTTATCTTGTAAGTCGTATTTTTTATTTTGTAAATATGTTTTGTAAATAGTCTGTAAAAAGGCAGTCTTTGGGAAATAAAATTGATATTACTCTCTGCAAAGAAAATTATTTCCTTGTTTCAAAAAGTGGCGTAGAAGTGAAAATATACTCGAAAACTCTATCAATGAACATTATTTTTCGTTTCTTAAATGATCTGTCGAATTGAAATTTATTTAAAAGCCTAAAAAAGACTATTGAGTTCCATTTCTTTACCGGCGATGTAAAAATATTAGCTTATATACACAAATTCGTTTAAAATTGGGACAGAAAGGTAGTCCCTGATGCCTAACATACAACAGTACCAAACTTCTGCCAACCTGTGACGACATCGGAGTCGTTTCATGTTTGCCTCAACTTTCCGTGGATAGGAACAACACCACCTGGATTCAGGGGGTGTTGGTGGGAAACGACTATGGCGCCTCTATGAATTCTATGCTCGAAAGTATTCACAGTATGGCGCATCAATCACCTGACTCCCCTGACTTTGAGTGCAGATGATTGGAAAAAAAAAGATAAACAGACAAACCGTTTTGTCTCGACCAGAAGTTACCCATTACAGCTTAAAATAATTATTTTGGGACTCTCTCTATTTGGATCTATGGAGAATGGGTAACTTACTCGAATAAGAAAATTGAATTCGAACTGAAACAAACTACATAAATTCAAAAATAAAAAAACACAAATACAAAGCAAAAGAAAATTTGAAATACCCTAAAAAGAAAGAATCACAAAACAGAAAATGCACTAATCTATTTCTTAGGAAACACTTTCAATTTGCAATAAATCACTTCTTGGATTTGCATAACTCTTATAACCTTGACATTTAAAATTTAGCACTCACAATTTACGTTTACACCTTTAAATGATGCCAAATCTATCTTTAATTTATTTAACTTACTTTTAATTATGTTGATTCTCAAATAAAATGTCTCTTTAAACATTTTTTTACAATTTAACTAAAAACTGAAAAATTATACATGATATTTCATTTTAAGTGTAATCATTCAATTCCTTTTAAATGAATTTGCATACAAATCCCTTACATACATTCCATTCAATTAAGTAATTTCCACTATTCAGTGTTCTATTTCCTCAATGAAAATCAGAGAGAATATATGAGCAGTTAATGACTGCGTTATTAACTATTTCACTACTGGAAACTAGACACTTTCTACTAAAAGCAACATCTGGCTTTCTGAATAGGTCCTAGGGTAGTTCGTATAGTTTCCTACACAAACTGTAAAAATAAAATCGTCAATCTTACTTTGGAAGAGCTATCTATTCGTTCCCTGAATTACCGCTGAAGTCTGCTATATATATACTTTGGATATGCACCCTCTAACATCCCTCACGAAATCTAACTTAAAAAAACTTTTCTCAAAACAAATTCTCATCCAGACATGGCCATACGTCCGACTCCTATCAGACCGAGACTAATTCTGAAGCAAAATTAGCTTCCATCTACTTCAGGTTGTTTTTCCCGTTCACGTGTTTTCCTTTGTTATTGACTGAATCCGATGATACCTTGGCCACTGCATCTGGGCTTATCGGGATTCTCTTGTCGATAACTTGTAACAATGTTTCTTACATTCACAATAACTTATTAAAAATATTTTTCTAATATTTTAAATACTAGCAAACTCACCAGCTTTGTCCGGGATTTTCTTCATGCCCAATCCTTGTGAAAGAGGAACTAGTGGTGCTACAACAGCACTTACTTTCCCGTATTAGAGGAAACAGCTAAGTAGTACTGTAATATTGCACTTTATGCGCTACTAACATCTTCGCTTGGAACTCATTATTTCCATTGCAGTGTTGTCAGAACTATGTGAATTCTACAACTTCACAAAATACAATGCAAAAGTTTTGTAACCCTGTATTGGAAAAAGAAGCCTGATACCCTGGAAATATAGAAATGCCTTCCATTGGGCCATGATTAGGGAAGAGTATTTTAAAACCATGCAACAAATTCTCTACTCACTACAAATGGTACAGCATTTGGTGCAAAACTAAATATTTGCCTGCAAATAATCAACATAAATTAGACAATTATAACTCTTTTTCATACAGCTCCATTATGTCACAACAATGACACTAATTCACAGATATTCGCGAGCACAAAGAGAATTCCATTGTTGCAGACCCTGCATTGTCGCTATTCTGAGAGCTATTAATTCTTTTTACTTATTTCAAATATTTCAAAATAAACAATTTCTAAAATATTAATGTGTAAGTCTATAACAAAGTTCGAATGTAAGAAACGAAGAAAGAAATAATATACAAAATTGCACATTCTAATTTACGACGCATCCAGCTGTCCGAAGCACAGTAAATTTACAGCGGCCTCTTACGTTTGTCACAAAATGAAGAAAAACTACTCGTATTTTGAAAAAATTAAGCATGACCGTATTTATTTTATTTATTTATTTGTCAAAAAACAGAAACAGAATGGCACAGATTTTCCCGTATTAGTTTTCTATTTTCCTGGGTCTTCGCTAGCTATTCGGAATTGCCACATACTCTTTCTTGCCAGCTACCATCTATCATCGCCAAAAGTACATTTTTTTGTCATTTTCTTAATTTTTCGGTTTCCTATTGGTAGAACAGAAACATTAATTTCAGAATATTAAAGAACACAAAAACCAAGCCGTAAATGGCAATTTTCTTTTAAAAATTATGTGCCGTTTAAGAGAAAATGGCGTTTTAGCACTACTAAAAATGCGAAATTTGAAGCCCATTTTCACAGAAAATTTTTGAGTTTTCAAAATACTTTATTTGAAGTTATTTGAAGCACTTACACTCACAAATATAATCATCTTTACAAATTGCGGATAATGTGCATATTAAAGATGTGAGAGATCTTTCAAAAAATTTACATTTATATAATTTTTGAAAAAAACAAAAAACTCAAAATAAACTTCACGCTATACTAATGAGTGTAATTAGCACTATCCGTTACAAAAGTTTCAAGAAAAAAATTACAGCCATATCACGAGAAAATGACGTTGGAGCATTTCTGAAAATGCCGAAATTTGAGCTACTTTTCATAGAAAACGGTAGTGTTTTCGAGAAACTTTACTTGACATTATTTAAAGCACATATACTCGTAAATATAATAATGTAAAAAAATCGCCGATAATGTAAATATTAACGACGTGAGAGACAAGTAAAAAATTTACATTTTTGTAATTTTTGAAAAACCAACCGATAGACCAAAATGGCTTTTATGTCATTGATAGAGTACATTTACCACTATCCCTACCAAAGTTTAAAGAAAAAATTTGGAGCCGTTTTTGAGAAAATTTTGTTTTTGTATTTTTTTAAAATTGCACATATTGCACGCAATATTGCACGAAAACTACCAAAATTGTGAAAAACATTTACATGACCTTTATTAAAGAACTCAATATGCAGAACAAATTTTATTTGCAGAAAAAATCTCTATCTTCAATTTTGTAGTTGGAGAAAGACGCTGAAGAAATTCAAACTTTCACAATTTTCGAAAATTCAGAGCTGTACGTGAAAATCGGCCCTATGCCATGTTAAAAAGTGTACTCTATTCATACAAGAAATTTAAAGAAAAAATTTGGAGCCGTTTTTGAGAAAATGTTGAAAATCCCCGGGGGGCTTCATATAAAGTACCCCCAAATTTTAAAGAATCTTTTTCAAAATCACAAAGCTTCGACTAGAATCAGATCGACTGGGGAATATCAATTTTGAAGAAAATCGACCGAACGGTTTAGGCGCTAGCGTTGACCACAGACGGACAGACGGACGGAATGCCGTCAATCGATTTTTAAGTATAAAGAAGCAACAAATCATGGATTTTGACCACACCACGTGTTAGGGGATTTTTGTTTCTTAATTTAGCAACTGGTTTTATCCACTTATTCGTTTTCACGGCCCGGCAATTAATTTTTTTCCGCCGAAAATTGGCCATTTTCTCGCGCAGCATTACATAACTTTCCCTATTCTACGTATATCATTCCACGTATACGTACGTATACGGGAAAGTAAAAAGATATATTTTACATATACCGCGAAGTTTAAGATTATTATTTTTAATGTAATTGTTTCAAGTTTTAATTAAATACTATAATTTTATTTCACTTAATTTTACAGTACATTGCTATTACATTAAAATGTTTCATCTTAAGCACTGCTACTGACCTTAACCGAACTTTTAGGTAGCTGTCTTGCTGCACTGCTGTTGGCATCTGACGGAATTTATTAGAAACCATCTATTAGGTATCAGTTCTGCTACAGTATCGTAAAGTAACGCAGCTTAGCCCGTTTTTTTGGATGGCTTGGGATCCGTGCGCATAAGCTAGCAAAGCTGGCGAAGACAAAGAAACTACGGGTAGCTGAAGTCAACACCTTTTTGCTTTCCAGAGGGCGTTGAAGTACACTGCATTGCTTGTGGAATTTCATTTTTACTTTCCCATACACGTACATATACACGGGGTGATATACGTAGTATCTATACTATACTATACTATAGAAATCGTACGTATGGTTTAGGCGCTAGCAGTGTTCACAGACGGACGGACGTTTTCCTTTCAATTGGTTTTTTCGGTATCAAGGACCTAGAATACAGGGCTTCTGGCTACACCACGTGTTAGGGGATTTTTTTTCTTACTTTAGCAACTGGTTTTATCCACTTCTTCGTTTTGACGGCCCGGCAATTAATTTTTTTCCGCCGAAAATTGACCATTTTTTCGCGCAGCATTACATAACTTTCCGTATATTACGTATATCACTCTGTGTATACGTACGTATACGGGAAAGTAAAAATGTTCCTAGCACAGATTGTATTGTAAACATTTGCTGGCTGAGTTCCCATAATTAACTGCCTCTCTTAGAAACATTATATACAATCGTTTGTTCGGCCGATTATATACAATAGCATTTTTATACACAAATATCGTAGTTTATTTTTCAAAACGTTTTAAAGAATAAAAATATTTTTGAAATTAAGACAATTAACAATTTTAAAAATTTCGAACTATTTACGTACGAATATACAGGGATACGTAGTTTAGAGAAAGCTATAAAATGCGGAAAATCTATTTCGAGATTTCAACGGAAATACACTTTTTGGGGTCTCCTGATACCGAAAAAGTCGTTTTTACTTTCCCGTATACATACGTATATACGGAGTAATATACGTAGTATATGGAAAGTTATGTAATCCTACGCGAAAAAAAGAATTTTCGGCAGAAAAAATTCATTTCCGGGCCCTGGTTTCGAAAAAGTGGATAAATCCAGTTGCTAAATTAAGAAAAAAATTCTTCAACACGCGGTGTAGCCAGAAACCCTGTTTTAGGGGTCCTTGATACCGAAAAACCAATTGACAGGAAAACGTCCATCCATCCGTTTGCGTGCCTGTCCGCCTGCCTCTCAGGTGAATGTGAACAACACTAGTGCCTAAACCATGCGTATGATTTTGTCGAAATTGGTGTCTCTTTCCCTGTGAAAGAGAGCTTCGAATTTCGAATTTACAGTATTGCTTAAACGACATTTTCTTAAAAACGGCTCCAAATTTTTTAATGAAAATTGCCATTTAGGACGAGGTTGTACTGTTCTTTAATATTCTTAAAAGAATATATCCGTTCTACTATTAGGAAACCGAAAAATTAAGAAAATGTCAAAACAAAAAGTACATGGTTGCCTCATGTTTTGGAGTCTCTGTATGGTGTGTATCAATTCCCTGAATTGTCATATTAGGTAAGGGGAAAATAAGGAAGATCGGATGTACAGAACTATTTTTTTATTTCCTAGGGTTCCGGGGACACATTTGAAATTTTCAAGGTGTCTACCTGGCCGCCTCCTTTGGACCTACTTTTGAATATCGCTGTAAATGGGATACGAGTCTTTGCTTGATTTAACCTCAAAGCTCACTTGATAAAATATTAATATTGCTGAAATGTAATATTTTGCTAATAATGGTAATTTGATTTTAATAATAACAATATATTTATTTAAAGTAGTTGATTAACGTGTTATCTTGTATATTTCTAAATGTATTCTCATCTCTTTAACAAGGTCAGAATAGTTCAGAATTTTTTAAAAAATTTACCGTGGACGTCATTAATTCTATTTAATATAAGTAAATAGTTTTTTCTAGTATAATATTGTTTTAACAAACACACAAACATCATTTCAAAGGCTGCGTTTCTTCAAACGTAGAGGTACCCCGCACGCAAGTATATTGAACGGTGGAGCGTTTATCGACGGTATGGGAATCGGTGTGGCAGGGCTGGGCAAGACTTCGTACTGCAGCAGAGTATGAACCAGTCCAACTTTCGCCTGTATGTATCCCAAGCGCATACCTGAAACATGATATCAAGAATGCTATAAGCACAGGTTTTCAATCTCAATGTCACTTCAAAATCTCAGTGTGAAAACATCCCATCACTCATGCTTTATGAGGGATTGTTCCGGGCCCTCCGGATGCTACGGAGTTGGAAAACAGATCGAAAACGCATACGACTAGACGGTATTATTGTGCTAAAAAATTTTACGTTTTTTGTGTTAAACAATGTGCTTGCAATCTGTTGAGCTGCTAACATTCGCTTTTAATAAAAAGGGTAATATACTATACGCGCACTTTTTCTTGATACTCCACATCGGGGGTGCGAGGGGAGGTAGGTTCTGTTTACGTCACGGCAGTGCAGTGCTGTTAACATCCACAGAAAACTCAGTGAAAAGCGCGTCTTGGACTAGATAGCAACGAGAAACAACTCAAGGTTTTTTTAAAATTCTGAAGAAATATTTAATAATTGTAGAAATTATTGAGTAACGAGAAGCTGCACGGTACGCAGAGGTCGTTAGAAAGAGAGCGAAAACTAAGAAGTCCGGATTGCAAAGGAAGGTGAGCAGCACTGCAAACTGAGCTGTGACGTTCCGAGTGGCTTATGTTTTCTGCCGAGCCGTGCTGTGTCAGGCTGAGCGAGAACTAGGGAGCTGGAGGATCAAGAAAAAGTGCGAGCATAGTAAATACGTTATTCAACCACGAAATTAATTTTAGATGCAAAATAATTTTTATACGCGTTTCATTACATTAAATAAATAAATACAATTTATTATTTGAGCTGTATTCGCTGCAGAAAATATTTCATGGAAAGGGAAAGTAATTTGTAGGAAATGTATGGCATGGGGAAGACCGGGAATGGGAGCGACGGATGAATCTCTTGAGATTAGGAAAGCAGGAGTGAGACTGGCCGAGATGAGAGTATGAGAAAACGAGTTCATGGAAAGAAGTGACGTTTAACCCCTTCCACTCCTACTTATTCGGAGCCTACGTCCTCCTCGCTCTTTAATAGGGAGTTTTAGCGCCTGTCGTATGGACACAACGTTAAACTATTCATCACGTGAATAACGACGTTATACATAAGGAACAACGTTCAGATGAGCTTTAGCTAATGCGTCGTGTATTACTCTGAAGACTCAAAAAAACTGGTACAGCCAAGCATATTGAAATAAAGAGATCTGGAACCAGTCAGAATACGGCGTTCCGGTCGGCAACGACTATATTATAAGACAGTTGTTAGCACTTCAAAGTGCGAGTCATATTTGGGTTTTTATTTCTTGGTGCGTGGGGCCTTGTCTTCACGATGGAATATCTCACGGTAATTCGCGTCGTTCTCGGTCATGCCGCTAGGAGTCGCATGATCGTGACTGTATCGAGGAGTGCTGGCGATCATGCGACTCCTAGCGGCACGATAAAAAACAACGCGAAATACCGTGAGATATTCAATCCTGATGACAACCCCCCCCCCGCGACAAGAAATAAAACTCAAGTATAACAACGTATATTCGTCCCTCAGACGAGCAGAGGCGGGCGTGCCTCTTGGAAGCGTTCTTTTTCTTAGCCTCTTCGGCTTCTACGTTAATGACGCGCCTCTTCCTTCTGATAAGACTGATATTCAACGCTGCGAGCTCCTGATGTTCGCGAATGATTTTGCGTATTACACGAATTCGGCGCGAACGAAATCAAGTCAGTCAAATACTTAAGCGATTATCTCGCCGCCCTTCCCCAATGACTGAGCCGGAAAAGACTCGCTCTTACCTAGGGGGAAAAAACTTAAACTGATGAACTATTTGAAATGTAATAATAAACATGATGTTTGCGTTGTTGGTGTCCTTCACATTGTTTGCTCTAGATGTTCATTGATGCACTCTTGCTCTCGGCAAGAAATCTTCAGAAGCGGGAAATTTAACTTGAGCTTCCCTGGGTGCGTTGTAGCGTTTAAGCTATTGTAGCGAGATACGGGATATGTCCATGTGATTTAGATCAACATAATTAAAGAATTAGTTTCCTAATATTTATGTAAAAACCTGAATTCATGCAACAATATAAATCAGAGACTTCTATCGATTTTTTACAGTACAATCGTGTGCATTCTGTCTTAATTCGAACGAATTCAGAGCTCAGAAAAGAAAAACAACTCTACGTCGAGTGGGACTCGACATCGGAACAGAAGACCAAATTTGACTTCTCTTCAGCTGGCACTACAATAATTGGTTACTACAAAACACTTTCGCCACTATTTAGAACTAATTAGTTGCTAATTAATTACGCAAAAATGTTCTTTTTGGCTCTTCAAACGTCCTAGTAATAAATGGGAGCTGCCGGAATATTCAGCTGGCATATCGCAATCAGTTACCACAAAAACAAATATTTCATTTTGTAGAAAAATGTAATAGCTAATTAAATACACAAACAAATTTATTTGCTCTTCAAACGTCTAAGTAATTAATGGCGAACCAACCCTTAAGAGTTGAGCTGGCACACCACATTTGGTTACCACAAAACCAAATATGCCACCATTTGCAATTATTTAACGGGTAGTTAAAAACGCATTGTTTTTCTCTCTTTAAACTTCTGAGTAATTAATGGTGAGCTGGCGGAATATTCAGCTCGCAACGCCCCAATCGGTTACCAAAAAAACAAATATGCCACCATTTAGAACAATTTATTGCTAATTACGAATTAATAATCCGTAATTACGCAAAAAAATTCTCTTCAAAATTCCGAGTAATTCATGGTGAGCTGGCGCCGCCCCAATCCGTTACCGAAAAAAAAACAAATATGCCACCATTAAGAACTATTTTGATATTACAAGTTAATAATCCGTATTTACCCTTTTTTTCAAACTTCCGAGTAATTCTTGATGACCTGGCTGAATATTTGGGTGGCACTATCGCAATCGGTTACCACAAAACTCATTTGCCACCATTTAGAACTATTTAATTGCTAATTAATTATGCAAAAATGTTTTTGCTCCTCAAACCCGCGAAATTAATACTGAGGCTGGAGGAATATTCAGCTGGCACAATCTGTTACCACAAAAACAAATATTCCATTTTGTAGAAAGTTTTAATTTGCTCATTATTTACGCAAATTATAATTTTTTGGTTCTTCAAACTTCTGAGTAATTAATGGTGAGCCAGCGGGCTGTCCATTGGTCGGTCGGTCGCCCGGCCTGCGCGCTTGACCGTCCGGCCGCACGGGAGCTGGCTGAGGCACGGGAGATTTAAATTAAATATACGCACTGGCGGAGAACTGACTTCGATATTGTATTTTCTTTGATCAACAAGCCAACATAGACGAATGAAAACTATTATAATTCTTAGTTATGTTTATAAGAGTTCTCCATGAACTTCAATTATAATGGCTTAATTACCATATGCGTGTCCTAACCTATTGTATGTTGGTAAACTACAATATTTTGGTAGTACACCTGTGGTATCGAGTTAACAGTTTATTTTGTTGAAATTATGTTCATTATAGGCTTATAACAGCAATTATTTGTTCACTTGATTAGCGGCTGGTTTCACCACCATTACTTAAAATTTTAAGGTAGACTTAGGAGACCTTTGATGTTCTTTTTTTGTTTATTTAAAGTTGCATCGACAGCTAGGTCATTAGCGACTAAGAAAATATACATTACAACAGTAATACATACATAATGAATGGAGGTTTACAGATTCAGTACAAGGAACAATAATACAGATTGTTTACAGGATTGCAAAAAAAGAAAGAGAAGTAACAATAATACTTAATCGAATATGCAAACAAAAAAACATGAGCAAAACAAAGTTAAAACACTCGAAAAAACTATTAGTTACATACACATCAACAAGCACTCAGAGGAAGGCAGTATGCCAAAGAAATCCTACTACATAGAAAGTGATGTGGTGTGGGATAAACCACATTTCTTTGAAGTGTTGTTCAGATGAGGAACCATTTTTGGGTTTTACAGATTCATTATAAAAATACGGTTGAACAGATTGTACACAGGATGATAACATGTACATGGAAAGAGAACAAGTGTGTATCATCGAACATCTTTAAGAGTTGTCAGGTGGCGAACAATTTTTCTGGGTCCAGTATAGTATACGAAATTGCCCTTACAATTCAGATTTGGCTGAATACTCCACTCTCCTTAGAGAATTGTATAATTCTTCCTTGATACTTCTCAGATTCAAGTATACATTCCAAACTTGTGTCGTCAAGATACCTCTGGCTGTTGTGTTGGAAAATATGGGCAATGATTGACTACGTGGGACAGGGTCCAAGCCGTATTGCACTGGTCACATGATGGAGGATTGGATCCGTCTATCAAATATAGATGTCTTAGCTTACAGTGACCTGTTCGTGTTCTCGTTATGGTCACTTGTTCCTTTCTGTTAAGCTTTTTATTATGTTTAAGACTTTGAACATTGGTTACGTTTTATGAAGGTCGCTTCTTTTAAGCGTAGTCCATATGGACAACCATTTTTCTTCTGATATTTTTACTTTCCCGTATACGTACGTATGCACGGAGAGATATACGTAGTATACGGAAAGTTATGCAATGCTGCGCGAAAAAATGGCCAATTTTCGCCAGAAAAAAATTCATTGCCGGGCGCTGATAATGAAAAAGTTGATAAAACCAGTTGCTAAATTAAGAAAAAAACTTGTGGTGCTACAGAATGGCACAGACTTTCCCGTATTAGTTTTCTATTTCCTTGGGTCATCACTAGCTATTCGGAATTGCCACATACTCTTTCTTGCCAGCATTTTCTTAATTTTCGGTTTCCTATTGGTAGAACGGAAATATTAAATTTTAGAATATTAAAGAACACAAAAAAATTAGTCCTAAATGGCAATTTTCTTTTAAAAATTATGTGCCGTTTTAAAGAAAATTGCGTTTTAGCGCTACTAAATATGCGAAATTTGAAGCTCATTTTCACAGAAAATTTTTGAGTTTTCAAAATACTTTATTTGAAGTTATTTGAAGCACTTACTCTCACAAATATAATAATTTTTACAAATTGCTGGTAATTGCATATTAAAGATGTGTGAGAAATTTCAATAAAATTACATTTATGTAATTTTTGAAAAAACAAAAAAATAACTCAAAATAAACTTTACGTCTAATTAAAGAGTGTAATTAGCACTATCCGTTACAAAAGGTTGAAGAAAAAATGTACAGCCATATATGAGAAAATGGCGTTTGAGCGTTTCTGAAAAATGCGGATTTTTTAGCTATTTTTCAGAGAAAACGGTTGTGTTTTCGAGAAACTTTACTTGATATTATTTAAAGCACATGTACTCGTAAATATAATAATGTGAAAAAATCGCCGATAATGTAAATATTAACGACGTGAGAGACAAGTAAAAAAATACATTTTTGCTATTTTTGAAAAAAACAAAGAGTAGACGAATATGGCGTTAATGTCATCTCATAGAGCACATTTAGCACTATCTTCACAAAAAGTTTAAAGAAAAAAATTTGGAGCCGATTTTTGAGAAAAAATTAAAAATGTAGCATGCAATATTGTGCAAAAACTAGTAAATTTTTTAAAAGAATGTACATGACTTTAATGAAAGAACTCACTTTGGACAACAAATTTTATTTGAAGGAAAAATCTCTCTCTTAAATTTTGTAGTTCCAAGAAGACGCCGAAAAAAATTCAAACTTTGGCAATTTTCAGAGTTAACCGTGAAAATGGGACCTACGCCACCTTAAGTGTATTTTACTCTATACTTACAAGAAATTTAAAGAAATAATTTGGAGCCGTTTTTGAGAAAATTTTTAAAAATTTCAAAATTCTACTAATAGGAAACCGAAAAATTACGAAAATGACAAAAAATGTAGTTTGTGCTGTGATAGATGGCAGCTGGCATAATAGAATATGTGGCAATTCCGAGTAACTAGCGAAGCCCCAAAGAAATAGAAAACTAATACGGGAAAGGCTGTGCCATTCTGTAGCACTACAATTGTACACTTTCTACAACTACAATTGTTTCTACAACTACCACAACACGATTGATTTTCTTAATAAAATATGCTCATCAAAAACAGATCTTCAAGTAAGGTCATGTTGAATATTTTGAAATTATGAGTAGTTTTTTTATAATTTCCTGACAAAACATAATAGCCCGCTCAGAATTGACTGCGCTTGGTTTTCGTCGATTTCTTACAACTACAGTTTTAAAAATACAGTTTTTTCTCATTTACATCTTTTTATCAAAACAACATCTTCAAATAAGGTCATGCTTAATTTTTTCAAAATACGGGTAGTTTTTCTATAATTTTGTGACAAACATAATAGCCCGCTGTAAATTTACTGCGCTTCGGACAGCTGGATGCATCGTAAATTAGAATGTGCAATTTTGTATATTATTTCTTTCTTCATTTCTTACATTAGAACTTTTGTTATACACTTACACATTAATATTTTAGAAATTGTTTATTTTGAAATATTTGAAATAAAAAGTAAAAAATTAATAGTTCTCATAATAGCTGACAATGCAGGGTCTGCAACATTGGAGTTCAGTTTGCGCTCGCGAATATCTGTGACTTACGTGATATTGTTGTGACCTGATGGCTGTGTGAAAAGGAGTTATAATTGTCTAATTTATGTTGATATTTGCATGAAAATATTTAGTTTTTGCACCAAATGCTGTACCATTTGTAGTGAGTAGATAATTCGTTGCGTAGTTTTAAAATACTCTTCTCTAATCATGGCGCTATGGAATGCATTTCTATATTGTCCAGGGTATAAGGCTTCTTTTTCCAATACAGGTTTACAGAACTTTTGTATTCTATTTTTGTGCAGTTGTAGAATTCACATAGTTCTGACAACACTGCGATGGAAACAGTGAGTTGTAAGTTCAGATGATAGTAGCGCATAAAGTGCAATATTTCAGTACTACGTAGCTGTTTCCTCTAATGTGGGAAAGTAAGTGGTGTTGTAGCACCACTAGTTCCAATATATTTCACTTGATCTTGGAGTGTATTCGAAATTGCCTGTACAGTGTTTGGGATATCAGTTGTACTTCCACTAACTAATCTGGCAGTTTCCCCCTGCATTTCTGTATCTTGATTCATATTCCATACCAATATTACTTCTTTACCTGACGTGGTAATGTCATGATACATTTCTTGGGTTGTAATAATCATTTGACTAAATGTTTCGTTTTTGTTGCAGTGCGGGGATTTGAGTATAAACTGAACTTTGAGTGGTTGATTTTTTTAATAAGTTTTGGGGCGGTCAAGATGGCGCATAATTCGACAGTAAGATGACTGGCATAGTAGGTAAGTTGGTGTTTGACCGATACATCTTTCGTTACCACTGTTGCTTCTGTTCCTTATATATTTTTAATTGCTTTGGCATAAAGTGGATAAAACCTGTAATTGTTGGTCGGTCCAGAGTTTGTCTCAGGTGTTCCATTTCCTTGATGAGCGCTTGATGATAAGTCCATTGAAATATCCGAGATTATACAAGGACGAATTTTGTAATTTCTCTTCTTTTCTACTTTTCTGTGATCGAAATTCAGTTCTCTAAGTACTTTTCTAGTTTTTGCATACAAAGGTATAAAACGCGAATGGTCTATGTACTCTTGTTGTTTAGGGTATATCCTGTACTATGATTGGATTGGTGGACGTGGCTGCTTTTAAAGCATATTTGATTATTAGTTCCTCTCTGCGATGAGATAATCTGTGTTCATTTGCTTCAATTAGTATGCTTCCGATGGGACTGGTATGAAAACATCCGGTGCATATCCGGAGACCTTGATTGTGGAATGTATCCAGATTTTTGAGATCACTTTTACCAGCAGATCTGTATATTATTGATTCGTAGTCTATTTTGGATCTCACAAGTGCTTTGTATGTTAATAATAGCAATTTTCTATCTGCTCCCCAGTTGTTGTGTGCCAGGCATTTAAGTATGTTGATTCTCCTTTTACATTCATTAATAATATTCAATATGTGCAACTTCCAGGGAAGTTTAGTGTCGAAGTGCATTCCTAATATTTTGGTACTAGTGACAAAGCTCAGGATCTGATTACCAATTTTAAGCGTAGGTAAGTTGTTAAAGTTCTTCTTTGAATATATATTACACTTCGTTTTCTGAGGTGCAAATTTAAACCCTGATTTGAGTGACCATTCATAAATACAGTTTAATGCGATTTGCATAAAATGTTTGGTAAACTGAAACATGTTGCCTCGAACCCCAATTTCGCTCAACTTCTCTAGTACTCGATGCATCCATTCCATATCGTATGCCTTTTCGATGCCCAGGTTGACAGCCAACACATGTTGTTTGTTGGCAAATGCTTCTTGAATATAGGTATCTAAGCTTACTAGGTGGGAGGTCGTTGAGTGTCCTGGTCGAAATCCAAACTGATTACTGGATATTATCGTCTCCTGTATTATTTCAATAATATACCTTTCCGTTGCGGCTCTCACACGCAACCAATATTTATAAATAAGGTCTCTAAAGAAAGAGAATTTCACGGAGACTTGACAAATTGCACTTTGACTTTAAAAATATGGAGGATTTGTTAAAAAATCGCATCGAAATATTCATAAAAATTGCAACCCGCATTGCATTCCAAACTATATCTCCAAATAACTCCTAAACAAATCGTTTCGGGCATTAAAAAGTAAAATTTTGAGTCCAAAGGCCTCGAAGAAACCTTTTTCACATCGTAATCTACAAGATGAGACATTGTTGGACATTCAATTAAATTTTTGGTTCGTCGCTTCAAATCTACCAATGCCACTTAAATATTTCAGCCCTTATTGCTGGTAGCTATTTTTTGTGACAACACGTTTAGAAGGCTTAGATTCCTCAATCTTATATTTACTCTTTCTGTAGACACCGTGGTTTGTGCAGTCTGACGAGGTTTATTTGCGTAATCATTAATTCAAGAATTGCTCTCCAGCATCAACTAGAAGTGCTGTTATAGTTGTTTGATACCTACGAAGATTGTTTCTTATGCGTGTAGTGAAACCATTCAATTAACGTTTTGCCGTGGTCTGTAAGTGTTGTGTACGTAATTATGGAGGGATGTGGGTTTACGGTGAAGAGTCAAGACTGTGTTTGTGTTTTACCTGTACCAGTATTTTCGTTATCATTCGATGGAATTTTCAAATCAGCGGGTTTAGGCACGTAGCTTTCTCAAAATAAAAAGATAATATGTTTTGTGACTATCACGATAAGCTAAAAGCTAAATGTCAAAGAATATTGAATAATTACTTCAAATATTACATTTAAGGAAAGGTAAGGTTAAGGTTGTAAATTGTTCCAAGAAATCTCCCCATGATACTGAATAAATCTTTATTGAAAATTTATTTTAAACATCAATTGCTTTTATTATCAATTCAATATATTCAATTGCTCTTTTAAATATCATTGTTTTAATTTTCATTTTTATGTGATATTAAGTTAGTTCATTGTAAGTGACCTTTATATATTTTTAAATAAAGAAACACGTTTCGTTAACTACTTTTCCTCTTGGAATGGAAATGCACGGATAGGGATGAGTGTGGGGTCTAACATGCGAGTTATCGCACGGGTTCGCGGATGTAGTAGGGGAAAACTTGTGCTATGGCACCACACAAAGAACACTATTTTTAAATTAACTTTAGTAAAATAGCTTGAAATAAATGAAAAAAAATCAAAATGCGCTACCCTACAATATTATGTAAGTTAACTTAAAAAAGCAACTAAATTTAAATTATAGAAAGAAAAGCGCAAGTCACACGACAACTGCCAACGATCGCAGTCCAAACGCACGATTTAAATGTTAGCGTTTTCTGGAAGTGTGTAAATCAACGCCCATCGGCAGACTCATATTATAAATAATACACCGTTTGGTATTAAACTCTGGGTGTCGGTTAGTTAAGATATTCAATATGCAAACATTAGCAACTTTCCCATGTACTGAAGTGATGTCTAAGCCTACTAAATTGTTTCTAACAATAACAAATGGTATTTAACTCTCAAAGGTGAAAATATTAGTTTGATTATTTTTGGACTCGGAATTGCTTTTCTTGAGGAATGTAAGAACGCAGAAAATAATTCAATACTTTTTTAGTATACAAATAATTTTTCAATTTTCGCATCCCAGCAAGCTGGCACCCTGACTCCCCAAAACCCCCTCTGTTCCTCATAACAACTGGAGGAAAGTCAAATAATATTGCAAAGAGTATGGTTGTACGTGCCCGATGTGGTATTTTCGCACTACTTTATTTTTGCTTTCTTAAGGGTAAAAACCTTTTCTATTATTTTTGTGACTATCAAGGAAAGCCAAAAGCTAACTCTCAAGTGAGATTGAATAATTTCTTCAAGTGTTGTTTTTAAAAAGTATGAATTATTCCAAGAACATCTCTCTATAATGCTGAATAAACCATTATTGAAAATTTGCTTCCAACATCAATTGCATTGTTATTTTTGTTTGATATTCTATAAGCACATTAGAAGTTACACTTATACATTTTTTAAACATAGACACGTTTTATTAACAACTTTCTTTCTTAATGGAAAGGATATACAAACGGTTCTCGTACGGGCACGCTAGTCTTCTTGTATTCGAGATACCATCTGAGCCGACGACTAACAATTTTTTCCAAAATCTTGCACATATTGCAAGTCAATGATATAGGCCTGTAATAGTGTTGGGTATTTTCCGGATAAGGAATGGGGATCACAGTAGCCGCTTTCCACACTTTTGGGCATGTCTTTTTTATCCTTATATCATTGTATATATTTAGTAGGATTTCTTTCCCTTTCTGTGGTAGATTTTTAAGCAAGATATTAGGAATATTGTCCGGTCCGGGAAAAGAATTCTTGGAAGCGTCTAGTTGTGACAAGTTCTTTCATTGTAATAGGTAAGTGAAGGTGCTCTTGAATGAGACACTCTTCTATGTTCACCATTAGCTGTTCTTCTTGTTCATTTTTATAAGTTCGAAAGGCTTGAGAATAATTTTGAGAGCTAGAGTTGCTGGCAAATTTGTTGGCGATCTCATTTGCGATATCAGCAGGTTCATTAATAACTTGAGCATTTTCGGACAGAAGAAAATGAATTTGATTATATCTTTTATTATCTTGTATGGAACTGATTTTTTTTCCAAGAGTCTTTAATGTTATTATTCACGTTGATAGAGGATACATAACTTACCCAGGAGTTGGCTTTGCTATCTTTAATTCTTCTTCTTGTAACAGCTCTTAGTTTTTTATATTCGATTTTATTTTCATTTGTTGGGAGTTTCTTGTACCATTTGAACGCATGTTTGGACTGTTTAAGAGCATTTTTACATTTTTCGTTCCACCTTGGTACCACGTTTCTTCTTTTTGTGGGTTTGATCATTTCTAGAGAGTCATTAGCTGCTGTTCTTATGACATCTGTAAACGATTTGATTATCATGTCAATGTCGTGTTCTTGAAACATATCCATATGAGATATTTTCATTTTAATTTGTTCCTGGTTGTTAAGCTAATTGGCTTTGGAGTAGTTCCTCTTAATATTCTCTTGCTGCGGATTCGAGATACATGAAGAATCGCTGATAATCGTGAAAATGGGAAAGTGATCACTGTCGTGGGGCTCAATGCACTAAGCTGTCCATTAATATTAAAGTGTGTAGGTTGCCCGTTATTTAGTATAGCCAAATCAGATTCTGCGATAATAGCTTCCATATTGATGCCTCTTGTGTCGGTTTTATACAATCCCCAGAGGGTATTATGGCTATTATCATCACCTAATATAATAAAGGGCTTAGGTAATTATTTTATGATATCCTTCACTTCATTAATTTTCGAATTGATAGCTGTTGGGGACATATATATGTAAGCCACAATGTAAAGAAGTTCAGCGGAGCGGAGTTCAGGGTAAGAATCGACACATATAAGATGCAGTAAACAACTGTAATATAAATAATATATACAGATTAGTGAAGTTCAGAAATATAATGGTGAACAAATAAGCTTAAAACTAAAGATTAATACTAACCTGAATCAATACAATTGCTACAACCATACGTACAATTTCTTCCAAAATGGATATTCCCTGGTCGATCTGATTATAGTCGAAGCTTTGAGATTTTGAAAAAGATTCTTCAAAATTTGGGGGTACTTTAAATACAGACCCCCAGGGATTTTCAAAATTTTCTCAAAAACAGCTCCAAATGTTTTCTTTAAATTTCTTGTATGAATGGAGTAAAATACACTTATTAACATGGCATAGCTCCAATTTTCACGGATAACTCTGAATTTTCGAAAATTTTGAAAGTTTGAATTTTTTCGGCGTCTTTCTCCAACTACAAAATTGAAGATAGAGATTTTTTCTTTAAATAAAATGTGTTCTGCATATTGAGTTCTTTCATAAAGGTCATGTAAATGTTTCTCAAAATTTTCTCAAAAACGGCTCCAAATTTTCTTTAAACTTTTGGTAGGGATAGTGGTAAATGTACTCCATCGGATGACATAAAAGCCATATTGCTCTATAGGTTGTTTTTTAATAAATTACAAAAATGTAAATTTTTTGACTTGTCTCCCACGTTGTTAATATTTACATTATCGGCGATTTTTTCACATTATTATATTTACGAGTATATATGCTTTAAATAATGTGCAGTAAAGTTTCTCGAAAACACCACCGTTTTCTGTGAAAAGTAGCTCAAATTTAGGCATTTTCAGAAATGCTAAAACGCCATTTTGTCATATATGGCTGAAAATTGTTTCTTGATACTTTTGTAACGGATAGTGCTAATTACACTGTTTAATAAGACGTAAAGTTTATTTTGAGTTATTTTTTTGTTTTTTCAAAAATTACATAATAGTAATTTTTTTGAAAGATCGCTCACATCTTTAATATGCACATTACCAGCAATTTGTAAACATTATTATATTTGTAAGTGTAAGTGTAAGTGAGTGTAATAACTTCAAATAAAGTATTTTGAAAACTCAAACATTTTCTGTGAAAATGAGCTTCAAATTTCGCATTTTTAGTAGCGCTAAAACGCAATTTTCTTTAAAACGGCACATAATTTTTAAAAGAAAATTGCCATTTAGGGCTAGGTTTTTGTGTTCTTTAATTTTCTAAAATTTAATATTTCCGTTCTACGAATAGGAAACCGAAAAATTAAGAAAATGACAAAAAATGTACTTTTAGATAGATAGATAGATGGCAGCTGGCAAGAGTATGTTGCAATTCCAAATAGCTAGCGGAGACCCAAAGAAATAGAAAACTACGTAATGATAGGTCAAAAAACAAGTTTCTATCTTCCATCACTTGGTCAAACATTACGATTCAATCTCTGGAAAGCAGGAAATTATGTTACAGAATTCAGTTTATTGTGTTCGATGCGAATGAAGGAGCAATGAAGTTTGCTACGTTCAGGGAGCAAAGACACTATGTTTCTCATTAAAAATTGTTCCCAAAAATGAAGCTTTTTATCTGAAACTATATTAATTTTGTGGAATAAAAACTAGCTGAATTATTGTTTAACTAAAATATTAACACTTTGTAAATTTTAATCATATCTGTGAATTAAAATCGGCCGTAATCGACATTTCAAGCTAAATGCCATAAAATAATTTAATTTTTTTAACCTACAGTGATAGCAGTGATAGAAAAAAGTTTTAATATTGAAACGCCCCTCAGTTTTCATGGTAAAATTAGTTATGGTGAGATAATGTATGTAGGAAATTTGAAGATGTTTACTCTATACATTCTTTCTGCCAAAAAGATTTTCATATGATGAATGCAATGATAATTTGATCTCCATTGATTTATTGGGATGTGGCGAATTCATATAGATGGAGTGGACACTATTAATTAAACTAAAGAGAAACACTGTATAATCCAAACAAACGAAGAGTGGTGAACCAAACATTGTATCGTTTCGTTGCACAACTTTTTACACAGCTTTTTAATTTTTTTATTGCTATTGGAGTCGTTCTATGCGAAAAATCGTTTTTGGAAGCATATTTTAAACCAAGTAATAAAATTATGAAAAAAGTTTCTATCATCTTTCAGTTGTTCAAACTGTGAAACTGAAAAACTAACGTGAATGTGGAATTAAACAACCTACTGACTTGACCGGTGAAAGAACAAAGACACAGTGCTGTATGGAATATCCACCGTCGGCGTTCGTAATATCGTTGTCTGTGAGGTATGCCGGGAATTAGATATTGTGTCCTTTTCTTTACCAATTTGCATGGTATTTTCATTAAGTTCATTATCATTGATTAGATTGAGTCCTCTGTGAAATCGAAGATATGCATTTCTGCAAGGGTTCCATCCACTATGTACAAGATAAAAGAAAAAAAAATAAGAATCGAATAAATAGTTTTCATATTGCCTAGAGTACTTTTAACTGGGTTTAAAGTAATGACTAATAATTCCACGGTCGAAATTAATCCATTTCTCTTTTCTGCATAGAAAGCCAATGACAACTCTATAGGGAGGTCTTACATGGAGCCATTACTAGATTCAAAATTACGTTATTTATTTCATATATCTGTGAAGTCTCCTTGTTGCCTATACGTACTGATATCACTTTATATTGATTTGGTATAATATGGCGAACAATGAACTATACTAAGAGTCGATAAGGAAAACAAAAATCCTCTTTTTTTCGACATACATCTTTTAGCCATTGAGCGTGAATATTTCTGGAGTTAAGTTTTTGTCTTTTAGTCTCGTCTCGTCGCAGTCCGTCAATGCCGTTTATCCCTTCGGCCGTTATTGTGAGAATTCAATTACGAATATTTATTAACGCCTAGAATCATATACATATTTTTTGTCAACGAAAATGTAAACTTTTTGTCAAAACATTTTTGTCAAGAAAGCGTGCGCAAATTATCTTCGCCCTCATATGTCACATATACTTTTCACTGTTTTTTGACCACATAAATCAAATAAATCAAAGTTATTATGCGAAGCTGTTGTTCTTTCGTATCTCTCGGAGCAGGTTGGTTAAGTGAGTATAATGCACATGCTAGGATACAGACGTTTGTTAATTTAATGCATGCTTCTTTAAACATTAAGTCCACAACATGTAAAGCGTCGACACTATGGTGCACTTATTCCAAATTAAAGGCAATGCTAAAGATCAAAGACAATATTGATATTGGAACTTTTCATAAAGTAAGTTTACTTATGAAACAAGCAAATGTAAATACATTTCTTACAAAAGCAGATGATGAAACCTTTCTTTTAATGAAGGTATAATAATGACAATGGCAATAATAGTTGTTTTATTTATTAACTAGTGTATTGTATTAATAACTGGAATGATTTTCATGTTCTTGCTATTTTTGACATATTTGGTGCTTGTAGACGTGACGAATTGTACAATTTGTGCATCAACGATGTGAAAGGAAAGGTTCTCTTTTGATAGGGAACATTAAAGCGACAAAAAAATGATAAGCCCAGAATATTTACTATCGTATCCAGTGAAGAATTTATTTATGTTGAAGTCTGTAGAAAATACATTTCCTTAAGACCCTCACATGTTAAACACAAAAAACTTTTTTTGTTTTACACTCATGGCAAGTGCAGCTACAATCCAAATGGTATCAATACATTTGTGAGAATATCAAAAAATATTGCAAATATTTAAAAATTACCAAATGCGGAAAAGTACTCTGGTCATTCGTTTAGGAGAACATCCGCGACATTTCTCGCAGATAATGGTGGTGATATCACTGCACTTAAACGTCATGGAGGATGGCGGTCTACAAATGTAGCCGAGTCATACATTGAAGAATCGGTGAATAACAAGATTCAAATAGCTAACAAAATATTGGTTAGTGCAGAAAGCAAAGAAAAAAACAAGCATTTTAGATATAAATGCATGTTCTGAAGTGTCTCTGACTAATTTATCAAATTGTACAATTAATGTATATTTTCACAAGAATTAATTTGATGTTTTTGTTGTTCTTAATATGTTGTTCGTGTTATATTACCCAATAAAAACAAAATATAATTTTAAAGAAGTATTAAATTAATAAATCAGTTTTTAAAAGTAAGTTTTTTTCATAACGTATTTGATTTCACTGCGAACACTGCAATCTATTTATATGGTACCATTGCCTTCCTTAAACTCCATAACTGAAAATATATAGGGGCCGTGACTATTACGTCAGTGATGACTCATATTTCGTGCAGAAATAGCAATGACGTAAAGATTCGTGCAATAATATGCCATATTATGAACGATTTTGTTAATGGAAAAGGGTTGTTTATAATGCTGGTATACAAAAAGTGTACTTTTGGCGGTGATAGATGGCAGCTGGCAAGAAAGAGTATGTGGCAATTCCATATAGCTAGCGAAGACCCAAAGAAATAGAAAACTAATACGGGAAAGTCTGTGCCATTCTGCCACTAGTTCATGATAGCCATACATATGTTTACGAAGTTTGAAATCTCTATGAATCTTGAATAAAACCATGCATTTGCATGGAAATCCTTTCTCTAAATATAAGCAATTACAATGGTTTGGACATGTTAAAAGAATGAAATAAAATAGAATTCCAAGGATAATTTTAGAGTGGTTTCCTGTGGTTAGAAAGAAAAGAGGAAGACCGAAACACAACTGGTTGAGAGAAATTGAGGGAATTTTCAAAGACAAGAATTTAACAAACAAGGATTATGAAGATCGGGACAAGTGGAAAAATAAAATAAAAATTAAATAAAGTATTAGGATTTGTGGGTAACAGAAAGTTGTTTTTTATAACAATGTAAAACTATAAATAAGTAAAAATTTGAAGAGACAGAAAGTTAATATTTGCGTAATTAATGAGTAATAAAGTCGTTCTACAAATTGGAATATTTGTTTTTGTGGTAACCAATTGCAGTGGAGCAGCTGAATATTCCACCAGCTCACCATTAATTGCTCGAAAGTTTGAAGAGCAAAAAAGTAACATTTGCGTAATTAATTAGCAATTAAATAGTTCTAAACGGTAACATATGTTTGTGGTAACCGATTGTTGTAGTCACAGCAAAACAGAGATGCAAATTTGCGATGTCGAGGCCATTCGACACTGGGGCGTAGAGGATTACGGTGAGTGTACATGTCTCACCGATGCAGATGCGTGGTCCGTCTCCGAAGCCCAGGAAGGAGCAAGCGGGCCGCGTCCGTTTCTGCTCCTCGCTGAAGCGCTCCGGGTCGTAGCGCTCAGGCTCCGGGTACCAATCCGGGTTGTAGTGCAGCCCGATCACTGGGATCATCACCGATTCACCGCGTGCCACCTCGACGCTCGTGCCAGGGAAGCGGTAGGGACGCGTCACTTCCCGGTCCAGGAAATGTAGCGATGGATATTTTCGCAGCGTCTCTGGAAAACAACATAATTTGTAATATTTTACACGGGAACAGTACGTCAGAACGTACCGCCCGTCCTTAAAAAAATCTAGAATGTGCATTTTCGACGAAAAGACAATTAAAAGTTTCAATTCCGCGAAAAATTACTATTTTAAAAACTGTATAATAATTTTGTCTCTATATCATATTAGTAGTAGTTGGTAGTTAGTAATATGACATTGAAACACAAATTCACTTGATACGAAAATATTTATGGCGAATTATTTCACAAAATTTCTTTATGAACGTGAATGAGTAAATTGAAATACTAAAACTTTTTAATCTCTCTCTCTCTCTGTCTCTTGTTGAGACATTTTCCCCTAAAATTTCAATTGCAAATTACGCAAAAACTACGCTCGTTTTTTTAGAAAATTGTACATGACATTTTTTAAAGAACAACTTTTATACAACGGATTTTGTCTGAGGCAAAAATCTCTATCTACAATATTGTAATTTTTTTTGAAATTTTCCAAAAACCAAGCATCACCCGGAAATAGAAGTAGCGCCATATTTTGCACCGTCTCTTATTACATAAGTGGAGAAAAGTTAAAGAAAAAAATTGGAGCGGTTTTTGAGAAACAACATTTTGGTAAATTTCAAACCCAATTTAAGCAAAAACTACTCGTTTCTTTAAAAAAGTGTACATTACCTTATTTAAAGTGTTAATTTTGTACAACCGACTTTGTCCGAGGAAAAATTTCTAATTTCAATTTTGCCGTTTTTAAATAGTTTTTTGCAATTTTCGAAAAATTGGGGACATCAGCGAAAATGATACCTGCATCATTCTCTTAAACGTCCTTCACCCTATTCAAGAACAAAATTTAATCAACAAATTTTGAGCCTTTTTTTGAAAACTTTGTAAATGTCTAACGGCTTCATGTAAAGTACCCCTCAGAGTTAAAATATCGGTTTCAAATTCCAGGAACCTCAACATCAGACAAATCGATTGGAGAATATCAATTCTGAAGATAATCGACGAAATAGTTTAGACGCTAGAGTTGATCCCAGACAGACAGACAGACGGACGTTTTCCCATCAATCGGTTTTTCAGTATCAAGAAGCGACAAAACATGGATTTTGGCTACCCCACGAGTTAAAGGTTTTTTTCTAAATTGAGAAATAGAATTTATCCATTTTTCGTTACCAGATCCCAGGTATAAGAGTTTTCTGGCGAAAATTCGCTGTTTTCCGGCGTATGATTACATAACTTCCTCTTCTTACGGAGTATTCGTAAGGCGAGAAAGTAAAAAGTTCAATAAACGATCACAAGTATTCGTCGTGAAGGAGCGACGAGTCGTGACATAATAATGGAGGGTTACTCCCATGCGCATTATTAACGGAGGATTACTCCCAAGCGCAAAGCGCTTAACGTCCCGAAACGGCCTTAGAGACGCGTTGCGTGAATTGTAGACGCAACAAATGTAAAAAAAACACTCTAAAATGCAGGGACGCAATTCCGCCTCCCGCGGACCGACCTCACCAGTCGCCACGCTTCAAGTGTTCCCTTCTCTCTGTCTCAAATCCTATGCAAGTCACCTTACTCCCTTTTCTCGAACCAGCGTGGGGATTGGCCTAAATCTATTGCGTCTTCTATAAATGTAGTCCAATACTGGCTTCGCGTTCTGAGTTTCTTACAGCGGAAATTTCCACTGCGCTCTCACTCATTTTATTTGTTTTACAGGAAACTGCCCATTTTCATGCGTAGCTGCAGCCAGGGCGCGTCTGGGTTGTCCAGATGATTTATTAGCGTCGAAGGTGAGAAACTGCTTCTACAAAAAGGCGTGTTTTGTTTTTCGACAGCGCTCTCCGGGGGTGAGGTGGGTGTGGGTGGGTTTGATGGTTCGGCGAACGGGTGCGTCATGCAAACAAAATTGTTGACACGGCGCAGTGCCAGGGGGCGGATCTTAAGGGAGTGAGAGCAAGTCGTTGCGTCCACAAAGGTGTAGAAAATTCTTTCCTCTGCAGAGCTGACGAAATCACTAATTAATTTAAGAATACTTTGATTATGTTTTGTAGGTCCCGGTTTGTGGGACCAATGTGCAGCCATAATACCTATCCAACATTGATGCCAGTAAATTGAATATAAAAAATAAATTGGACCACCGACAATAATTGTAAGTAACGATAGGACACATTGGTGCCGACCTGGACGGCCGAGATGGCTAGAGCGTGTGGCGAATGAGCGCCTCTGAAAGGTCGCGGGCTCGAATCTCGCCGTGGGCAGAGTTTTTTTGTCCCCTGTCTTTCACGTATATTGTCGCGGAAGACCTTGCGAGCCTGCTGTCCATAGACCGAGGAGCTCTCATGTGTGGGTAGTGTAAAGGTTAATAAGTGTTCTCATGAGGGACATAGTGGATACCCGGAGCAGATGGCCGAAATCGGCATCTTCTGAAGCTGAAAAAAGCCCCAGGAAGAAAAGAAAAAAAGAAACAAAGAAATACATTGATGGGGATGCCAATTAGGCATGTGCTTTAGTGCAACACTAATAACACATAAAGGCACGGAACTTCCGAAGGATTAATATTTCATAAGGAAAAAAAATCCTGTATTAAAAGCTTTCGATTCACTTGCTGACATTGAAAACGGCTATAATAGATGTTACCTTGTACTGCCATATGAAGATATTCCATTTCTTGCAAGGAATCATATGTCACATTGCCACTGTGTTTGGAAAGGACAGATGTTATCTCCTCGTAAAGCTTTGTTTGTATCTCTGGATTCAAAGCCAATTCGTACAAAGTGTAGGACATAGTTTGTGAAGAAGTCTCGAAGCCAGCTATTAAGAATAAATAACACTGCGCTACAAATTTGTCACCGTCCAAATCTGGAACAAAATAGTTTTAGAAATCCATCAGGATATATTATACGTATCAGAATGTTACTGATTTACCTGTATTTTTTCTACGTATCCAAATCGAAAGTATTCGTAGGCGAAACAATCAGACGTACTCACCTAGGTTTTTATTGTTCTGTTCGATGGTCTCTTCCTCCTCCAGGTCATTCTTGAGATAGCCTGTGTCTCTGATTTGCATCATTAGATCTAAGAAATCGTTTCGTGTAATTTTATTCTTCTTGCGATATTCAACGGTATCCCAAACTGTTTTTCTGAAGAAATTCGTCACCGTCGGATCAGTTACGCCAATGTGTAATTTTTCTGCCAGAGATGGAAAAAATCCTATGAGTATCAGAGCTACTTTCTGCCTAAAGGAAAGCGTAAGGGCTTTTCTCATCATTTTTAGAAATATGCTTTTGGGGTCTTTGAGAGCATTGCCCTCAATGCCAAACGTAACACTTGTTATGACATCTGTAGTATATCGCGCGCAGATTGCTCTTACTTCCAGTTCTCCATTTTGATCTGAAACAAATATTGTAGATATAGTTGCAATTCCATTTAACAATCATAATTATTAATGTGGAGTAATCAATAACAGTATTAACGTACATAATGACAGGGTAACTAACAGAAAGAGAGAGGGAACATAGCAGTGTCAATTGTTAGAAATTGTAACCCTCATAGAATCATTGGGTACCCTGCTCGTTTCCGTTCGACCGTCACTCATGGCCAGACGGCTTCAGATCCATCGGCTAATGCAAACGCGGTGTCATTTGACGCTTCTCGGTCTGCTGGTGGGGAAGTGTTCACTTTTTGTATCCTTGTATTCTAATTGAAAACCTCACATTAATAAATGAGAAAATACTTTTAAACTTATTTAAAGCGTGGAAGACGCTATTCAGAGCTTGTGCTGTATCTCTAACTAGCTAGTACCCGGCGCGTTGCTGCCGCAGAAGAAATAATTGAGTAAATATTCCTCTCCCCCTCTCTTTTCTTCTCTCTTTCCCCTCTCTTTTCACCTCCCTTTTCCCCTCTTCCTCTCCCTCTTTTCCTCCTCTCATTTTCCCCACTCTCTTTTCCATCAGTGTTTCTTTCCCCCCTCTGTGTCTCTTTTCTTCCTCTCTGTGTCTCTCTTCCCCATTCTCTGACCCTTTTCCCGTTCTCTCATTTCCCCCTCCTTCTATTTTCCTCTCTCTCCATTTCCGCCCCTATTTCCCCCCTCTACTTCCCCCTCTCTCTATTTTCCTTCTCATTTGCTATTTTCCCTTTCTTTTTTCTATTTCATTCTCTTTCAATATTTCCCTCTCTCTATTTTCCCTGTCTCTTTTTCACTTTCCTGCGCCGCCTGCTCCTTGTGTGCTTCTCAATCTCGCCCCACGGCACACGGCAACGCCCAGCAACAATAAAGCGCACGTGTATTGGGAATTGCATTTAACTGAAATACCATCGCGCCATCTAGTGGAGTTACAATAATTGTAATATGTCTATGTTCTTTCCGCAAGTGCAAGCAATATGTTGACACATTTTATTGCAATTGGATGCCTGCTACTGCAGCACATTAAGCACGAACCAACTAACATGGATTTTTATATATTAGATTAATTTTCTATATAATAATTTTTCTAGCTGAAGAACCCCGCGTTGCCGGGGTATTTATCATAATTTTGTATTAAACAGAAAGAGGAATTCCATCTATTCTCGCCCTATGGCAGAGCCTTCTTCTACTCTACTGTATATTCCCTCCGCCCTATCCCGCCTCTTTCAGCCTTGCTCCAATACGGAATACCTGGTCTTCCGTAAACACTAAAACACTTCTCACTAAAAATATTTAAATTTTAGTCCTAATGGGGTTCCCACCCCCAAACTGCTTTCTCTTTATTGTAGTATATGGCCGGCAATTCGAAATTGCCGCGGCAAAGAGCGCCGGCGGCGTGCAGCACACAGCACAGAGCGTCGGCAGCAGGAGCGCCGAGTTTCGCCGAACGCGCCAAAAAGCGCGCTCAGAACAGCAATGACTACTCCTTGGACTTCGCACACCATCGAGCCAGCCAATTAGGAGGAGCCGCGGGAAGCCGTACGCGGGAGCTGGCCGACATAAAAGGGCGCCGGCGGCAGATCTAGGGGAGAGAGGTGCGCGCTGCGCAGTGTAAGCCGGACGGCAGAATGTTTTACTAGAGTCTTGTTGCATCTGTACATGGCGGCCGAGTGGGCCAAGATTTTTTGTAAAATAAATCTTCTTTTAAGAAAGCACGTGTTTCTGAGATACAACATTTATAACTGAAAATAATGAACAAATCTAAACTAAAAATTGAAATGCATGTACTTACGTATATTCTGTTTGTGGAATTTTATGTATTATATTCATACTTTTAATCAATTGCCATATTATAAAACTTAACCATTTTCATATTTTTTCTTCTTGCGTATTTAGAAAGGAAAGTTTGAAATTGATCTTTTCGCATCAATCGACGTCTAGAAATAATTAAAGGAATTTTAATTGAATTCTAGTACCTTTTTAGGATCCTTGATAAGGTGTGGCTGACCGAAAGGAGCCACTGAGCACTTATGCGATTATAATATATCCAAAAAACCGAGTTCACAGTGGCTCTCGGCTTGACAACACTTTTTCTATTTAAAATAACAACCTTTAAAACCAGCATTGTCACACATTAAATTCCTCCAAATACCCATTTACCAATATTGTTTTACTTTAATTGTACTGCGGTTTTACTAAAAATTCTATTATTGCCGAACTATCATCAATCAACACCCAAAAGTACTCGCTACTATATTAAAACACTTATCTAAAACATGCATCCCTCCGCCAGTTTCAGAATAACACGTAAATCGCACTGTCACTTGCCCAACCTGCAAATACTTAATACTTATGCTTAATTTACTACAGCTAAACATGTGTGCACTCATACCATTTTACGGCAATGTTAACCACATCCATTAAAAAATTATATCTTCCAAACATTTAGTCTCTTGCACACTTAATGCACTCACACCTACACGCAATTAAAATCAATATTCAAGTTACTTTTATAAATAAACCGGAAAAAATGCAGAATTATTTCGGTTTAGACAAATGACTGTAAAAAATAAACAAACAGTCCTCTAAATACGCAATTCTGTATATTGATGAAATCAGTAGAAGATCTCAGGCCTCATCCTCTGGTGGCGCGCAGCTAAACAATTGACATTGATCCACTATTGAATCTGTGATGTAGAGTCAGGCGAAAAATGTCCGGAAAAGTAATTATTTTGTGAATATAGTAAGGTTTGTGATTGTAAATCATAGCCTATGTTACTCCAGACCTTTAAAGGAAGCTAGTACAAAAGTTTCATCAGTATTGGTTCAGTAGATTCAGAGATTATCGCGCTGTAAGTCAGTGCAGTTCTGTCTTTATATATTAGTATAGAGTATAGATATAGATTAATCATGTGAGCATACTCTTAAATTTTATTAATGCAGATTAATAATGTGATACTGGGCCTTCAGACCTAATCCTTGCTGTTGAAGAAGAAGAAAAAGAAGAGGAAGAATGTGATACTTCACAAAATTCAAGGGTATGTTTATGATTTTAAAATAACTCTTGTCCAAACAAACAGAAAAATTATTGTAAAGGCAATAATTTTTGGAACGGTTAAACCTATTTCGATTAGGCTTTTGTTTGATGGACGATAATTTAGGTCAATTTTTCAAATAATTGTTTTATGGTATAAAAATAATGATTGTTTTTCTTTTTCATATAAATATGCATTTCAACTTTAATCTTAAATTTTGTTCACTCAACTTCCAAACGAAAAGTTAGACCACTTGCAATTTTTTACCTCCTGGGGGTCGATGAAATTTTATAGAAGGTCAATGATGATTAAGAGCACCGGCTATGCACTGAGAGCTAAAGACCGTATTTATTCCAAAAAATTTACATGAAGTTGTTCATTTTTCTTATACAAATGTTCAATACTTCTAATAATACTTGTTTATTAGATTTTGAAAATTATGCCCATAAAAATTAAAACATATTTTAAAATACTTTTGTTGATATTTTTTCCCTAGTTGGTATCTAGTCATTCATCCCTAAACAATATTTGAGTAGCTGCGAGTGTGCGTGTGTGTGTTTGTGCAGATCCGTCATTCGCGGTTCCCGTGCAACAAATCGAGACACGTGAGGTGTCATTCGACGCGTCTCGGTCTCCTGCTGGGGAACTGATACTTTGAAGCATTCAGAACAAAAGTGGACTAACACCACATTCTTCGTGATTTTGTTGTCCCCTTTCATGGCAATTAGAAATTAATAGTTTATAATTTTTGAATTGTAGTGTTATTGTAATGTCTCTGCTTCTGATAGAGTTGAATTAGAAGTGTAGTAGTTAAAAATTTCATTTTAATATTTTTCTTTTCTGCCTATATTGCGTATTATATATTATAAATTGGTCCATCATTGATAAGACAGAAATCATTTAATCAGCTTTATATGCAAATTTTTTTCACAACGTTTCGGAAACATTTGGTTTCCATCATCAGGTGACAAATAATTATAATATATTAAAAAACAATTGAAAAGTGCCAAACAGGAGAATTACAAAAAAAATTAATATATACACGAGTCAACAGAATGCACCTTGTTAAAATCTTTAGAAAATTTAAAGACATATACAAACAGTATGAAAGAAATTGGAAAAACAGACAGAAAATTTAAAAATAATAAGTGAAATATCTTAATGTTTAGAAAACAAGTTCAATAAACCATCATATACTTTTGTGAATTGATTTGATTCTACCTGTGTATTTAAGCTAGGAGAAGTTTTGATGAATAATGTTTCTAATATTAATCTAGGATAAGACAAATCTTCACGAGCTAAAATTTTTATACCATTAAAATCAACATGATGTGATGTTTCAATTCTGTGTTGCGTTAATGAATTTTGTTTACATGTTAAATCTTTAATATTCCTTTTATGTTCTAATAATCTGGTACTCAATTTTCTTTTAGTTTGTCCAATATAAGATTTATTACAATCATTACAATTGATTTGATATACATTATTTATATCTAATTTTGCTCTAAAATCTTTCACATTTTGGACAATATTGCGTTGATTTATTATTCTATTTACCAGTTTTAATTTAAATTTATTTAAAAGTTCATTTTTGAAATAATTATTTATTTGAGGGATGTATGGTAAACAAATTAAATCATTCAGATTTTCTGTCTTATTATTTCTGTGAGGTTTTACATATTTTATGAATTTCAATCTCCTAGATATAATATTATCTACGAAATGCAAAGGGTAATTATTAAATTGCAATATTTCTAAAACTTTACGTAAATTATAATTATGAAAACAGGGAGACGACAATTGTATAGCTCTGTCAACTAAATTTGAAACAACTGACTTTTTAATAATAACAGGATGCTTAGATAGATAGTTCAATATAATTCCAGAAAAAATAGGTTTGGTATACCAAGATGTTTCAAACATTGTATTTTTCCTAAAAACAGTTACATCTAAAAAGTTTAAAGAACAATTTGATTCTGTTTCTAAAGTAAATTGTATTTTATTATTAAACGCATTAAATTTACTTAATAATTTATCAATTTCATTTTGAGGTAAAACAATAAAGGTATCATCGACATAACGTGTATAATAAACAAAGTTTAGATCATTTAAGACTTGTGATTCTAGATGTCTCATTACAATTTCTGAAAGTAAGGAGCTTATCGGACTACCGATAGGTGTACCTTCTAACTGATGGTAAATTTTCCCATTAAATTGAAACTCCATATTGTTCAAAATCATTCTTAGAACTATAATAACCTCATTTGATGGTATTTTTGAGAAATCATTCTGATCATTAAGCAACTTTTCAAAACATGAAAGAATTAAATTATGTGGGATTGAAGGAAACATTGCTACAACGTCTAATGATACCATTCTAGAATCAGAATTAATTGTCAGTTCTTGCAACTGACTCACTGAACTCGAAACTGTTGCGAATGGAATATTTATAATTATTGTCTAAAATGGGTTTAAACAATGAGCTTAAAAATTTACCAAGAAAATAGTCTGGAGTACTTATGGAAGATACAACAGGACGCATCAGTAAGTCAGATTTGTGGACTTTTATCAGGCCATAAGCTAATGCAATATTCGCTGTTGTAGGATAAACTTTTGTATATTCTTTTTTTGTTATGTACGCATTTGCTTTCCATCTTTTTAAAAGATCTTGAACACTTTTCATATATTTGTTGGTAGAAGGTTTTCTCTTAGTTTCAAATTTTTCTGAATTAAGAAAATTTGCTTTTACTTTATGAATATATTCATGTTTATCAATAGCCGCATATGCACCCCCTTTATCAACTCTAACAATTTTTATGTCTGGGTTATTCTTTAGAAAATTTCTAGTAAATTGTAAATCTCTAAGTATACAAGCATCCTGTTTACTCATCTTAATATTTGAACTCACATAATAGGAAAGTTTATTAGAGAAACAAGACCGTACCCGTATCATTTTCAGGTATTTTATACATATTATTTTCAAAATCTTTAATAAATTGAAAGGTTAGAGATTTTTTATCATGATTAGCAAATGGAAAACTAAAATTAGCTCCTAATTTAATAATGGAAATTACACTTTGAGGGATATGTTTATCAGTAAAATTATAAAAAAGTTGAAAATTGTTAGTACAGGCAAAAGACGGAACATTTCTTTCAACATTAATTAATTTAAGAAACTTCTTGATCTTATTACATCTGTCCGTAGTAAAAAGTGCACTTAGACGTAACCTTTGTGTGTAATAGAAATAATCAAGGACATGTGGTTTAAGAAAGAATTCTAAGTTCTGTTCTATACCAATATACTAAATACACAGGTAGAATCAAATCAATTCACAAAAGTATATGATGGTTTATTGAACTTGTTTTCTAAACATTAAGATATTTCACTTATTATTTTTAAATTTTCTGTCTTTTTTTCCAATTTCTTTCATACTGTTTGTAATATGTCTTTAAATTTTCTAAAGATTTTAACAAGGTGCATTCTGTTGACTCGTGTATATATTAATTTTTTTTTGTAATTCTCCTGTTTGGCACTTTTCAATTGTTTTTTAATATATTATAATTATTTGTCACCTGATGATGGAAACCAAATGTTTCCGAAACGTTGTGAAAAAAATTTGCATATAAAGCTGATTAAATGATTTCTGTCTTATCAATGATGGACCAATTTAAAAATTTCATGTTTTTTGTGGCATAGTCAAATTTTTGCACGGAAGGATTTGGTGAAATCATATTATAGTACATTTATGTTTGCAAATTATATTTTATTACAATAAGTAATTATTATGACAACTCGCCCTCATCATCATCGTCATCTAAAACAGGCATGTTATTAACATTTCCAGACACTGAATTTAGACTGTGGTACAAATTGTGATAAGATGGAATACACTCTAATAAAGTAATTAAATCTCTTTTTCACGTTTGTAATAAAATTTCCATGAGGCACTGTACTTGTAAATGTGGAATGAAAACTGTGTTCTTTTGCCCCATGTCTTTCATCGAAGAGGTCATTTTCTTCATTCGAGTATTTATACAAAATATTAAATTTGACATTTTTCTGGACACTGGATTGGCAAAGCCACTGAATTGTGAACCACTCTTTTTACTTTCCCGTATACGTACGTATACACGGAGTGATATACCAGTGGCGAAGCGTGAGGTTAATTTTTGGATAAGCTGAGTCACGAACATATTGTAAAAACACATATTTTTACTTAATTTATGAAATATCGAATATTTAGAAGATAGAGATCAAAAGACTACAAATTTAATAATAATAATAGTAATTATTATTATTATTATTTCAATCATGCAACAATACTCAGATCAAGAATAAGCCTACTGCAGAATTGAAAAAAAATTGTAAATGGTTATGCTTATTTATAATAGATGTATACTCCTTGTTTGTACAGTTTTTTGTAAATTAATTCTAAATACCTGGTTTTCTTCAGAAAAAATTCAACGCTTTCTTTAAACATATCATCTTGGGAACACGTACACGAAATTTTCTTTTCTATTAAAATAGTAGCCAAGTTGAAGAGTGTTATTTGACTTAGAATAACGTTAATGAGTTTTAATTGTTTCAGAGTGCTCATTGTCAATGAGACACAGCGACATGCAATTGCTGGTCAACGACATTTCACTTGTAACCTACACACGTATACGCTATTCAGTTAACTTACGAAATGAAATTACACTGCTCAGATCCTGTTTGATCTTTCCAGAATACAATACTACTGGGGGATTCACACGCCGCGATACCAACCCATAAATGCTTGAAATCAACGCTTTTTTAAATGATCTTGTTTTATTAAAAGTTAAACCAATGCTAAATGATGTGGGAGAAAGAGTTAACATTCTCAATAGTGTACTTAATGAATTGGCGACAGAGGAATACTAATTCTGAAATTTGGAATAAATAAATGTATTTACTTTTGTTAGTAGTGATATTTGAAGTTGCTCAATGACCTCTAGTGGACATTTGCGGAAGTTCCACGCAAGCTTGTGGTGAAGAGAGCGCCTGCCGGCAGGAGTTTAAATTACTTAGCCAGTTGTAAGGCCGGCCTACCCTTCTGGCCGAATAACCGGGCCAGCTTCTCAAAGCGCATGCGCGCTCACTTCCCCGCGCCCCGTCCCTTGCCTACAAACTGTCTTCCAGTGATAAGCGGAACGGCCTCAGCCTCACTCCCCAGCCTGCCCGATGCACCGGGCGGCGACAAAGACACTTCGCATTGAATGCGCATAAGAACAGAAAAACGAACTTGGTGCGCAAACTTTACGGTATAAATTGGCTAAAATAACATTATAAATTGACAATTTTCTTTTTTTAGTGAAGATATATTTCCCGTCTTCTTCAAGATTCTTAGGGATAGCTCAGCTTACTCTGCCTACCCTGACGCTTCGCCACTGGATATACATAGTATAGGGAAAGTTATGTAATGCTGCGCGAAAAAATGGCCAATTTTCGGCGGAAAAAAATTAATTGCCGGGCCGTGAAAACGAATAAGTGGATAAAACCAGTTGCTAAATTAAGAAAAAAAATCCTCTATCTCGTGGTGTGGTCAAAATCCATGATTTGTTGCTTCTTTATACTTAAAAATCGATTAACGGCATTCCGTCCGTCTGTCCGTCTGTGGTCAACGCCAGCGCCTAAACCGTTCTGTCGATTTTCTTCAAAATTGATATTCCCCAGTCGATCTAATTCTAGTCAAAGCTTTGTGATTTTGAAAAAGATTCTTTAAAATTTGGGGGTATTTTATATGAAGCCCCCCGGGGATTTTCAACATTTTCTCAAAAAGGCTACAAATTTTTTCTTTAAAACTCTTGTATGAATAGAGGAAAATACACTTTTTAACATGGCATAGGTCCGATTTTCACGTACAGCTCTGAATTTTCGAAAATTGTGAAAGTTTGAATTTTTTTCGGCGTCTTTCTCCAACTACAAAATTGAAGATAGAGATTTTTTCTTCAAATAAAATTTGTTCTGCATATTGAGTTCTTTAATAAAGGTCATGTAAATGTTTTTCACAATTTTGGTAGTTTTCGTGCAATATTGCGTGCAATATGTGCAATTTTAAAAAATTACAAAAACAAAATTTTCTCAAAAACGGCTCCAAATTTTTTCTTTAAACTTTTGGTAGGGATAGTGGTGAATGTACTCTATCAATGACATAAAAGCCATTTTGGTCTATCGGTTGGTTTTTTCAAAAATTACAAAAATGTAAATTTTTTTACTTGTCTCTCACGTCGTTAATATTTACATTATCGGCGATTTTTTTACATTATTATATTTACGAGTATATATGCTTTAAATAATGTCAAGTAAAGTTTCTCGAAAACACTACCGTTTTCTGTGAAAAGTAGCTCAAATTTCGGCATTTTCAGAAATGCTCAAACGTCATTTTCTCGTATATGGCTGCAATTTTTTTCTTGAAACTTTTGTAACGGATAGTGCTAATTGCACTCATTAGTATAGCGTGAAGTTTATTTTGAGTTTTTTTTTGTTTTTTTCAAAAATTATATAAATGTAAATTTTTTGAAAGATCTCTCACATCTTTAATATGCACATTATCCGCAATTTGTAAAGATGATTATATTTGTGAGTGTAAGTGCTTCAAATAACTTCAAATAAAGTATTTTGAAAACTCAAAAATTTTCTGTGAAAATGAGCTTCAAATTTCGCATTTTTGGTAGTGCTAAAACGCCATTTTCTCTTAAACGGCACATAATTTTTAAAAGAAAATTGCCATTTACGGCTAGGTTTTTGTGTTCTTTAATATTCTAAAATTAATGTTTCTGTTCTACCAATAGGAAACCGAAAAATTAAGAAAATGACAAAAAAATGTACTTTTGGCGATGATAGATGGTAGCTGGCAAGAAAGAGTATGTGGCAATTCCGAATAGCTAGCGAAGACCCAGGAAAATAGAAAACTAATACGGGAAAGTCTGTGCCATTCTGTAGCACCACTAGTTTTCTTTCGTTGGTTGATATTTTTCTATTATTTATGTTTCTTTCCAAAACGTTGGTGGAAAAGGAATCACTTTGACTCATAGAAATTATCTTGAATTAATTTTGTTCTAGCGGAAAGGATCACATCTTTCCCTTGAATGGAAACAAAAATATCAGGAAAATATTTCTTATTTTTTGTATACCAAGACACTAGATCTACAACTGTCGTTTGTAGTAACAAAAGCTGACCTGTCGAAAGCACCAGAGTAGCTAAAGTTTTCATTAAATCAAACGCCTTCACAGTAACGTCTGTATTACTTTTAGCAAGCAATGTATTTCTTCGTAGACCTTCGCGGGCACACTCAGCTTTATTTAGATGGAGTTCCTTCAGGGGTATGAAATCTCATATCCTCTGGGAAATAATCTCATATATATTTTTGTACGGATCTGAAAGTGGTGGACGAAATGAGAAATTACAAGGGGCATTCAATACTTAAAGAGAGAAATTGCTCTGGAGAAATAAATGTTTATTTTTACAAAACAGGACTTTTTCTACTTTTCAAGATATTTCCCACACATGCATTTCTCCCAACGGGTTACCAGCTTTTCTATAACGGCTTCAAATAACTGTTTATCGTGGTGTTTGAACCAATTTCCCACAGATTTTTCACACCTCGTTATCCTGGAACTTCTTCCTGCGTAATGCCTCCTTCAGTGGACTAAACAAATGGAAAGCAGATGATGTTAAATCGGGAATGTAAGAGAGATAAGACAGTACTTCCCAACCCATTTTGTCGATGGTTTCACGGCTTTGTTGAGCAGTGTTAGGACGTACGTTGTTTTGTTGGAGCATCACGCCTCTCCTCTGATATCAACTACTTTTCTCTCTCATGGTTGGCTTCACTTCGTTCAAAAAAATATCTGAGCAGTTTTTTAACGCTATTCTTCGAGATAATCACAAAAACTGCACCTACAGCGCAGTGGCGTGCGGTGATAATTTTAGTAGGCGAAGCGCTTTTAAAGACCAAGGTATAAAAAACGTAAAACAGTTAACGATGATATGAATTTTCACAAAATGTAAATATTAACCCGGGCGTCTTGCATACGAACGTAACTGATCGCCCGGGAGTAAACAGACCCAAGGGAAAATTTCGTTGTCTAAATGCCTTCTAACATTATAAACAAATATAATTCGGTATATATGTGACTTACAACTTTACCTTATTTATCGAGTACTTATTTATTTAAAATTATTAACAAATTAACAAAATCCATCAATGCATTAAAGCATATTTTTTTCTTTCATCAAATGAAAAATAGATTCGTAAACTTTAATATATGGTGAATGTTAATTTGAAAATGTATCTATAGAGTTCAGTAATAATGGTTTTCACGATCTAAACAAACAATGAATGTGATTCCGTTCTACTGTTTCCTTACACTTTTCAGATGCTCTGCGGTTTAAATTCCTCGGACAAATTTCACGTCCTGTTAGTTCTCTTTCTTTCATCTTGTGTTTCTTGTTTTTGCTCTGAATGCAAATATTGTATTATTTTTGGTATCAACGCTTGCGGCAAGACCTGGTAGAGTTTATCTCATTATAGACCAGGGCTGCTCAAGCAGAGCATATCGGCAGCGCGGAGCCGAATTTTCTGCCGAGAGCGGACACCGGAGCCCGAGCGTTGCGCGCCTGGCGATAACCTCTGTCACAGTGTCCGGTATCTTCAGTCGCGGAAACGTGGAAGTCGACGCGAGCACTTCGCAGACAAGAGCATCCTTCGCGGACCAGAGCACACGACATTATGCAGTTAATCATGCTGATGAAAATGAAAAGTACGCTGAAGAACAAATGGAAGTTTTTTGTGTTCTGAAAAACAATACCTCACTAGGAGTACATTTTGGATGTATTTTTATGTTTTTGTTGTTTTGACAGTAAAATAACACAATACACAAGAGTTCAATTTTATTGCATACGGATACTACAACGTAAGCATTTAGGAAAAGAACTTCCCACAAAACCGTTTTCCAAAACTGCATCGGCATGCTGCTCGATTGTTAAGTATGTTTGGATCAACACATAACTGTGAGCAATTTTTTGCTTCTTTGAAAATTTGTAAATATCGAATGAGAAGTACAATTACAGATCACAATCTGAAATGCATGCTACGGCTCAACAGCGCCGTGTCATCTGTTCCAATCATAGAAAGTATATTGCGAGAAAAATCACTTAAAAAGTGCAAGAAAAATACTTGGTTTTGCAATTAGCTTCAACTTTTTAATTTTAATTTCCTTTACTTTTAGAATTTTTATTACTAGTTTATTTAATAACATTTTTTGGGTAACATTTATAATACTTTTCATATTTAGGAGCATGATAAACTGTGGAATGTCGCCGAAATTAAATTTCTTTATGTTATTGAGCACTTTTTTGCAACTTAACATTTGGCATTGCCAGCGTAATCTGAAAATATATTTTGTTTCCATGCTACTTTGCAAATTGTCGTTTTTTTAAATATTCAAATCACACTAATATGTTTATATCTAGTACATGTTCCAATAAATGTTACAAAACTATTTCACTGCTTTTTCTGTCGTAATATCCTTTCCCAGGGCAGTGAGACTTTTCAGTCCGAGCAATGGAAAATACCCCGTAGAAATACGACGCGACCCAGTGTGCCGCATGCCGCTGATCGATATTTGATGACGTCATTTGCTCTTTCTGCGGCGAAAGAGGAGAGAGCAACCGGCAGCTCCTCCTCGGAGCAAATGGTTGAGCGGCCCTGTTATAGACCAAGGACGAGTACGATCCAAACTTCCGTCTGCAATTCTTATGCGTGGTGATTCCTCGAAATATCTGTAATGTTTTATTCTTCTGAAAGTTGATCGTGCATACTTCGAATGTATCACCAGAAACGGAGATTATAAACCAGAGCATCTTTCGAAAGAGCAAACTTAAAAGAGCAAAACAGTGCTTCTGTGTTGATCGGGGGCGAGTGCGCTCGGAAACTGCACGCCTCCCAAGTTGAGACTGAAAAGCGCTCCCGGCCGCCGGGACCCGGCGGCCGCCATCGTTGCTGTTTGCCGCCGCGGCGGTGGAACGCTGCGACGGCGTGGAACACCACCTCGCCGACGGCTGCCGCTTTTCATCACGCCGGTGATTCCAGAGGAGCAAACCACCACCTCATGCTGCCCTGAAGCTGTTGTCGGTGAGATACGCCGGCGAATGCGCACGGTAGCGGAGGTTTCTAGGCCTATACCCTCCTCCTATTTCTTGTCTTTGGGCGCTAATTCTAAAACAGTAGGCCCCACCTCATCTAACTCAGATGTCTCCCAAAAGGGAGTCGCCATGCCCCACTCGGACAAACCAGAGCATGTCGAAGCGGACGTTACGATCATTCAAAGATTAGACTCCGACTCCGACGAGGAACTAACCAACCATCACAAAACTGTCGACAATGACAGCACAATGACAGCACAACTGACACAACCTGACTATGACTCACTCACCAACAATGGCACTTCTACCAGCCCCACCGAAAAGAGAACCAAAGCCGCATCAGAAGAACCCTTCATTGTGCCGAAAAAGTTCTTCAAAGCAAACTCTATTGAGCAGAATAAGGAGAGAAATCTTCCACTCTCCAACAGATTTGCCCCGCTGCCAATAGAAGCACCTAGACAATCAGAAATTAACAGCATAGTAGCTGAACGAGCTCAACCCAATGCAGCCGCCACTGCAAATGTGCCGCCGCAAAAAAACGCGAACGAGCCTTCAACATCATCCGCTAACCGCGCGCCAACACAAACGCGCCACGGCAAACGAAGTCATCCACAATAGGAAATTTCTTTGTCGAGAAAGCGGTTCTTGCAGGCCCTATTGGATTTATTTCCTACTTGAGAGGTTACTGTAAAAAAGCACTTTATGCTCAGATTAACGCTCACGCGATTATTTTAAAACCGGGTAGCGTTGCAGATCATAGAACCATTGACAAATTGTTAAGAGAAACAAAAAACAATACTGAACTTAACTATTATTTCCATCGGGCGACTGAGGAAAGGCGGAAACGTCTAGTCATCCACGGCCTCGACGCTAATATGCAGTGCGACGCCCTGAGACCAGAAATTCAGAGTCACGGCATCACCGTGCACCATCTGAGCGAGATCAAGCGCAAAATTGCGCCAAATGAATTTCAAGGTGTTGGCCTATACACAGTGGAATTCAACCTTTCGCAAATTTCAGAAATTAAAAAAATTAAACATCTTAATCACATAATAATCAAGTTCGAAGAACCTAAAGACAGTGATAGAATCCCCCTATGTCTAAACTGTTGTGCTTGGGGCCACACAAAAAATGGCTGCAGGCGCCAAGCCCGTTGCATGGGCTGTGCGGGCAAACACAGCTCGTCCGAGTGCCCTGTTAGCGATCGCACCACCACGAAACCGAAGTGCGCTAACTGCGCTGGCCAGCACCCTGCTAATTACAGAGAATGCAGCTTCTATCTAGAATGCCTCCGCGCACGCAAGCAGCAACTTGAGCGCCTTCGTGCTGCACGCGAGCAGCGCGCCGGTAATGCCCCCACCCAACAGAAGGCACCGCTGCATTCCAACTTTCCACCAATGCGCGCTACCGCCACCAGCGCCCCAGACTGGTGGGGACAAAAGAACAAATCAGGGACGGACCGGTCAGACCAACCACAGCAGCCTGCTCCCCCAATCGGACTTCAGAACAGCTCGGGCTCGCAAAGCACTTTCTCCGACCTAAGAGTATTGCTCGATATGCTCAAAGGCTTTAATTTGTCAAAAATAATACAAGCCGCAAAAACGGCCCTAGCCATCATGAAAGGCGAAGGCGACTTATTATCCAAAACCCTCACTGCACTACAAGCCGTGAGACATATTTTAAATGGCCCACATCAATAACCGGCTGTACAATGTCGCTTCTTGGAACGCCGGCAGCACCGTCTCAAAACATAAAACCCAGAATGAACAATTTTGCGAAGACTATGGTATCGCCATTCTATTATTACAAGAAACCCACTTGACCCCGTCAAGAAACTTCACTCTACGCGGTTATTACATCTATCGCGACGACAGAATCAGCAGGCAAGGCGGCGGGACGGCAATAGCTATAAGGCGACGCTGCCCCACACGCGTATCACCACCCCGCCTCTACTCAAACTCGAGGCGACCGTAGTCGAAGTCGGAACGGCCACAGGGCCGATTCACTTCATTTCCATCTATCGCAGCCCTGCACTCCCCCTCCTAGTATCTGATTTAGACGCAATAACTTCAGTAGGCGTCAAAATAATAGCAGGCGGAGACGTAAACGCGAAAAGACTTGAATGGGATTGCACTGCAAACAATAAAGCGGGTAACGTGCTGCGGGACTTCCTCAACGTCCACCCCGCTCTCATTCTCCACCCTCCATCTGGCCCTACACATCTTATAAATCACCTTCCGCACGATATTCTAGACTTTTTCATCCACTCTTCTTCCATCCAACCAACTGTACCACGCCCCCTAAACGAACATCTATCCGATCACCTCCCCATCATTTCAGCCATTTATATTGTCGCTTTTCCATATTGAATCCGTAAATCCTATCAAACCAACACAGATTGGCAAACTTCCGCGACCGAGTGGCCCACAAAATCCACGCCTCATCCACCGAACTAAGAACGCCTGATGATATCGATACAGCTCTCCAAAAATTCAATTATCAAGTCCGCACCGCATTCAACATACATTCCACCCGCATACCGCTAAAAAACGGCCGCGAACCGCTTCCCGCCTATATTATTGCTCTCATCCAGGAACGGCGCAGAGCCCAACGCAAATTCTACGCCTCTCGAGATCCAATAGATAATGACATTTTCCAGTCAACCCGTCGCGCAGTCTCTCGCATACTAAAGTCGCACAGAGAGTCAGAATGGCTCAAATTTATGGAAAAGGCTGACATTAAAGATCGCAAAGATCTTTGGAAAATACAAAAAATCTTGAAAAACCCGACAGCGCCAATCACGGCACTAAAAGACCCAGTTAACCACACCGTCACATATGATCCCGCGAGGAAAGCGGAAATATTCGCAGAAGCCCTGCAAAAAAGATTCACCCCGCTACAAATTAAATCTTATCACAAACCAAATGGAGTTTTCCTCCCAGTCCCGGATGTCCTCCCAGCCACTTGTGAAGAATGTGTCTTCCAATCCGATCAAAAAATACCGGACGAAGACCCACTGAAAATTACTGAGGAAAATCTCAAGAACGAAATTAAATTGTTAAGCGTCAAATAGGCAAGCGGGCCCGACTTCATCTCAGGAAATATGCTTAAAAAATTGCCGCGCAGCGCCATACTGGCCTTACTACAAATCATGAACGCTTGTATTGCCACTTGTTACTTTTCAATTTGGAAAAAACCTTCTATTATTCTCCTGAATAAACCCAATAAGAACCATACTGACCCAGACAACTACAGACCAATAAGCTTACTGTCTCAAGTAACCAAACTATTTGAAAGATTGCTGCTCCCGTTTATCAACAACCATCTCACCGCCAGACACGCCATAAGAAGCACGCAATTTGGTTTTCGCAAAGGTCACTCGTCGGCCATGCAAACTTTCAGACTTGCCATGGACATAGCCTCTACTCTCTCTCTCCACTGTGCCTTCCCTGCCTTCTTCTTCGACTTTTCATACGCCTTTGACAAAGTAAACCATCATATTCTCATCCAAAAGTGTCATAAATTCCTACCAAATCACATTTGTCGCCTTTTATACAGTTACCTTCAAAATAGAACCTTCCACATCAAATACCAAGCTAATAAATCTTCCCTAAAACACATTCTTGCCGGCGTCCCACAAGGAGCCGTGCTCTCTCCACTGCTTTTCTCACTATTCATTCACGACCTTCCTATCACCCCAAACGTTTCTGATTACCTATTTGCTGACGACGTGGCCTTTGCGACCATATTCGGAAAAACTGACAGCGCTGTCCGCCGCCTACAGGATGCCACGGACAACCTGGTGGCCTGGTGCCGCCTAAACGGCATTACCATCAATCCAAGCAAGTGCCAAGCAATTTTGTTCAGCTGGAGAAGAGAGCAACGCCCTACTACTCTTCCCATAAACGGAACGCGGCTTCCATGGCTCACCGAAGCTAAATACTTAGGAGTCACATTCGACTCAAAACTAACATGGAAAACTCACTGCAAACATGCAGCACAAAAAATGGGCGCCTATATAGCGAGACTATCTCCTGTTTTAAGGGCTAAGACTCTGACAAAAACTACTAAAACGTTACTTTATAAAACGTGCGTCCGCAGTGCAGGCACATACGCGTGCATGACCTGGGCAACGGCCGCTAAAGCTAATATTAACCATCTTATAAAGGTGCGTCAAGCTGGAACAGCCATGACAGCTCACCGGAATGAAACATGTCGAATGATTTATTGCTAATTGATTGCCAATTAATTACCACAAATTCGAATTAATTGCCACGAATCTTAAGGGCGAAAACGGGCGTGAGCTGGCTTGACGCGAACGCCAGCACACACATCAGTGAAATTCGGGTCGTAGGCCCGCGGAAACACTCGGATAATTTATTGCTAATTAATTGCCAATTAATTGCCACAATTTCGAATTAATTGCCACGTATCTTCAGGGCGAAAACGGGTGGGAGCTTGCTTGACGCGAATGTTTCAGTTTTTAACACTTTTTTCTCATAAACAGCAACGGCAATTAATTTGTGTTTATTATAAAAATTTAGTATATAATGTGTATTAATTATGTTCTTGGTTTGGTTCGATTGTGCTCCTTGGTTCTCTCTACAAACGCATTTGAATATCTGTAATGGTTGAATATGATTCAGTTTTTAACAATTATTTTTCCATAAACGGCAATGGCAATTAATTCGTGATTGTGGTAAACAATTAGTATATAATGTGTATTAATTATGTTCTTGGTTTGGTTCGATTGTGCTCGTTGGTTCTGTCTACATTCAAATATATTTGAATATCTGGCATAGTTGAATATGTTTTAGTTTTTAACAATTATTTTTGCGTAAACGGCAACGGCAATTAATTTGTGTTTGTGGTAAACAATTAGTATACAATGTGTATTATTCATGGTCTTGGTTTGGTTCGATTGTGCTCGTTGGTTTTCTCTACAAACATATTTGAATTTCTCGCATGGTTGAATAATGTTTCAGTTTGTAACAATTATTTTTCTATAAACGGCAACGGCAATTAATTTGTGTTTCTGATAAACAATTAGTATACAACGTGTATTAATCACATTCTTGGTTTTGTTCGATTGTGCTCGTTGGTTTTCTCTACAAACGTATTTGAATTTCTCGCATGGTTGAATGTTTCAGTTTTAACAATTATTTTTCCGTAAACGGCAACGGCAATTAATTTGTGTTTGTGCTAAACAATTAGTATGCAATGTGTATTAATCATGTTCTTGGTTTGGTTCGATTGTGCTTGTTGGTTTTCTCAATAAACGTGTTTGGATTTCTGTCATGGTTGAATATGTTTCAGTTTTTAACAATTATTTTTCCGTAAACGGCATCGGCAAGTAATTTGTTTCTGATAAACAATTAGTATACAATGTGTATTAATTATGTTCTTGGTTTGGTTCGATTGTGCTCGTTGGTTCTGTCTACAAACATATTTGAATATCTGACATAGTTGAATATGTTCCAGTTTTTAACAATTATTTTTCCATAAACGGCAATGGCAATTAATTCGTGTTTGTGGTAAACAATTAGTATATAATGTGTATTATTCATGTTCTTGGTTTGGTTCGATTGTGCTCGTTGGTTCTGTCTACAAACGTGTTTGAAAATCTGGTATGGTTGAATATGGTTCAGTTTTTAGCAATTAGCGACAAATTGGGAGATTAATTTCAATTTATTTTTCACAACTTTGCGATTCGAACTTTACGGAGCTCTTCCTGAGATCAGCTCTACGCCCTGTGCGGGTGCAGTCGCTTCCTCTTGGAAGGTTGTCGCCCTCCCAAGGAGCCATCGCAAGGGGCGGTGGGTACAAAGTAAGTCGCAAGAGACGCGGCGACGGCGTGGCTCTGATGTATCTTCATATTTTCGCACGCGCCGCTTCTGGCCAGGGCAGGTCGCGGTCGGTAGCCGGCGGTCCGTTAAGCCTCCACATCCGGCATGTCTCACTGCGGTGAAAGGCCGCACCCAGGCGAGTGCAAACAAAAGACAGCAAGGGATACATCTGCACTGTGGGGTGGGTGGTTGGGTGGTCATTACGCGCGCGATCTCTAGCCTCTTGCGTGAGCGAAGAATGGTCGTCAGAGACAAGTCAAAAACATTATTATTTTGCACTTTTGAAAAAATAAAAAATTTAGAGCAACATGGCATTTATGTCATCTCACTAAGTACATTTAGCACAACTCCCATCAAAAGTTAAAAAAAAATCCTTTTAACCTTTTTTCGAGAAAATCTTGTTTTGTAATTTTTTAAGCAGCATGTATTGCACAAAATATTGCGCGAAAACGTATAAACATTACAAAAAATATACACGATCTTAAAGAAAGAATCCACGATGGAGGACAAATTTTGTTGGGAGGTAAACTTTTGACTGAAACATATTCAACCAAACCAGATATTCAAATACGTTTGTAGAGAGAACTAACGAGCACAATCGAACGAAACCAAGAACATGAATAATACACATTACATACTAATTTATTACAACAAACACAAATTAATTTCCATTGATGAAAAAAAATTGTTAAATCTGAAGCATATTCAACCAAGCCACAAATTCAAATACGTTTATAGAGAAAACTAACTAGCACAATCGAACGAATTAATTGCCATTGCAGTTTATGGAAAAATAATTGTTAAAAACTGGAACATATTCAACTATGCCAGATATTCAAATATGTTTGTAGACAGAACCAACGAGCACAATCGAACCAAACCAAGAACATAATTAATACACATTGTTTACTAATTGTTTATCAGAAACACAAATTATTTGCCGATGCCGTTTACGGAAAAATAATTGTTAAAAACTGAAACATATTCAACCATGACAGAAATCCAAATACGTTTATTGAGAAAACCAACGAGCACAAACGAACCAAACCAAGAACATGATTAATACACATTGCATACTAATTGTTTACCACAAACACAAATTAATTGCCGTTGCCGTTTACGGAAAAATAATTGTTAAAACTGAAACATTCAACCATGCGAGAAATTAAAAACGTTTGTAGAGAAAACCAATGAGCACAATCGAACAAAACCAAGAATGTGATTAATACACATTGTATACTAATTGTTTATCACAAACACAAATTAATTGCCGTTGCCGTTTATAGAAAAATAATTGTTACAAACTGAAACATTATTCAACCATGCGAGAAATTCAAATACGTTTGTACAGAAAATCAACAAGCACAATCGAACCATACCAAGAACATAATTAATACACATTCTATAGTATTTGTTTATAACAAACACAAATTAATTGCAGTTGCCGTTTATGAGAAAAAATTGTTAAAAACTGAAACATTCGCATCAAGCCAGCTTACACCCGTTTTTGTCCTGAAGATACGTGGCAACTAATCCGAAAACGTGGCAATTAATTGGCAATTAATTAGCAATAAATTATCTGAGTGTTTCCGCGGGTCTGCGACCCGAATTTCACTGATGTGTGTGCTGCGTAGCGTCAAGCCAGCTCACACCCACTGGTTGCTTCAAGCACAATAGTACGCGATTCGCGGGCGCAGGGCAGGGCAGGACAGGAACGATGTTCACTCTTTCGCAACCGAACCCGGAATGGTGTGTGGCGCTTGGCGCCCCTTAAATAAATTCAGCGCGCTCACCTGACACCTGCTCACCGACACACACCCGTGACGGTGTTTTCCCACCTCTCCACGTGTGTTCTATCACATTAGTGATGCTGCTTCGAATATAAGTGAAGTGTTTCATCTGTGATACAGTATTTTTAATAATAAATTTGCTAACACCTACGTAAAGTATTACATTGGACTTACTAAATTGGAAGAACGAGAAATGAATACGAAGAAAACCAGAAGTGTAAGTGATGTTAGAGAACGGAAGCATATATGTATTCGACTATTCGTATGCATATTTAGTACATTATTAGGCGTGCAAATACGGGGGAAGATTCAAATGTAATTGTAGGAGGTTTTGTGACAGAATTATCGGAACTAATTGAGAATGATCTTATATTAGAAATAGAGAACAACGCTGAAGAGCAGCATACAGGTGATCTTCGATGTGCATTTTTGTGCATGTTAGCAAAATAGGGTACAATTCTAACTGTACTAAATTCTAACTATTCGCATTTTTCATACTTGCGAGTATTATTTTACTGCGATTACAATATTTAAAAAATTCAATATTTCCAAAAGAAATCCCGTATGGAGATAACATGCAAGGTCATTGAGTGTTGGCAATGTTTCAACGGGAGTTGAAATTTAACTTCATTAATGAACATTATCAGGTACTAAAATTCATTGGCATGTCCAATGACAGAGGCTGTAAAAACTTAATTTGCATGAATGCATTTAGAAATTTTCGTCACATGGAAAAACTTTTAAAACAGTTTACAGTGTCGGCGACGCCACATTCAACTAGTGTGTAATTGTTTGGGTTATTATTTTGTACGCTGTATATTATAGAACAAAATCAAAGCGGGTCCATGAAAAACAATCTATTAAAAAGGGTCAATAGAAGTACAAGTTTGGGAATTCCTGGGCTGGAGCTAATATAGTGGGCTAGACCTCGTTGAGTGGGGTAGAGCAGTTGGAGAGGGCTAGAGCTAGTGAAATGGAGTAGACGGAATGGAATGGGCTAGAACAACTGGAGTGGGCTAGAGCAGGTGGGAAAGGCAAAAATAAATTCAAATGACCGGACTAAGATGAACATCTCAACAAACTTAAATCCAGGTGAATTATGTTCGTGGAAGTTTTGTGAAGTTGTTTTGAATGCAAATTTGACACCAAGCGTTCAACCACGGTGTAAGATATAAAGGTTTGTTAACTAGCCGACTTTGGTGCAAATTTTCTGAAGCCAGTTTAAGACTAGTTCCTCGCTTGTCCGTACGGTGCGCACGATCGGTTTGGGTCGCGATGTAAGATATACATCTTAAGATGACACATTAAACTGTGGCTGTTACACATTACACGACCAATCACAACCTTGCCCAAATAAGACCCAAAGATCGCAGTTCTTATATACCAGAACTGTCAGAACTAGCCTCACATGAGCTTCAGTTTTAGACTGAGACACACCTGTATATCTTACACAGTGCTTACAACTCACTATTTCCATCGCAGTGTTGTCGAATTCCACAACTGCATAAAAATGTATTACAAAAGCTTTGTAAACTTGTATCGGAAAAAGAAGTCTGATAGCATACAGCTTTATCAAGACACAACAATTCACACGTAATTCACAGAAATTCGCGACAGCGGAACGCAATCCAATTTTGGCGTTCCCTGCATTGTTGATACTCTCTTAAAGAGCTAACAATTTTTATTTCCAATATTTGAAAAGAAATAAGTTCTTTAAAGATTAATGTGTAAATCTATTACAAACGTTCGAATGTAAAAACGAACAAAGAAATAATATACAAAATGGCAAATTCTAATTTACAACGCGTCCGGCTGTCTGAAACGCAGTAATTTTGCAGCGCGCTATTTTGTTTGTCACGAAATTATAGAAAAACTACTCATATTTTAAAAAAAAAGCATGACCTTATTGGAAGATGTAGTTTTGATAAATATTGAGAAAACCAGCTGCCATCTGTGTCGCACTAAGTACATTTTTTGACATTTTCTTAATTTTTCCGTTTCCTAATGGTAGAACGGAAATATTAATTTTGGAATATTAAAGAGCACTAACACCTCGTCGTAATTGGCAATTTTCTTTAAAAATTTTGTAGCTGTTTGTAACTAAAAATGCGAAATTTGAAGCTCTTTTTCACAGAAAATTTTTGAGCTTACAAAAATTTAATTTGAAGTCATTTAAATCACATACACAAATATAATAATGTTTACAAATTGCTGGTAATGTGCATATTAAATATTTGAGAGACCTTTCAAAAAAATTACATTTGTCTAATTTTTGAAACAAGAAAAAATACCTCAAAATACACTTTACGTCATATTAAAGAGTGTATTTATCACTATCCGCTCCAAAAGTTTGAAGAAAAAAATTGGAGCCATTTATAAGAAAATACCGTTTGAGCATTTGTGAAAATGCGCAATTTTGAGCTAGTTTTCACAGAAAACGGTTGAGTTTCGAGAAACTTTACTTGACAATATTGAAAGCTCATTAATATGATAATGTCAACCAATCAACGCTAATGAAAATATTAACGACGTGAGAAGCAAGTAAAAAAAATACATTTTTGCCCTTCAATTTTTTTGCTCAAATTTTTCGAACGGATAGTGCTAATTGCTCTCTTTGATATGACGTAAAGTTAATTTGGGGAATTTTTTTGTTTTTTTCAAAAATTACAGAAATGTAATTTTTTTGAAAGATCTCTTATACGCTTAAAATGCACATTCCCAGCAATTTGTAAACACTATTCAATTTGTGAGTGTAAGTGCTTCAAATTAAGTTTTTCGAAAACTCAAAACTTCTCTGTAAAAGAGAGCTTCAAATTTCGCATTTACAGTAGCTCTAAACGCTATATTGTTGAAAACTGCTTCAAATTCTTGAACGAAAATTGTATTTTGAGTAAGATGTAACTTTTTTTAATATTCTTAAAATCATAGTTTTGTTCTACTATTAGGAAACCGAAAAATTAATAAAATGTCAAAAAGAAATAGTTTGAGCGGCGATAGATGGTAGCTGTCAAGAGTATTGGCAAGCCCGAATAGCTAGCCGAGATGAAACGAAACAGAAAACTAAAAAGGGAAAGTCTGTGCCATTCTGTAGCACCACTAGTTTTTCTTAATTTAGCAACTGGATTTATCCACTTTTTCGTTACCAGGACCCTGTAACAAGAGTTTTTCTGCCGAAAATCCACCGTTGTTTTTGCGCAGCATTACATAACTTTCCCTATACTATACGTACGTACGTATAGTATACGGGAAAGTAAAATGGGCACCTCCCACTATGAAAAATACATTATCACTAAAAGTCATTCTTCAGTACTTGACTGGCATTGCGGTCCGTATAGGGAAAATGCTTAAAAAACACGATATCGACACAATTTTCATGCCTACAATCCAGCTGCGCAACTTGTTTACGTCGGCTAAGGATGCAAGAGACCGACTATCGTCATCAGGAGTCTATACAATTCCCTGCTCTCGCGGGGCGGTATACATCGGGACGACTCAGCGGAGCATTAACACCCGTCTCTCCGAACATAAAATGAACTGCCAGTTTGGCCAAACTGAGAAGTCTGCAGTGGCCGAACACGCTTTTTCCGGTCATGAGCATGACATCAGATTTGAAGATGTTGAGGTTTTATCCCGTATGGAACGCTACCATGCCTCACGTCTACGTGAGGCCATTGAAATTTACAAACATCCCTTGAATATTTAGTAGAAAAGGGAAAAAAAGAGGATACATCGCGGAAGGTATTTTTAATACAAAAATTCAATAAATAATAGTTCAAACAAAAAAAAATATTTTGAAAAGTTCGCCTTTTACAAGTGATGTTCATTACATAACCTATAAATATTTCTTAGTTATAAAATACTAAATAATAATTTTTGCGAAAAATTTAATAAAAACCTTTTTCGAATGCATTTCGCAAAACCAAAATTTTGCACCAACACTCTTTAAACAAACGATTAATTTTTGTGCTCTCAAACTTACCTCTTTCCTTGTCAAGACATTCCACCAGAGCCATTCCGCACGAGTTAATAAACTCAAACACTCTTTTCATCCTGCCAGATGTGAAGGTTGGACTAAGTTTGGATCTCAAGTCTTTCCATTCTTGACCTTTTCTAGCGAAGATTGAATGGTGTTCTAAGGGATCAGCAGATTCATTGGGCGCGAATGAGCGATCACTAAATGAACTGAAATCCTTCACTAAAATATTTTTCACAAGTTCAATATCAGTTATCATCAGTTGTGGTTGCGTAAACGAGAAGAATCCGACCAATGGCTTATTTTTATGCTCTAAGTAAAAGTTTTTTATCACTTCATGGATCTTTCTCTTTCCGAGAAACACATCCTGGAAATTGCCGAGAATTGGGTGAACGTTGTAAAATGGAATACCTCTTCTCGTCCATTTACTATGTTGATAAGATAAAAGGGCGTAAACAATTAACAAACAGCAGGCGACAATTTCCAGAAGGTTCCCCAGCAGACAATCACTACTAAAGAAAAGCATTGTGATCGTCGCTTCAGTACGAACTGTCTTACCGAACTGCACTGGAGACTACTGTTTTCTGCATTGTAAATGGGATAACACATGAAGTTATAATTATCTACGCGCCCGATAAGTGTAAAATATAAAACTCACTTCGGCCGCACAGATATCTTGTGTTTTCGCGTCCGTGACGTCAAGTGACTATCGCCAACGTTGCCACTATTATTTGCATATAATTCGCTAGCTTGTCTGTACAAAAGCGTCACCTTGTTACTCAATATCTCCACGTTATGCGCGAAGTTTGAAGTGAAACATTAAACTAGTTGTGCCAGAGAATGGCACAGACTTTCCCATTCCTATTAGTTTTGTTTTTCCATTAGTTCGGCTAGCTACTCGTTATTACCACGTACTCTTGCCAGCTGCCATCTATCGCCGCCCAAAGTGAATATTTTTGAAATTTTATTAATTTTCCGGTTTCGTATTAGTGGACCGGAAATATTATTTTAAGAATTTCAAAGAACAGTAAAACTTCTTCCTAAATGGCAATTTTCTTTCAAACATTTGGCGTCGTTTTTAAGAAAATGGCGTTTAAGCGCTACTCTAAATTCGAAATTTGAAGCATTTTACGTGGAAAATTTTTGAGTTATCGAAAAAATTCATTTGAAGTCATTCGAAGCGCTTTAACTCATAAATACAATAGTCTTTTCAAATTAATGGAAATCTTCATATTTACGGTGTTAGAAATCTTTCAAAAAACTTTTTCTCTCATTTTTTAAAATAAATGAACTTTACGTCATATTAAAGAGTGCAATTACCAATATGCGTTCGCAAAGTTTGAAGATAATATTTTGAGCCATTTACGAGAAAATGGCGTTGGAGTGTTTCTGAAAATGCGGAATTGTGAGCTAGTTTTCGCAGAAAACTATTGACTTTTCGAGAAACTTTATATGACATTATTAATACACTTGTATGTATAAATATCATAATGTGAACAAATCGTCTCTAATGTATGTATAAATGACGTGAGAGACAAGTCATAAACGAGTGCAGACTGGCACAGACTTTCCCGTATTATTTTTCTATTTTCTTAGGTCTGAGCTAGCTATTCGGAATTACCACAATCTCTTGCTAGCAGCCATCTGTCGCCGCCCAAAGTACATTTTTAAAAATTTTTTTCCTAATTTTTCGATTTCCTAATGGTAGAATAGAAATATTAATTTTAGAATATTAAAGAACACCTTGTCCAAAATCGCAATTTTCTTTGAAAAATTTGGAGCATTTTTTAAGAAAATGCCGTTTAAGCACTAAAAATGCGAAATTTGAAGCTCTTTTTCCTAGAAAATTTTTGATTTTTCGAAACACTTCATTTGAAACACATTGACTTACAAATACAATAGTGTTTACAAATTGCTGGTAATGTGCATATTAAATGTGTGAGATATTTGAAAGAAATTACATTTGTGTAATTTTTGCAACAAAAAAAAACAACAAATTGAACTATAAATCTAACTACTACTAACTAAAACTATAAAGAGCTACGCTTACTATCCCACAATTGTGAGGTGAAGAATTTATGAATAGGCAGATATGTTTGCCCTACATCCCCCAAATCAATAACATTATTTAACAAGAGCTTTTAACCAAATTCCAAGACAAACTAGTGAATAGTGTATTTATTAGGTGTCATATTGTGCAAAATTTAAAAGTTCGTAGAGGGAACTGTAACATTGTAGTTTATCAAATCAATTGTAAAGAGTGTAATAGATTATACATTGGTCACACAAAGCGGAAATTGAGTACAAGGCTACTTGAAGATAAGAGAAACATTAAAGACCTGGCATGTAAACAGATTTCACTAACACGACACATAATTTACGACATTCCATCACGTGAATTTTCAGAAGTCCGTGAAAATTTATTTATAGCCTGTGAAAATTTCTTGTATTCTCGAGGAACTTTAGAAAAGCTTTATAAAGTGTTTCTAAAGTTCTTCGAGAATGCAAGAAACATGTTTGAACATGTTTGAATACGCTGGTGGGATCGAATAAAATTCTTTAATTTTTATCGTGGATTGTTGAGTAATTTCACAATGTTAAGATGTTTCTCTTCCAAAATGATATTTCTAACTTCCGTCTTAATCGATTTTGCAATGTGCTCCTCAATCCTCATTCTAGCTACTTTCCCTTCTTCTCAATCTATTTACCCAATATTCTACCTCAATTGGTGTTCCCCCTTGTAGCTTCGACACAGTAGCTACAGACGTACCGCACTTGAATAGAATACTCTTTTAATTTATTCCAACGACATAGCGCCATGTGAGAGTGTTCTGACACCATACTTTCCTAACTGGAGATTCGACATATTTTGTATTTAGGTGCGTTCCATATAGTGACTTATGTACGTACTTGTTAGTATGTAATTCTTCTTTTTTAATTCGTTTCGTTGTTTAAAGTAGATTACACTGCTTCAATATTGTAGTTATAAACAACACAATAGTTTCATATAAAATACATAGTTATTATTAAAACTCTTGAAACTATATTTGTTACATGATGTTTTGATGTGTAGTTGACCTCATCATTAGGCTGCATGAAAACATACACATTCACAATAAATACGATATACATTAGGTATGTGGATGATACTCTCATAATAGTTGATCAGAATAAGATACAAGATATTACAGAGAAGTTGAATGCATGTAATTCAAAAATAGAGTTTACCTTAGAAAAAGAAGAGAATGAAAACCTCAATTTCCTTGACCTGAGGGATGAGAGATAAAATTGTTACAGGTTGGTATCTTAAACCTGTCTATGCAGATCTCCTAAATTTCAGATCTTCACATCTAAAGAATGTTAAAGTGTAGTACTAACGACTAGTAGATAGGATGGTCAAGCTTTCAGAAACCTAGTGCTGCTACAACAGCACATACTTTCCCGCGTTATTGGAAACAGCTACGCAGTATTGAAATATTGCACTTTCTGCGCTACTAACATCTTAACTATTACTTTAAAATGTCCAATTCAACCAAGAAGCGAACAAATCACTGTTTCCATCGCAGTTTTGTCAGAACTATGTGAATTCTACAACTGAATAAAAATATAATACAAAACTTTTGTAAACCTGTATTGGAAAAAGAAGCCTTATATCCCGGAAAATATAGAAATACATTTCATAGGGCCATGATTAGAGAAGAGTATTCTAGAACCATGCAGAAATACTCTACTCATTACAAATATCAGAGCATTTAATGCGATAACTAAATATTTTCATGCAAATATCAACATAAATTTGACAATTATAACTCCTTTTCATACAGTTATTTCAAGTCACAACAATGACACGTAATTCACAGAAATTCCGACCGCGAATGGGAATTCCATTGTTGCATTCTCTGCCTTGTCGATATTCCCTGATAGCTAGGAATTTTTATTTCAAATATTTCAAAATAAATAATTTCTAAAAGGTTAATGTGTAAATGTATAACAAAAGGTCGAATGTAAGAAACGAACAAATAAATAATACACAATATTGCCAATTCTAATTTACGACGCATCCAGCTATCTGAAGCGCAGTAAAATTGCAGCGGGCTGTTATGTTTGTCACGAAATTATAGAAAAATTACTCGTATTTTCAAAAAAATTAAGCATGACATTACTTGAAGATGTAGTTTTGATAAATACATTTCATTAAGACAAAAATTGTATTTTCACAATTGTAGTTGTAAGAAGATACCGAAAACGAAGCGCAGTGAATTCCGAGAGGGCTATTATGTTTGACAGGAAATTATGGAAAAATTACTCTTATTTTTTAAAAAAGCAACATTGCCTTATATGAAGATCTATTTTTGACGAGCACATTTCGTTAAGAAAAACACGTTTTTAAGAAAAACATACATTATCTTCACAATTGCAGTTAAAGAATTTTTCAATTTTTTAAATTTTTTGCAAAATCAGGCATTTGAACAAACATAAAGCCCTCTCTCTCATTCACAAGAGAATGGAAATTTTCTCAAAAATACATATGTTTTTGAAAAATTGAACATGGCCTTATTTGAAGACTTGTTTTTTATGAATACATTTCATGAAGAGAAACTAAGTGGTGCTACAAAATGGCATAGACTTTCCAGATACGTTTTCTATTTTCCTTTGGTTTCGGCTAGGTATTCGGACTTGCCACATGATCTTGCCAGATGCCATCTATCGCCGCGCAAAGTACTTTTCTTTGACATTTTCTTAATTTTTCATTTCCTAATAGTAGAACAGAAATATTATTTTAAGAATATTAAAGAACAGTAAAATCCCGTTCTAAATGGCAATTTTCTTTGAAAAATATGGAACCGTAATTAAGAAAATGGTGTTTAAGCGCTACTGTAAATGCGAAATTTGAAACTCTTTTTCACAGAACATTTTTGAGTTTTCGAAAAACATGATTAGAACACTTTTGAAGGACATCGACTCACAATTACAATATTATTTACAAGTTGCTGGAAATGTGCAGATTGACGGTGTCAGAGACCTTTCAATTACAATTGTGTAATTGAAAGGTGCCACAGACCTTACAATTTCAATTGTGTAATTTTTGATTAAACGAAGAAATACGCCAAATTGAACTTTACGCCATATTAAAGAGTGCAATTAGCACTGTCAGTTCGAAAATTTTAAAGAAAAAATATGAAGTTATTTTCGAGAAAATGGCTTTTGAGCGTTTCTGAAAAAGCGGAATTTTGAACTAATTTTCACAGAATGTTAATGTGAATAGTGAGAGATAAAAATTAAAGTACGTTTTTGTAATTTTTGAAAAAACAAAAGAATAGAGCAGTATGGCGTTTATGTCATCTCATAGAGTACACTAGGCACTATCCTTATCAAATGTTTCAAGGAAAAAAAATTGCTTTTTGTAATTTTTTAAATTGCACATATTTCACGCAATGTTGCGCGAAAACTATTAAAATTTTCAAAAAAATGTTTATGATCTTAATAAAAGAACTCACTATGGAGAGAAAAAATGTTTGAAGAAAAAATCTCCGTCTTTAATTTTGTAGTTCTTTGAAGAGGCCGAAAAAACTCAAATTTTTCAATTTTCGAAAATTCAGAGCTAACCATGAAATTAGGACCAATACCAATTTTATAAGTGTATTTTACTCTATTCTTATATGAAATTTGAAGAAAAAATTTAGAGCCGTTTTTGAGGAAATTTTGAAAATGTCCGGGGCTCTTCATGTAAATTACCCCCAAATTTTACGAATTCTTTTTCAAAATCTCAAAGCTTCGAGTCGAGCCAGATCGATAAACGTTTCTTCAATTTGAAAAAAATTGTAGGTATGGTTTAGCCGCTATTAGTGTTCACAGACGGACTGACGAACGGACAGACGGACGTTTGCTTTCAATTGGATTTCGATACCATGAACCCACAGAATTCTGGCTACACCACGTGGTAGGTTTTTTCCTTAAATTTAGGAACTGGTTTTATTCGCTTTTTCGTTATCAGGGCCCAGCAATTTTTTTTTCTGCCGAAAATTCGCCGTTTTTTTTCTCACGGCATTACATAACTTTCCCTATACTACGTATATTACTCCTTAGATACGTACGTATAAAGGAAAGTAAACAATTGTGTGTTGATAATTGTTGTTGTAGAAAGACGCCGAAAAAATTTTGAATTTTTTCAATTTTCGAAAAATCAGTTTTTAAACACAAGAGATCTATGCCATTCTCTTAAATGACCTTCAGACTACCCAACAAGAAAATTTAGTCAAAATTTTTGCAGCCATTTTTACTTCGTCTATACGTGCGTATACGGGAAAGTAAAGAGTGGATAAATCCAGTTGCCTAAATTAAGAAAAAAATCCCCATCACTTGGCGGTACCTGAAACCTGTTTTGTGGGTCCTTGATACCAAACAAACAATTGAAAGCAAAACGTCCGTCTGTCCCTCTGTCTGTCTGCCTTATTGCACTGTTTAAGACGAATAGAATGAATTTTGCTGTATTCTTTTGATTTTTTGAAATTACATAAATGTATTTTTTAATATCTGTCACGACATGAATATGGACATTTCTGGCTAATTGTATACATTACTAACGGAACTCGGCAGATATTGTTCTGCCCTTTATCTCCCTCACTCTACATCTCCCCGTCTCTCTCTTTCTCGGTCTCTCCCTCTCTCTTCGTCTCTCCCTTTCTGCGTCTCTCCCTCTCTCTCCGTCACTCCCTCTCTCTCCGTCTCCGTCTTTCGTTCTTTGTCTTCCCCTCTCTCTATCTCCTCGTTTTATCCCGTCTCTCCGCCTGTCCCTCTCCATCTCTCCCACTCTGTCCTCTCTCCGTCTGTCCCTCTCTCCGTCTGTCCCTCTCTCCGTCTTTCCCTCTCCGTCTGTCTCTCTCCGTCTCTCCCTCTCTCTGTCTCTCCCTCTCTCTTCTTCTCTCCCTCTCTCTTCGTCCCTCCGTCTCTCTTCTTCTCCCCTTCTCTCTTCTTTTCACCCTCTGTCATCGTCTCTCCCTCTCATTCACATTTAGTGGCAGATTCTGCACGTCACTATGAAGGTGGGGTACCGGCACCGGACCAGTAATAATGCAATAGAAAGTTCAAGAAGTTCCTCTTCCTCCTTCCCTTTCTTTCTCTTACCATCTCTCCCTCTCCCAGTGTCTCTCTGTTCCTGTCTCAATCTGTCTGTCTCTGTGTGTCTCTCTCTGTCGCTCTCATTAACATTTACTTGCTGATTCTTGTAATGGGACGGTCGCGCACGTAACGATTTCGGCGTGTGCGAAAATAATATTTTATTTAACGGGGAGTACTGGAAAACTTGATGTCTAGAAACGCGCGCTTTTCCGCTACCTGAGCGGCGCGAAGAGAGGGCCGGCCGCCGCTGGGCGCGGTTCCCTTTGTTCAGAAACCGCACGTCGCCCTGGGTATTTCCGCCGCGCTGTGTCAGCGCACACCCCGCGTCTTCTGGGAAATTGCAGTGACGTAGACCGACCCCTCGATGACGATTTTCAACCGTCGCACCACCTCCCCAATTGGCCGGCACGCATCGCGCGATTCGGCTTCGCCAATAGACGAGAACTAGGCGGGGGCAAGACACGTGATCTCGCGAGCGAGGGAGGTAGTTGCGTGGGTGAGATTCGGTATTCCGATGTTGGCGACTGCAGCGAGAGGTTCGAGCTTTCCGATGTGGGCGTTTGCAGCGTGAGCGAGAGGTTCGGTTATTCCGATGTGAGCGAGAGCGAGAGGTTCGGCCGTTGTGATGTTGACGACGCTAGCGTGAAGTTGAGGTTTCCGGGGGGGGAAAGAGAGGCCACGCCATCGCCGCGGGGCGCCAGACCACCGCCGGCAACGCATCGCCGTCACTTCGCCACCCGCTCATGTGTCGCCTGAAGGGAGAGTCGGAACACTGTACGAGTGTGGGGACCTGAATGGACGAAGGAGCGTCCGGACTTGGCCTGAGGGCCGACCGCTGCTAAAGGACGCATTAGGGCGGCGCTTCCTCGCCGCCGCCGCCGCCGCAGCAGCAGCTGCCGCCGCCGCTGCCGCCAGCTGCCCGCCCGGTCCAGGGGACGGGGAGCGCTGCCGCTCCGCCGCCCGACCCACGGGCCGATGCCGCGCCTGGAGGGGCGGGACGCCCGGGCGATGACCCAGAAGGGTCGGACTTCAAGCTAAGTTAGTTGTAAGTTAGGTTAAGATATTGTTACTAATTGTAGGAGGCTTCACCCCGTTAATTACTTTTTTGTTGTTGTTTTAATTAAATTCAGAAAGACAGAAAGAGTGTTTCACTGCCTAATGCATGAAAATGACCAGTCACGCATGCGTCCTGTCCAAATTTCAGCTGGGCGTATGAGGCAACATATGAGTGCAGACAGAAATCCACAGATGAGTTGGGTCACGCCCTGAGATCCATCCCGCCGAACTCGATGAGAGAGTGTGCGTGATGTTACATTCTGCACATCTCTGAGCAGGTGGAATAATATCGAGAAACCTCGGACCAGCAAAAATGCAATAGAATGTTCAAGAAGATTTCATCCTGTAGATTACGGTGTGAAATAGGTGTTTTAGATTTTGATGCCCTAGAACGCTTTGTTTAGGAGTTATTTAATGACATATATTACCTAGTGTAGCGGGTTGCATTTGTATGAATATTTAGATTATTATTTTTCAGCGCCATAAAGCGCCATTTTTTCGATATTCTATTAGTTACACTTTTATTCTTGGCGGAGATGAATCCAACAAAACACAAATAATTAAAATTGACCCAGCCATCCTTGAGTTATAAATGGTGTAACTAACACAACATTGTTTTATATAAACTCTATGTCCTAAAAAAAGCTGCACCCAGAAGGACAAGGCGGATTGCGATCATTGTTGGCAGGCAGGTACCACGCTTACAAAATGATTCCATTTTCACATTTGTAGGGCCATCATTTATTGCTCTACACGGCCACAGACGGTACATGTTACTATGGCGTGGGGCCGCCATGTTGGCGAACACACGCGTCCAGACGTCGCGGCATGAGTTGTACAGGTCTCGAAAGGAGTCCTGTGCTAGTCCAACCCATGCAGCTTGCACCTGAGCGCACAGTTCTTGCAGATTGGTGGGTAGGAGAGGGATGCTGAGGGCACACTCCATCGCACTCCAAACATTCTCGATCGATGAGAGGTCTGGCGATGCGGCTGGCCATGATAGAGCATGCACGGCTGCAAGCCATGCTCGAGAGATGGCTGCGGTATGCGGCGCGCGTTGTTAAAATAGGACATGGGCGTGGACGTTCACAAACGACAAAGCCACTGGTTGCAGGATCTTCTGAATGTACCGTGCAGCTATCGCGGTGCCTTCAAGGAACACTAATGGTGAACGGGCACAATGAATTATCGCGCCCCCACACCATCATCGGGTTGGCGGGACGTGAGATGGAATACCACAAACCGCTCGTAGTGGCGCTCCCCACTACGCCTCCACACACGGACACAGACCCGTGTGTGGTCGTCGCCATCAAGGCTGAAGCGGGACTCGTTGCGGAAGATGACACGCTACTAGTCTGCATGGACCCAGGTCACCTGCTGTCGTTTGCGACATCAGGCGAGTCTGTAGCGACATTGCTGGGGTGTGAGTGGCAGGCGTCGTAATGGTTGGCGTGCGGCGACCCCCGCGTTGTGCAACCGAATGCCAATGTTACTGGCACTTACAGGATGGACAGTGCAGGCTGCACAGCCCGCTGAATAGCTCCTATCGTTGCCGCTGGAACTGTTCGCACGTGGCGGACAGTCCGTCTGTCCTCCCTCCTCGTGGTGCGTGGTGGACGTCCAGATCCTGCATTTCGAATGTGCGTACCTTCCTCAATCCATTGCCGCCAGCAGGAGGCGATGGAGACGGCAACAGGATCAACCAGGATCATCAAGCGTCTAACTGGACAACTGGCTGTCGAACGCATCCCCTAGGCATAGTGTACGTGCAAGTGAAGCTCTGGCGGCGCTACCAGATGTCGCAATGGCTGGCACAGCCGTTTGAATCCCTCTTATCTAGACCGGTGGGCTCGACGTCACGCATCTACCACCGACCCCCCAGTGCGCGGCCGACCGTAAAAACGAAATCATTGGCACGGCAAATAATGTGCAAAATACCCACCGAGTTTGCAGCGTATAAGTAGGGTCCTTCGGGGTGCAGCTTTTTTTACGTCGATGAGTGCATTTGTGATTGCATTTGTGACCAAAAATTCTTCGAATGAATTTTTTTGAAAACACACAAGACTGATTTAATACAAGAGCTTCAATTTTCGCATTTTCACTGGGGCTTAAACGATATTTTCTTAAAAAAGGCCCCAAATTTTAAAGGGAAATTTCCACAAAGGACGAGGTTTTACTTCTTTAGTATTGTAAAAGTAATCGTTCTAATTTATCATTAGGGTACCGAAAACTGCATTTAGGCCAGCGATAGATGACAACCGCCACGAGGATGGGGGCAAGACCGTAAATCTAGACCGTAGAAATTAGAAAATGTTACTACAAGAATGTCTGTGCCATTCTGTAGCACCACTAGTTTGTTACGTGTTGCACGATTGGATTCGCACCAATGGTGTCGTTTGCTCGATTAAAACATCTTCGACCCACCAATATGATACGTAAGTAATCGTATCATGTGTCGCAATAGTCGCGTTTAGATACAAGTTCTCTAGTCAGTGGAAGGCGTTTTATCGACAAGTGACTTTAATTACAATTGCCAATAGGACTATGAATGCAGTATTTCGAAGAAAGGCCTTTTTTAAACTGAAGTCACTTCTTCAACAATTTTATCTCATGATACGAACATATATTCAAGTTCATGTTGAAATATTTAGTATCACTTCTAGAACCCGTAGACTTGAGTGAGAGAAACGCAATGGTGACCCTGAAGGTCTTGTCAGGAAGGCAACAGTGATAGCGCCGATATCTCTTTCTAGGCCATCAACGCCACCTTGCATATTACATGTTACCGGAGAGTTCGACCGAAACATGAATTATGATTTCGAGACCATTGTGTTGGTATCTAGGTTTTCTTCAGAAAATGGTTTAAGACGGGGCTGTCAAACGGAGCACGCGCGTGCTCGGAGCGTGCTTACGCTCTGCTGGGGCCCACAGTGCCCTACGGTCCTGCATAGCAATAGAAGAAGCTTTATTACTGACGGTAAAGTTATGTGATACAAAATGTGTATCAACCTGTGCCCTCTAATTGATTTTTAAGACGTTTTTCAGGAAATTTTTGATAAATGCAATTTTGAAAATTAGGTAATGTGTTTTAAAATTAGTGTATTTTAATATTACGTAATATATCCGATTTTACATACTTATTACTAAAGACAGGATTTTCGTGCAGTAAAATCGTCTAATACTTGAAATAAAAACACCAAAACGTGCAATAAAAATATCAAAATTTTGCAAAATGGTGTTATGTAGCCTAAAATCTCCAGTTAATCCATTTATCAACTTATTTTATATTTGCGATGTGATATTTAGAGTGATTGAAATATTATGATTTTAGTGTTTTTATTATAATTTTGTACATATTGTGTAATTAAACCATATTTGACATTTTAAATATTATGCACAACAAAATTAATTTAGCACAAAAATACAAAAAACTAAATACAAAAAATGAAAAATACAAATATACGTTCAGAAATCAAAAATAATTAAGTTGAGAAATGTTCTTAATTTTTTTTTCATTAAAATTTGCAATTATGTTTCTATCTGGCACGACAGCCCACATACGGGCCATGGCCTTCCAGCAGCGTCCCGGCCTCGCGGCCATTGGGGTTCATGTGGTTAGCACAAGGACATCCCTATGCCGTACTCTGGTCTTCTCAAACTGAGAAGTGAGTTTTCTCATCGCCACACAGTAACAAATACTCGGATATTGCAGGGAAAATGCACACTTCAAACTTGCCCGACCGGGAATCGAACCCGGGGCCGTGTCATGTAAAACGAGCACGCTGACCAATGAACTAAGCCGCCATGCACAATTATGAATATTTCCAAATTATTTTCTGAGAAATTATTATATCTTCTTTCTATCTATGTTTAGACGGGGAAAGTTTCATTCTACATTTACATTTGTCTATGTGCCGAGCTTCACTCTGGCGTACGTGTGCACGCAGCTAAAAGCGGTCACAAACTGCGTTTACTCTCTTGATTTCCCAGGGCATAATCTGTTCCGAGAATGTTGATGAATTTGAAACGCAGTGTGCTTGCCACCAAGCTTTGCGCCTGAACATAATGTCAAATGTGACTCGCGCATGCAGTCTCGTGTTGGTAAGTTCAGGGAAGACTGACACAACAGATATATGATCCGATTGAGAAGATTGACCCCGAACATAGCGTTGGCTGAGCGGCTGACACCAAGGGCCGTGGATCTAGTTTGTGGTAACATCGCATATCCGTGCTGCAGTAGCTCACTGTTGAAAGTTTTAATTAGACAATAGGCATGATGAAATGTACAGACACTCAGTTCACAGGGCCACGAAATGCGGAATTAATACATCCTAAACGGTTTCACAGACCACCCGAATACATTACTGGATGTCATTAAAACTTTTTCTTAAATAAAACATTTTAAAAAGGTTCATTAAAACCAATTCATAATATAAAAATTATATTTTAAACAATAAGTTACGAATCATGCAAATTCGTCCAGTAAAATCCCAAAATTTGCAATTTTCTGGCAACGTTACCTAAAACGTGGAATGTCGTGCAGTAACCTCCAAAACGTGCAATTTCGTGCAAAATAAAACTAGTACTAAAATAACGTCCGTTTTATGATTCAAATTTCTGTCAAGGTTTCATCCAATTTTATGTTAGCAAACAAAAGATGCAATTGCACGGGAATCCGGTCTTTACTTATTACATATTTATGTACCAATTTTGACGTTTCATTCTACATATTTTTCAGATCTCTATTAGCTCTCATATATTGCATTCTTTAACACTAAGTAGAAATTTGCATTAATGTTTCCTTGGTATAATGATCAATACTTGTATAACTGCAGTTTCTGTTTAGATGTCAGTTTCCATTAAAAGTTCGTAAAAATTAATGAATTTCTCTTTAGGATATACCAACCCGTATGTTTGACCCAACTCGCCGCATTCGCACGGTTTTCTCACCCCTGCTTCCCACCTGTGATCGCGTGACTTCGCTAAGCTGATATCGCCGCATGCCCCAAATGTCAGCAAAAGCCATTCGCGTGATTGTTTGTCAGACGGCCCTGGTCTAATATTTACTACTTACGAACATAAAATAGCAATCAATAGGAAGTTCATTTCAAACAGTTGCATCGTATTTACCTTCGAACATGTAATACATAGAGGCGCCCTGGGCGGAGAATTTTGAAGAAAACATAACTCTGCTCCGTACGTCACAGGTTGGCAAAAACAGCGATTGCAGCGTTCGCATACAGTTTGACGACTTCCTTTTATCTTTTTTTTTGTGACATTGTTGTGAGGGCAATTTTCTGTCGAGTGAAGATGGTTGTTTCTTGCTGTGCTTTATAAATGCACGAATCGGTCCCAAAAGGGATTGATATTTCATTTTTTTCGGTAAGTACTAGTGGCAGTGGCGTTTCCTGGCTAGTAAACGTGGGGATGCGATCATGACATTACAGGTTGAACGCATAATTCCAGATATTTAAAGTCTGCTTTATTCTACTTTACTCTGAAGTGTTGTTGAAATCTATGTTGCAAATTAGATACCTTCTGAATCTTCTTAGAAAATCATCATTTTCTCATTGCGTGCACTAACTTACATAAACAAAACAATAAAAGTAAAAAAAATATCCACAAAAAAGTACATACCTTACTTTTGAACTCGAGATCTATTTGCGTTGTCTTGGTTGTCCATTGTCCGTTGTGTACGTTTTTCGGAATAGGAGAAATAACTACACGGAATTTCATGAATCCTGTCTATAGCACAATGAAACTCCTGTTCCACTACTGTTTCCTGCCACAAATAACTCATCAACTACCGCAAATGAACTAGATGAGCTCGCCATATCGCGTCCTTTCACACACATACACACACACACAAGTTTTATTCTTTCGCGTTACATTTTCGAATTAACGATTTTCTTTAACGCATCACTAATTAGGCAAAATAGTATATTTAACGCCCATTAAGTAGGAAACAGCATTTACACTAGAACGCAGGACACACATGAACGAAATAATATCGCACGAGTTTACGGATTGTCTCTGTCAAATCATTTTCTTACATGAAGGGAGTGATATTGTTTTGTCAGCCCTGCTAACACACATCGAGTTACCCAGCTGTACTGAATCAGGTTGAAATGTGCCTAAGAATAGTTGGCAAACTTGCTTGAGTTGTGAAGAAAGACAGTCCTGCCGTCTGCTCCGCTCCCTGGTCCCAATCGTTGCATGTGACTTCTGGGATTCCCAGGCGTGCTGCCGAATTATGACTGCCTCAAAGGAGGGGGTGTGGAAGGTTATCGGGAGGGGATACACAAAAGCCAATCTTTGATGAGATAAACTTTGTCACATCTCCGGCTGTCGAAACCACGCACGTGACTACGCAGCTTGCACACAGCGCATGGCCGTGAGTTCAATGACCTCGCCAACGAAGTGAGGTCGTTCAAGGGATGTTTCTCGGCCCATCACATCCAGCGAGGGGACTAACGCCTATTGGACCGCGCACGTAAATGGCGAGAGGGAATAGAGAAACAGAGGGAGAACTTCCAGAAGAAAATAATATATTTTACTGAAAATATTTTTAAGTGATGGAAAACTAGGGGATGTAACACATCTCTCGCATACATTGAGCCTACGCTACTGACTAGTGGTCATGTATTTAGATTAGGTGCATGCTATTTTCACGTGTTCGCAATGTTTTGAAGAAATAAAACCTTTCATATTTCCAAAGGACATCTCTCTCAGTAAGATATTGTAATGGTACCGAATTAATTCCAACTACGAATAAAAGAATATTTTCACGAAACACGACAAAGAACCGGTGGGGGCGCCGAGATTCTGTCCGAACTCCCGCTTGCCAGATCCCATTAGACACGCGCAGATGTGACGCTAGGGGCTGCGCGCGCACGCCCGCGCCTGTTCCTGACAGTGCTTTCCCGTGGCCTCCTCGCCCACCTCCTCCCTTGAAATTCTCAGGTTCTTCCCCGGTCCATTAATTACTACCCCTGTTTGACACACGATTGAAGTGAGAGGGAACAAGTGGAAACTTCTCCCTCAGTTCTCGGCTAACACACCTCCGATGATTGGACAAAATTATTTTGTGGCGCACTAACCAATAGCTACCAAGCTTAAAAAGAATTCTGGAAAATTCTAGAACATTTTGGGTGAATTTGGTGGGGGAAGTGAGGCTGGAAAGACATCGTGAGCACGGCGCCGAAAGGAACGTACGAGGCAGTCAAGAAGGGAGGTCGTGTTCGCCGCGGCGTCCGGCGCCGGCGAGATAAATTTTTTCTAAGTCTTGATTTGTAAGAGAAAGAGAGTTCGTTAGGGGGGATATGTGCACAGCCTCCGAATATCAGTTGAACGTGAATTTCAGACGCCTATTTTTTGTCAGGATAGCGGAGTGAGAGTGCTTTATGCGAAACTCGTGCCTGAACGCATTATACTGGAGTGATAAGATCATTTATGGACTTGTTGAGATCTTCAGAGTTCGGAGTGAGGGTTGCTTCCGGGACGCGCGGACTGAAAATACAGAAGCCATTGCGTCAGGCGCGTGACCATTATCTGCTGACGATTCGCTGTGAGTGAGCTGCGCTGGGCCTCTGTCGGCCCATCCCGTCACAGCGATATCTGGTCGGACGAACCTCGGCTCGCCCTCATCGAGCCGCCTTCTCTGGCCCGCTTTTGTTGCCTGCCCCTGCCCTCCGGGCAGTGCACAGCGCGAGGCACCCGAGACTGGGAGAAGAGGTCGTTCAACCCGCTGGCTGGTTTCGTAAGTTAATTCGCTGCTGCTGCTGTTTTGCGCCCTTCAGGCACCTCCGTGATCAAAAGGAACGAACTTATGGAAGGAGGAATTAGCATTGCCTTTTGATCAGACAGAGAAACTAAGATTCTCGGCCGGGCTTGGCCGTCAAGAGAGAATCGGCGTAAATTTATGTTAAATTTTGTATCAGTGTTTTTTTTTGTGTGTGTGTAATTTTGGAATTGGGGAGAAGGAGAGCATGCTCGCCAATTTTAGTGGTATTACCATGACCTCATTATTGAATAAATGCCACTTATTTTGTTAACCAGATTACAAGACTTTCATTTTCGCCGAACAACGACTTCCACCATCATAAACATTTTCAGCATACCTTTCTGCGTGCTGAGCTAACCGGTAGCTAAGTCGTCTGGCGTCCCAGCACAACGACCCTGCTGTCGCAATATGGACCACAAAAATCAGAAGAGATAAATGGAAACGGAATAAACAGAAGAATTAGAAGACAGAATCTTAATACAAATAATATATTGCTGGTTTGCAAGTTAAACATGCAACTTCAAAAACTATTTGGGGATAAATTAAGTTAAAATTCTTCGCAATTGCTAAGGGGGAAGATAAACCTTTCTTTTTACCTTCCCAAATCTTTCAAAGAAAATTGCCATTAAGACTAGGCTTTACTGTTTTTTAATATTCTTAAAATAATGTTTCCGTTCTACTATTTGGAAACTAAACAATTAATAAAATGTCAAAAAATGTACATTGGGCGGTGATAGATGGCAGGTGGTAAGAGAATGTTGCAAGTCCGAATAGCTAGCCGAGACTAAACGAAATAGAAAACTAATACGAGAAAGTCTGTGCCATTCTGTAGCACCACTAGTTTTTTTAATTAGTGAAATCACTTTAGTCCTCGAGTTAAATGTACTAAATTATAAATTATTTCCTTGTAAATTCTATGTAGGTCCAGTAATTTTTAGGCAGACACAATATTAATATTTTTATTAAACAATCTTTCCCAACGTTTCGAAGGACATTGGGCTTCTTCTTCAGGGTCTAGTAAATACATATCATAAATCCAGAACAATATTTCATTTGATGATATGTACAGACTATTTACAAAATACAAAATACGACTTACAAGATAAACTGCATGAATTAATTTTTGTATAAATGTTTAGCTGAATAATTTTTCGTAATGTTTCTTTCACTTATTTATTGTGAAAACAATTGATTATATATTTTTCAGAGCCACCTAATAATGTAAATATTTTGAAAATGATTAGCAGTTTCATGTAACTTTTTTCAGAGCCCTAATTTGAATGTAAATATTTTGAAAACAATTTGCAGTATACAATTGAATGCTGTTTCAACAGGTGAATTTTGTGTTACACAAAATTGATACAGTGCTGTTATTTTTAATACATTAATTAAGGGGTCATAAAGTTTCGCAAAAGTATTACGCTCTGTCGTAGTATTTAAAGTATGTTTTTGTAATTTAATATAAAGAGTCTCTTTAGTTAGTCTGGATAAGTATTTTGAATCTTTATTTAAAATTGTAGGGTTAAGAAAATCAAATTGATGATCTCTGTCTATTCTATGCTTAGTTAAAAAATTTTGTCTTTCTTATTTGCCTAATATTGTACTTATGTTCTCTTACACGTTCTTTTAATTTTCTAGAGGTTTGTCCTACAAAACAGCTGTTACATTGTAAGCATTTTAAGGAATATACTACTCCTTTTAATTCTAATTTGGATACAGGATCTTTGTTGTGTTTTATGCATGTATATTTTATTCAAAACTGAGTTTCTTATTTTAATATTATACTGTTCTAAAAATTTTTGTTTAAGTTGATAATTAATTAATGGAATATAAGGTAAATTAATATATTGCCAATGTTCTGAAATGTTACTAATAGGTTTGGAGTGTGCCATTTTTCTTAATTTGGCACAAAGTAAACGTGTAATACATTTTAAGGGATAATTGTTTCTTAATAATAATAAAAAGAAACATTTTCTCCAATACGTTATCTAAAAAGATAGGACTCGTAATTTTTATAATCCTATGAACCAAATTATTTACTATAGACGTTTAATCTGTGGAGAATGTGATGATTTAAAATTCAAAATATTTCCTACTGACGTAGGTTTGGTGTACCATTTTGTGAGAATGTTACTGCCAGATCTTATCAAAGTAACATCCAGATAGTTTATTTTACCTCCTTGTTCTATTCTGCTGTAAATGATAGAGCGGAACTTTATGACCCCTTAATTAATGTATTTAAAAAATAACAGCACTGTACAATTTTGTGTAACACAAAATTCACCTGTTGAAACAGCATTCAATTGTATACTGCAAATTGTTTTCAAAATATTTACATTCAAATTAGGGCTCTGAAAAAAGTCACATGAAACTGCTAATCATTTTCAAAATATTTACATTATTAGGTGGTTCTGCCAGGCTAGGCTTTACTGTACTTCAATATTCTTAAAATAATGTTTCCGTTCTACTATTTGGAAACTGAACAATTAATAAAATGTCAAAAAATGTGCTTTGGGCAGGTGGTGACGGTAGGTGATAGGCGTTAGGTGGCAGGAGAATGTTCCAATTCCGAATAGCTAGCCGAGAACAAACAAAATAGAAAACTAATACGGGAAAGTCTGTGCCATTCTGTAGCACCACTAGTTTTTTTAATTAGTGAAATCGCTTTAGTCCTGGAGTTAAATGTACTAAATTATAAATTATTTCTTTGTTTCAAATAGTCGCATAGCAGTGAAAATATACTCGAAAACTCTATCAATGAACATTATTTTTCGTTTCTTAAAAGTTCGTCGAATAGAAAATTATTTAAAAGCCTAAAAAAGGACTCTTGAGTTTCATTTGTTTACCGTCGATGTAAAAATAATTAGCTTATATACACAAATTAAAATTGGGACAAGGGTAGTCCCTGATCCCTAACATGACGATACCAAACTTCTGCCAACCTGTGACGTCATCAGAGTCGTTTCATGTTTGCCTCAACTTTCCGTGGATAGGAACAACACCACCTGGATTCAGGGTGTATTGGTAGAAAGCGAAAATGGCGCGTCTATATATTCTATGCTCAAAAGTATTTACAGTATGGCGCATTAATCACCTAACTCCCCTGAACTTGAGTGCTGATGATTGTAAAAAAAAAAGAAAAGTAGGCAAACAGTTTTGTCTAGGCCAGAATTTACCATTACAGCTTAAAAGAATTATTTTGGGACTCTTTCTACTTGGAACTCAGGAAAATAGGTAACTTACTCGAATAAGAAAGTTGAACTTGAACTGAACCAAAATACATATATTCAAAAATAAACAAACACAAATACAAAGCACATGAAAATTTGAAATACCTTAAAAAGAATGAAACACAAAACACAAAATGCACTCATCTATTTCGGGCGTATGTAAATTGAGGACCAAATAATCCCTTCATCTTATCTCGTGAAGCTTACTTCTTAATCCTATATGTAACGTGGCGCACCAGTGGATGTTTCATGGAGGTGCGTCGAGTGTTGCAACGGCGGTGTCCGAGGTGAACTGTCACGTCTTCGACAGGAGTTCTTGCAGGTTATTGCTAAGCTTGCAGCGACTCAACAGGAGCTGCAAGTTTTGAAGGCAGCAACAAGTGGAGGTGGAAGCGATAGCAGCTACTGCGACGGAGGAGGCAGTGACGTTGGTGGCTCAGCCGGCCACAGCGGTCCTGCCAGTAGAGGTGACGTCGCCAACCCCGGCGGCGAGTTCCCCAAACGTGGTGTCCACGGCGGTGGCGGCATCAACCACATTTGCATCGGTTGTGAAGGATTCAGCGGCAACGAAAAATTCTAAAAAATGTGTTGTGTTCGGTGACTCTATTGTGCGTCACGTAGGTCACGCAAACCTACTAGTTAAATGCTTTCCGGGAATCCGCGTGGAACAGCTGAAATCGCAAATTGAAGCTAGTGACGTGGAAGCCCCGGAAACTGTTATCATTCACGGAGGCTCCAATAATTTACGGATATGTCGCTCATTTGATCACCTCATGGGCGACATCTACGAACTTGGGGTAGCAGCCAAAACGCACTTTCCATCCTCGCGTATAGTGCTGAGTGGCGTCATTCGCCGCCGGGATGTTTGGTCCCGTAAGGTGGCGAGGATAAATCGGGACATGGACTTTGTGGCAAAAGCTCTCGGATTCATGTTTGTGGATCCAAACGGGTGGATCTCAGAGAGCTCACTAGGTCGAGACGGCGTCCACCTCAACCGGAGGGGCGTTGCGGAGCTCAGTGGCCTCTATACTAGAGTAGCTGAATTCTGCACACGCCCTCCCGTCGCCCGTTGACGCTGTGAGCGACCGCCGGTCTCGCGTTCCGCGGCCAAATTAAATCTACCGGCAGCGGCGATAGGAACGGGGGCTGTTGGTTTCACTCCGGTAACGGTGGCTTCAGCGGAGACGTGTGTGACGGTGGAGAAGGCGGGGACGGAGGAGACGACGGAGACGACGGAGGCGGCGGACACGGCGGCGGTGACGGAGCTGGCGAAGGCGACGGCGGCGGCTGTGACGGCGACGGCGGCGACGGCGATGGTGGCGGCGACGGCGACGGCGACGGCGACGGCGATGGCGGCGGCGGCGGTGACGACGATGACGACGGCGACGGACACGACGAGGGCGAAGACGACGGCGGCGGAGGCGACGACAGAGGCAGCGACTTCGAGGGACGCGCCCTTTCAAGAACACTTTCAGGTGAGGAAGGGGTTCCTTAGGTTGTTGCAGGTGAACTGTCGTAGTATAATCAATAAAGAAATAGAGTTTTGGAATCTAGTTGATGCCTGCGATCCCGACATAGTGATAGGGACTGAGTCGTGGCTAACTGAGGAAATCAGGTCCTCTGAAATTTTTCATTCCCATTACAAGATCCTTAGGAGGGATAGAAATAGTAGAGGGGGCGGAGTCTTTATTTGCGTCAAAGAGGACATTAATATTAGATTAGAGTGGGTCAGTAGAGAGTTTGATATGATGGGAATAGAAATTATTACGTCAGGAACTGTTTTAGAAATTATTGCATGCTATAGGCCTCCGAGCGATGGATATGACATTTTAGATAACATCATTCAGAGAACGGGAAACGAAAATGGCCATGCTATTGTTATTGGAGGCGACTTAAATATTCCGAGCGTAAACTGGGAGGGAACCGTTAGAGGAAGGGAAAGTCCAAAATTTAGTGAACGGGCTGGTCTGGGAAGGGGGTTTTATCCAGGTAGTTCGGACCGGGACGCGACAGGATGCGATTTTGGATGTCTACCTAATTAGGCCGAATGAACTTTTCATATCTTGTGAAGTTGTTGAGGGTATTAGTGACCACAAAGCGGTTCTTCTTGACTTAGACGGAAATATTTCAAGGAAAGACATTACAATAGGAACGAAAGTACGGCAATACAAGAAAGCAAATGTAAGCGGGCTTCAAGGCTTCTTTAGGGAACAATATGACCGCTTTCTAAGAACAGAGGGCGGTATGGAAGAAATATGGGGCATGTTTAAAGATATTATATACGAAGCTTTGCAAAAGTTTGTTCCGTGCAAAATTCTAAAAAATAATCCGGATCCAGAATACTACAATGCAAAAATTAGGAGAATGAAGAGGATAACGAGAAAGGCATTTAAGAACAGAAAGCGTAGTAGCGAGCATATGAATATTTTTCGAAATCATTCAAAAGAATTGGAGCGCGAAAAGAAAATTGCTCAGGAGGCACATTTAAAGAATATTCTAGGTGGGAAGGGAAATAACTGGACAGGCTTTTATAAATATGTTCGTAGAAGGAAAGGAAATAAAGAGGATATACCAGTTATTCGCGAAAATGGAAACACGCTAATTACTGACAATCGGGCAAAAGCGGATGCATTTAATAAGTATTTTAGTTCGGTTTTCAAAAATAGTACGGACCATCCATTTATTCAAGGGCCTTCGGTTGCGAATCAGTTTAATATTGAAGTAAACGTTCTATGGAATAAAGTAAAGTCAATGAAAAATGGTAAGTCAAGGGGTCCAGACGACATTTCTACGGATTTAATTAAACTAGCAGGAAAGGCAATATTACCGTACCTAATTAGAATTTTTCACGTGTCTTTGAATAATTCAAAAGTACCGGAAGATTGGAAATTAGCCTTTGTCGTACCAATTTTTAAAAGTGGTGACAAAACTAAATTATGCAATTATAGGCCGGTAAGTCTTACGTCAGTGGTGTGCAAGCTTATGGAGCATCTAGTTGGGAGTTACATTAAGAAAGAATGGGAAATTAAAAAATGGCTCTTCGATGGGCAACACGGGTTCAGGAGTGGTTATTCATGCGAAAGTCAGGTAGTCACGCTATTTCAGGATCTAGCAGATGAAATTGACGCGGGCGGGAGAGTAGATGCAGTAGTTATAGATTTTGCTAAAACATTTGATGTCGTTCCACACGATCGGCTTGTACAGAAATTAATGAATTCAGGCATAGATCCCAGGGTGGTGGCGTGGATTAGCGAGTTTCTGCGAGATAGAAAACAGAAAGTCCGAATTGGACAAGAGTTATCTTCCGGGACAAGCGTTACGTCAGGAATACCGCAGGGGAGTGTCATTGGACCCCTTCTATTTCTAGCTTTCGTCAATGATCTGCCGGCGCAATTAACCTCAAATGTTCGGCTATTTGCAGACGATTGCATAATATATCGTAGTATTAACTCGAAAAGAGATGAAGAAATACTGCAAAAGGATCTTGATGCGTTACATTACTGGGCGGAAAATAACGGAATGTCCATAAATAGCTCTGAAAGTAAATCCATCACTTTTGGCAGGGGTCATAATTACAGTGAAACACATTACCGTTTAAATAATGACATTATTCCGAGATTTTCCTCGTGCAAGTACCTAGGAATTCATTTCGATAGTAAATTAAGTTGGAAAAAACACGTAGATTTTGTTGTAGGGAAAGCCTGGAGATCTCTTCACTTTGTAATGCGCATCCTAAAAAAGAGTACGGCAAACGCGAGGAAAATTGCTTATTTATCTCTTGTTCGTCCAATAATGGAATATGGAACAATTTGTTGGGATCCACACAAGATTATGCAGTGTAAACACTTGGAAAGGATTCAGCATAGGGCAGCTAAATTTACTTTCAGGGACAAGAAAACGGCAGGGTGGGATTCACTCAAAAACAGGCGATCAGTAGCAAGACTCAGCGCCTTGTGTAAAGCTTATAATGGTCATCCAGCTTGGAAAGAAATTAATCGGCATAATACATCAGTAATTAAATTACTGATGTATTCCTACATACATCAGTAGAGTGGATCACAGGCACAAAATAAATTTAAGACAGCAGAGAACGGATGTCGGGAAATTTTCTTTTACAAATCGAACGATTACGGAATGGAATAGATTGCCTGCAAAAACCTTTGAACCCTTTCCTCAAAGTGTTCAACAGTTTAGGAAATTAATTTAGGGTATTATTAAGTAAATGAGGGAGAATAGTGGGTTATATAGCGATGCATAAGTGTTCTATTGTGAAGTGAGGTGTAGTGCAGTGTATAGCAGAGAAATAAAGAAGGAAATGTTTTCAGGTCTTAGTGAAGTGAAGTGCAGTGTGATACTAATGCAGTGTGTGTGTGTGTGTGTGTGTGTGTGTGTGTGTGTGTGTGTGTGTGTGTGTTCTCTCTTAATGTAATTTAATGTTTTATGAGTCAGTCAGTTTTTATATTATTATCATTATTTTACCATTATTATTACTACAATTAGTATATAATTTGCTCATTCTTCTTCTTCTTCTTCTTGTTGTTATTATTATTATTATTATTATTATTATTATTATTATTAGTGGTTTTAGAGTTCTATATTACAGAAAGGCTGTGTATATTTATGTTTTTGTAATTAGCTGCCACCGGGTTATGCCCAATTGCAGTTTAAATAAATCTAATCTAATCTAATCTAAATTGAGGACCAAACCAACTCAGGTAAGAAACGGACTGAGGAGGCAGGAAGTTCAGGAAGGCGCGTTAAGAGGGCCGCCGCCGCCGCGCTGCTGGCCAGCATTTCCTTGTTCCTTTCCCTTCACTTGCTCGGCAGAGATCCTTCGAGAGGTCCAGTGATGACAATCGTCTCATTTGCTTTTCGAGCTTTGAAGTAGCAACAGCGTTTACGTTTTTTCAAAGATGGAAGTGAAACCTGGTGTTACGCAGAAAGGGAAAGAACTGGCGACGGACGGATCTTTTGATGACATTTGATAGATGATTTTTTTACTTGTATCCCACTTGTATCCTTGTATATTTACATTAGCGGCAATTTGTTCACATAATTACATTTATGAGTACATGTGCTTTAAATAATACCAAGTAATTTTTCTCGAAAACTCAACCGTTTTCTATGAAAACTAGCTCAAATTCCGCATTTTCAGAAACGCTCAAACGGCATTTTCTCATAAATGGCTGCAAATGTTTTCTTCTAACATTTCAGACGCATAGTGCAAATTGCATTATTTGATATGACGTAAAGTTCATTTTATGTTTTTTTCTTGTTTTTTCAAAAATTAGACAAATGTATTTTTTAAGATTTCTAACACAGTTAATATGCACTTTTCCACCAACTTGTAAACACTGTTCTATTTATTGAGTTGAAGTGCTTCAAATGACTTCTAATGAAGTTTTTCGAAAACTCAAAGAAAATTGCCATTTAGGACGAAGTTTTACTGTGTTTTAATGTTCTTAGAATAATATTTCCGTTCTACTATTAGGAAACCAACAACTTAAGAAATTAAAAAAAGTACTTTGGGCGGCGATAATGGCAGCTGGCAGGAGTTTGTGGCAAGTCCATTGGCAGATCTGCTGATTTCGGAGTAGCTAAGGAGTGATATCATGGTAAAAAAGAGTGCAATCTAATGGTTTAAAAGCTGAACTTCAGAACTTGAACTTCAGAAGTCTGGATTACATCAGTAACGTATCCGACAGCTCGATTTGTTCGTGGGAACTGGTTTTGATCACATCTTTTATGCCATTTTTCTTTGCTTTTAGGGCATTCTAAGAACATTTTAAAATCATTTTATTGATTTTTTGGCGATGCTTCAGGTCATCAAAATCAGCTCCCTACTCTTGCTTATACCTTGACAAACGACAAGATTCAGTTATTAGCGAATTGAAAATAAAACACTAATTTCCAATTAGAACTATAACGATACCGATACCATTTATATTTTTATTGAAAATACGAGTAATATAATTGTTAGAATTAAAAACAAAACTTCTAACTTAAGCTTCAACTTTATTCGTCTACATTTTAATCATTCTATTAAATAAAATATTTAATACTCACGTAGTCGAATATATACGTAGACGCACAATACAATTTTTCAACAATGTTCAATAATTTAACAATCACTACAAGCACTTATGAACACTAAAATCAGTTTGGAAACGCATACGTAGGCCTATATTTGCTTAAGTTAATGTGAATTGAATGATTGACGATTCATAAATAAAACTTTCTTAGAATTGTCGAAGCTTCAGTCACGGACTTTCCTGAAGGGTCTTTTCCGTACTGTAATTAATTTGCAGGTGTTATTATACAATATTGATCACTATATTAAATATATTAAAGGAGTCATTCTCGCTGAATATTAGCCATAAACAATCCACGCACAAAATAAAATACAGGGATTCCAAACAAGGCAGTACAGACTGTTGCCAGTCGCTACAATTAGCAGTATTTCATTATAATACACTAATTTAAAGAATTCGTCACAGAGTAAGTAATGAAAGATTCCCTGCTCATTTCAATGGGTGCGAATCGTAGGTGCGACAAAAATATGAGATGTTAAAACTTTTACAATATATTATTATTGTTATTAATATTATTATTATTCCCCTAAATCACGGCTAAATATGAATTATTATTATTTATTATGAAATTTTGCTGCCTGGAGCCGGCCGCCCCTGCGGCCTCCACTATGCTACGCCAGTGGTCACCTTCCACTTTTACCTGTAATGCCAGGTAGTCGGTCCTCAACTTACGTATACCCTTTTCTGGGTCGGTCCTCAAATTACATATAGGCTTAACTCTTATTCCCCTTCCGGTCCCCATTTTACATACCCCGTCTATTACTTAGGAAACACTTTCAATTTACAATAAATCACTTCTTGGGTTTCATTACTCTGTTATAACCTTGGCATTTAAAATTTAGCTCTCACAATTTACGTTTACACCTTTAAATGATGCCAAAACTCTCTTTAATTTACTTAACTTACTATTAATTATGTTGATTCTCAAATAAAATATTTCTTTAAACATTGTTTTACAATTTAACTAAAAACTGAAAAATTATACATGATATTCCACTTTAAGTATAATCATTCAATTCATTTTAAATGAATTTGCATACAAATCCCTTACATACATTTCCTTTCAATTAAGGAGTTTCCACTATTCAGTGTTCTATTTCCTCAATGAAAATCAGAGAGAATACATAAGCAGTTAATGACTGCGTTATTAACTATTTAACTACTCGAAACTAGACACTTTCTACTAAAAGCAACATCTGGCTTTCTGAATAGGTCCTGGGGTAGTTTGTATAGTTTCCTTCACAAACTGTAAAAATAAAATCGTCAATCTTACTTTGGAAGAGCTATCTATTCGTTCCCTGAATCACCTCTGAAGTCTGCTATGTAACTTGGATATGCACTTTTCGGATATGCACCTCTAACATCCCGCATGAAATCTAACTTAAAAAAACTTTTCTCAAAACACAAAATTCTCATCCAGACATGGCCATACGTCCGACTCCTATCAGACCGAGACTAATTCTGACACAAAATTATCTCCCATCGACTCAGCTTGTATTTCGCGTTCACGTGTTTTTCTTTGTTATTGACTGAATCCGATGATAAATTGACCACTGCATCTGGGCTTATCGAGATTCTCTTGTCTATAACAGGGACCGAATACCGAAATAATAGCGGTAAAGGTATTTATACCGGTATAGAAATACCTTTACCTCTATTATACCTTTATTCCAAATACCTTAAAAAATACCGGTATAAGACGTCAAACACCGGTATTTTTAGAGGTATTTTACCTTTATTCGACGTCTATACCGGTAAAATACCTCTATTTAAAGGTATTATACCGGTATTTCCTCATGAAAATACCGGTATTTTCATTAAAAAATACCGGTATTTCAGTAGGATCATACAGGTTTTGGGGGAGGAACATTGTGATATTTTACGCTGAGATGGCTCAGAGGAACAACAATGGATCCCGCAGAGTTTCTGACCGGGTGTCCTAGAGTTTGAGTCTCAACGGTGGCGTATTTTCGTCACCAGACATATTCTACCTAGGTCGAGTTGTGTCATTGGTTGGGAAAGAATTATAATGGTCTGGTTTTCTAAAAGATAGTTCTCTATGGTTTCTCTGGTCAGTACCAGGCGTACGCCGGAGTAGTACTTAAAAACGGGCCACTGATCGGACATAATCTTTTGTTCCTAATCCTTTCGCCTTAAATATCTCTTTCACGCTCTACACTATTAGACCTCAGGAGACTAGTCAGAGTGTGTTCCTATTAACGATTGAATGATTATAAGTGATTCCGGGTGCGGCAATTGCTAACCCCGTAAGTGCAGTGCATGCGTTTTCTACGAGAGGCGGCAGTGATCTTCCTCATTGCATGGTAAGATCAGGCGCCGGCGTACCGCCGATTAGCGGGATTTCCCTCAACCAGGTATCTGCCACCAGCGCCCCCCCCCCAGCCGGCTCCCACGCGGTCTTCCGGCCGCGCGGTCTTCCGGCATGTATGGTAGTGTAATGCTTGTTAGTGTAAGTGTAAGTGAAGGGGTGAGGAAAGAGGAAGAAAAGATCGCGCGAGGTTGGTGGCCCGTCTATTAGGGTACTGCTCCGGCATTCCTCTGATATTGATCGGAGAAACCAAGGAAAACTACCGATCAGAGCAGCCGGCCGCTAGAATTCTCCTCGGACCGCGCGCGATCTTTCCTTCCTCTTCCTTGCCCTATTCTCACCCTCAAAACTCATAAATATGAAATTTAAGTGCTGTGAAGTATGGCAAGTAGTTTTTAAAACAATTGCAACGTGCCGCCTCTCGAAGTGCAGACATCGCCGCGCGTGGTAGGGCCTGCGGCCTCTGCCAGGATATGACCTTCGACATCTGTTGTGAAAGAACGAAGGTGATAGAAATCTGACATCGGTTGATAAGACTTCATGCAACGTTCCTTGGCGCATTCCGATTCTCGGAATCAGTTTCCCTTTGTAAGAGCTGCGAGGGCTGCGCCGTTGCGTAGGCAGTTTCCGGAGGTCTGCGTTTCGACCCACGGGCGTCTCCGGTTCGGCAGAGGATAACGCACTCGACCTATATACTCCAGGCTATTAATTTCTTTTCGCAGTGAGTAGAATTGAAATATGAGAGAAGGATGTTTGACCTTAGGCCCCGTGAGCGTGTGTATATAGCGCGTGAGTGTATAGAGCGTGAGTGTATAGCGCATTAGTGTGTAGCGCGCGTGTGATTGGTGCAAGCGTGTGTTAGACGCGCGCGTTTGTTCGGCGCGCGCGTTTGTTCGGCGCGCGCGTTTGTTCGCGCGCGCGTTTGTTGGCGCGCGCGTTTGTTCTGCTAACTCGTTTGTTCGGCGCGCGTGTTTGTTCGGCTCACGCGTTTCTTCGGCATGCGCGTTTCTTCGGCGCGCGCGTTTGTTGGGCGCGCGTGTTTGTTCGGCGCGCGCGTGTGTGGGCGCGCGCGTGTGTTTGACGCGCACGCATGTTTGACGCGCGCGCGTGTTTGGCGCGCGCATGTGTTTGGGGCGCGTGTTTGGCGCGCGCGTGTGGTTAGCGCGCGCGTGGGTTTGCCGCGAGCGCGTGTGGCACGCGTTTGTGGCGCGCGCGCGTGTTTGTGGCGCGTGTGTGGGACACGTGGCACTATTTCCGTTGAAATACCGGTATAATACCGGTATAACGTTTATGGACATCCATTCCGGTATAGACCTCCTATAAAGTTATTTTACCGGTATAAAAGAATAAAGGTATTTTATACCGGTATGAAAAAATACCGGTATTTTACCGGTATTTTTACCGGTATTCTATACCTTTTCGGTCCCTGGTAACAATGTTTCTTACATTCGGTCCCTGGTAACTTGAAACAATGTTTCTTACATTCACAATAACTTATTAAAAAATATTTTTCTAATGTTTTAAATACTAGCAAACTAACCGGCGTTGTCCGGGTTTTCTTCATGCCCAATCCTTGTGAAAGAGGAAAAAAATAAATTTTACATATACCACGATGATTATGATGATTATTTTTAATGTAATTGTTTCAAGTTTTAATTAAATACTATAATTTTATTTCACTTAATTTTACAGTACATTGCTATTACATTAAAATGTTTCATCTTAAGCACTGCTACTGACCTTAACCGATCTTTTAGGTAGCTGTCTTGCTGCACTGCTGTTGACATCTGACGGAATTTATTATAAACCATCTTTTAGATATCAATTCTGCTACAGTATCGTAAAGTAACGTTGCTTAGCCCGTTTTTTGGCTAGTTTTGGGATCCGTGCGCATACGCTAGCAAAGCTGGCGAAACAAAGAAACTACGGGTAGCTGAAGTCAACACCTTTTTGCTTTCCAGAGGGCGTCGAAGTACACTGAATTGATTGTGAAGTTTCATTTTTAAGAACTAGTGAAGCCAGGGCAGTCCCACGATCGAGCATGGGAATGGCCTTCGCACAGGTTTGGAGCACGCGGCGAGATCAGCTTAGTAAATCATTCGTGTCACAGGCAGGAAGCAGGGGTGAGAAAACGTTGTGCGAATGCAGCAAGTTGGGCCTAGCACACCGGATGGTATATCATAAGGAGACCGTTATTAATTTTTTACGAACTTTTCATGGAAATTAACCTTTAAACATAAACTGCAGTTTTACAAGCATTGATCATTACACCAAACCAAGAAAAGTTTTTTTAAATGACACCAACAAACTCTACTTAGTGTTAGAGAATGCAATATAAGAGAACTATTAAATCTAATTACAAATAACTCAAATGAATGTTTGTAAGAAAATAAATATAAACCAAAATATATACAAAATCAAGATAAATATTATATATAATAATTTCAGAAAAACTCTTTCATTATTATTGAAAATAAACATTTGAAGAAATACGATGTGCATATCTTTCGTGTAAAAATGTTGGTAATAAAAGCACTTAAAAATTATAGAATAACGACGAATAGAGTCCGGAAAAATATTTAGAATGAAATTTCAAAAAACGTACATAAATATGTACTAAATATGTAATAAGTATATAAAATCGGATATATTATAATATTAAAATACACTAATTTTTAAACACTTATACCTAATACAAAATTGCATTTATGAAAACTTTCCTAAAAAAATTTGAAAATAATACAAACGTTTTAAAACTAATGGTACTACAGAATGCCACAGACTTCCCCGTACTAGTTTTCTATTTCCTTGGGTCTTCGCTAGCTATTCGAAATTGCCACATACTCTTTCATGCAAGCTACCATCTATCACAGCCAAAAGTACATTTTTTTGTCATTTTTTTAATTTTTCGGTTTCTTATTGGTAGAACGAAAATATTAATTTTAGAATATTAAAGAACACAAAAACCTAGTCATAAATGGCAATTTCCATTTAAAAATTATGTGCCGTTTAAGAGAAAATGGCGTTTTAGCACAATTAAAAATGCGAAATTTGAAGCTCATTTTCACAGAAAATGTTTGAGTTATAATATTTAAAAATACTTTATTTGAAGCACATTCACTCACAAATAGAATAATGTTTACAAATTCCTGGTAATATGCAAATTAAAGATGTGAGAGATCATTCAAAAAAATTTCAATTATGTAATTTTGGAAAAAAAACTCAAAATAAACTTTACGCTATACTAAAGAGTGTAATTAGCACTATCCGTTACAAAAGTTTGAAGAAAAAATTTGCAGCCTCATATGAATCTTTACTTGACATTATTTAAAGCACACGTACTCGTAAATATATTAATGTGAAAAAATCGTCGCTAATGTAAATATTATCGACGTGAGAAACATGTGAAAAAATTTACATTTTTGTAATTTTTGAAAAACCAACCTATAGAGCAATATGACTTTTATGTCATCTAATAGAAAAGAAGTCATCTAAAGAAAAAAATTGCTGCCGTTTTTGAGAAAATTGTGTTTTTGTAATTTTTAAAAATTGCACATATTGCACGCAATATTTTAACACATTTTAATTGAAGGAAAAATCTCTATCTTCAATTTTGTAGTTGGAGAAAGACGCCGAAAATACATTCAAACTTTCACAATTTTCGAAAATTCAGAGTTAATTCTGAAAAACGGACCTATCCCATGTCAATAAGTGTATTTTACTCTATTCATACAAGAAATTTAAAGAAAAAAATGGAGCCATTTTTGAGAAAATTTTGAAAATCCCCGGGGGGGGCTTCATATAAAGTACCTCCAAATTTGGAAGAATCTTTTTCAAAATCTCAAAACTTTGACTAGAATCAGATCGACCGGGGAATATCCATTTTGGTAGAAATCGTAAGTACGGTTTAGGCGCTAGCAGTGTTCAGAGACGGACGGACAGACACACAGACGTTTTCCTTTCAGTTGGGTTTTCGGTATCAATGACCTAGAAAACAGGGTTTCTGGCTACACCACGTGTGAGGGGATTTTTTTCCTTATTTAGCAACTGGTTTTATCCACTTTTTCGTTTTCACGGCGCGGCAATTAATTTTTTCCGACGAAAATTGGCCATTTTTTCGCGCAGCATTACATAACTTTCCCTATAGTACATATATCATTTCGTGTTAAAGTAGCGTTTATCGACACAACAATTTTTATAGATGGTGGTAGTTTGGCACTACACAGTATGTATATATTGGTTGGTGGGAGAGTTGAAGATTGTTTATACCTTTCTTGTGTTATTTATAATAGTTTGAGGATTTTTCTCTCTTGTGTCACTGACACTCTTCTTTTGTATTATTTACACTATCATTACTTCAACAATCTACTTCTAACTAAAATTACTTCATAGGCGATTCTGTCGTGTCCATATTGCTTTTATCTTAGCGAAATTCTCTTATCCATGAAATGGCCTAACACTAAGCACAGGCGTCACTGTCACGTCCTTATTGTGCACTGATTACTATTTACACTATTTACAGTTTAACTGCTCCATCACTACACTATCTTCTTTGATAGGGTGTAGGGGCATCGAGGGGCTCCGGGTGGTGGCGCGGGAGTCTTCAGGTGCGGATTGGATTCCGCCAGAGATCGGGCATCGGCCGAGGAGGCCCCCGCCGGGCACCGCTTTATTTATTTACACACACGGCGGTACTCGGCAGGGACCAGGTCTACTTGGGCGGTGTGCTTGTAATAGCAAGCGGCACTACCATTGATCTCTTCGGCGATAATGCGCTCTCTAGTGTTTTTGATCACGCTGGTCTTTAGTAATGTATTTAGTACCGCCATGCTACTTGGGCACCACTCACCCAGAGCTCCCACTACAAGTGGCAGGAACTCGACCTCCCTGAAGTTTCTGGCTAATAGTACGGGGCGTACTTCTTCCTGATACTTGGCGGCCTTTTCTGCGTATTTCTCTTCGAGCTTCAATGGTCGCTGTCTTCACGGCGGCGTTGATACAGACAGCTTGATGGCCCCACACCATTATCAGGACAGGGCGTCGCCGGCCTCCTACAGTCTGGTCTTCATACAGCACAGACTATCCGTTCGCTACGGCCGCGTTTTTAAGGTGCATTAGCACGCGGTTGTGTCGCAGCTGCAGGATGGCACTGTGTGTCAGGCATTCGGAAATGACATGTCCGATCGTCTCTGCAGCAGGTATTTCTGGATTGTTTTTCTGCTTGCAGCCGCGACGGCATATTGTGTTTACTTTCTCATTCTGAGGTTGGAAATTTAACTTCTTCGAGCTGTTGAGGCGCGCGGCGTGTATGAATTTGTATACGGGCGGTCTCATATTTTCGCCCGAGCGGAGGTAATAAGTGGACTCACGGCCTACGCCCATGGTTGCCGAGGCATAGATGCCCTGCAGCTCCAGCTCCCGCCACCTTTTCGCATGTGCTTTATGGATCAACGAACGTATTAGTTTAACTAATAGATGGCGCGACTTTAGATTGGCCCGGGCGGGGGCGTCTTCTTCTTCTCCCTCACTGTTGTTATCAGTGACTGTTGCGAGAAACTGTTTTAACTCCTCTGTACTTCCACCACGTATTACTTCTGCTGGGGCTGCCGTCAAGGTGGGGAGGGGGATGACTCCATCCTCATCCGTCTCGGGCTGAATTGGGTCATGAGCGGGCGGCGCCGTGGCGCCTACCGTGCCGGTTGGGTCAGTGTCCTCCGCTGTGATGGGCACGGCCACCTCAGCGTTCACGCTCCGGCCCGGGACGTTGCCATCGGCTGCTTGCGACGGATCTGCGGGACGCTCCTGCTCCGGGGCGTCTACGCCTCGGCTCGGGCCGCTGCAGCCGTTTGCGTCAGGTAGGTCCACCGTGCGCGTTCTCTCCGGGGCGTCGCCGCAGGTAGCATCGGAAGGGTCACCGACGCATCCTGCTCCGGGGTCGGTGCTGCCGGCTGCAAAAGGCAGTGTGGGAGGCTCCCCGTGCATAACAGGGTCCAGGGCGTCAGGGGGAGACGGGTCAATGGAAGGGCCCGTGAGAAAGTCCCACGGAATACGGATATCGGCGAACCATTCCTCTTGTTCTGCGCCGTCGATTTGTAGCTCTCCGTCGTCGTCGTCCTCCTCCTCATCCGCCCCCGCATTCAGCGCGTCACCGCGCCGCTTCGCAGTGGCGCGGCGCGACTGTTTGCGGATGGTGAATTCTCGCGGCAGCTCGATGTATGGGAGACCTCCGTCCTCCTCAGTCCTGGGTGGGCGCCATAATAGCCCGAGCCGTCGCGAGGCTTGGCGGACTCGGGTAAAAATAAAAAATAAAAGGTCGATCTACCAGTCGCACTGCGGTCGTTCGGAGCCCCCGAGAGGTACGTACATATGTCAGCGTCTTCGGCACCCACATGCTGACAATATGTGGCTTCCATCTGAAGGTCTGTCAGCGCTGACGTTCGTACCATCGGGTCGGGGCTGGTTAGCAACTTTAATGCGCTGTCAAGTGACTACATGTCCGCTTTAGTGGACGCCTCTAATAATCCGACTCCACCGTCCTCCCTGCCGGCATACAGGAAGGCGGTGGAGGAGCCATGGCTAAGGGACAAGAATTGCCTAGCCCTACTCCGGACAGTCTTGTCGTATTACCGGAGCATTCAAATTGTATAGCGGCCTAGCCTGAGGGGAAAGACGGTGGCTGGCTGCACAAACTGTACCAGCGCATCGACTTTTTGATGGTCCCGGAGCTGAGATGATGCTATATTATCTAATAATCGGATCTGTTCGTTCAACCCCTCCCAGGACTCTACTAGATTAAATCCTACTGGCTTACCAAGGTATTTAACGGCTTCCCCCGCTGTCATGCGGGGTATGGGGGTGTCTTCAAGTTTTAATGTAGCTTCAAGTTCACGCTTTCTTCTTATGCACAATGTGCGACATTTTTGAGGCTTTAGTCTGAGTTCTAATGTCTTAAGTGTGTAGTTAGTGAGATCCAGTCTTATTTGGAGATCCTCCGGGTATCTAGCCATGACAGCCAGGTCGTCCGCATAAGCTAGAACTGGGGGGCCAGTGTCAACTGCTTGTTCTTCTAGTTTTTGTAGTACGGGATCTATAACGAGGTTAAAAAGGAGCCCACTTAGTGGGCACCCCTGTCTGATCCCGCACCTAATCGGTATAGGGTCTGATAGTCCCCCTGATGTCATTATTCTGGTGGTGGTGCCATCGTATAGTTCAGTTACTATTTTTGTGAAGGCAACACCGACCCCTACTGCCTCCAGAGCGACTCCAAATGTGGTACAGAGCCGAAGGCGTTTGCAATGTCGAAGAGTGCCAGGCTTAGGCTGGTCCGCCCAGTGGTGGTGCATAGGAGTTCTCTGCTGAGCATGTAGTTCTACTCCAGCACGCCATCAAAGGGGCGGAAGCCTTTTTGTGTCTTCGCAAGGGCATTATTTTTCTCTATCCATCGCGTGAGACGGGCAGCCCATAATCCGATATAAAGTTTGTAGATTGTTGCCGTGAGAGCAATGGGGCGCCAGTAAGAGGGATCGTTTTCATTTCCGCCTTTGTGGATTAGGATTGTGCGTGATTGTTTCCATTCACTGGGTACTTTGCCTACCTTTCTAATTACATTGAGCAGTGGGGTAAGTAACTTGGCATCTGGATCTATCTGTTTGAGATGCCCGTAGGAAATTCGGTTGCCCCTGAGGCGGTATTGGCACTGAGGGCAAGTCTCTTAGCCACTTCTTCTTGGGTAAACTCGGTAGTGGTTAATTCATCCCGCTCAGTGACTGTTTGGAATATATTACTGTATTCTCCTTCATGTAGTTGACTATGTATAGCCGTGAACACTTCAGTCAGCTAGGTTCGGCTGATGGGGCATCTATTATTATTGTTTTTGTTGATTACCCCATCACCTTTCGGCACTGCGTTTTATATGTGCGGTCTAATTCATTTTGTATGCGGGTCGCTTGTTCTTCAGGGCTGCACGAAGGCGGGACGTAGTCATCGGAATGTTTTATTTTGAGAACTTTCCTAATTTCCCTTACGTATGCACTGTAAACGTCCTCAATTTCTTGTTGCGTTGCGCCATGTAAGTTGCGGAGTAACTCCCATGCCTTGTATACTGCTACTCGCAGCTCTGGAGTGACTAGTGGTGGGCGGTTTCTTCTCCTGTTTGGTCTTCGGTTGGGGGCTCTCGTTACTCGGTTTTCTGTGGGAAGGGGAGGGAGAGAAGGTGTTTCGTCAGCGGTCTCGTGTCTATTAGTGCGGGGGCAGTTGACGGACTCACTCGTGCGGCCTCTGTTAGCGCCGCGGTGCTACTGACGCTGTGGTTGCGGCGGTGGTGCTGGCGGCTGTTCAGGAAGGTGGGGGAGGGGAGAAGTCTGGTGATTGGCGGGGTGGGGTGGGTAGGCGGGGTTGCGGGAGTGGGAGGCTCCGGCTTGGTGCTCCCCTATGCTGTGATATTTCAGGTGGAGGGGCAATGTTGAGGGAGAGGAGGGGAGGGGTAGTTGCTGCTGGCCTCACGCGGTGCGTTACTAGGCTCGTTGCCACCTGCTTGGGGTCTGGGCGGAGCATGTTCACTGCGGCGGTCTGCAATTGGCGCGCCTTCTCTTCTAGATGCAGGCGCACGTGGTTGGACCCTGTCGTACTCTTCTTCAGTTCCTGATGCCGCAGTCCTCACTGCGCGCTGCCTTCGTTCACGTCACATTCGGTTCTTCTTTTTATGTTTCTTGTTGCCTTGACTACCAGTTAGGCGGTTTGTTGTCACCAAGGAGGGTAGCATTTTTTCGGCCCGGTCAGGGGTTTTCCTTGTGTTTGTTCTTCTTGCCTGTGGGAGGGTGTGGACTGGGTCGGGGTGTTTTCTCCGCAGTCGTGCCCTCTTGCGTGGGCGTCCGAATCGTTTATTGTGCTAAGGTGTCCCGTAGCTGGCTCTGCAGCAACGTCACAAGGGAGCGGAAGGAAAAGGTCCGCGGCCGCGAGGAGACGTCTTCTCTGTGATACAAAGGTGTCGGGTCTATGCCTATGCGGGTCCTCCATTGGACGTCGCTGCTTGCGAGGGAGATGGAGGCGCCTGTGGAGTTTAACGTGTTTGATATTTGGGAAATATTTTCCGCATTCCACTGCTCCGCATTTTGCGGGGAGTGCATAAGCTGGCAGTTGTGGGGCTTGTGCGTGTGCAGCCTCGCCACATTGTAGGCGATGGCCATCCCATTTTTCTCCTTCCTGCGTGAATGACGCACAACCAATGCAGAAGAAGCGGACTCTTCTTATGCCATGCTTTGTACGCATGTGATAAATGGTGTGCGACTTTCGGGATTGCAAGTGCACAGCGCTAGTGACTACTAGGTCACATATGGGGCAAATTACCGAAGACTGTAGTGGCATTGGTATCCCCACCACCTGTCCTCCTTGATATAAGTGCGGCTGAACAAGTTTACCGTCTATAGCCACACTGTCTCTAGCCGTCCGTGGGTTAAATATGGGCCCCTTGATGTGTGTTTGCGCTGGCTGTAGGAATTTACATGTATTTACATGGTGTACGGCGAGTGCCCAAGCTCCGCAGCCGAGACATTTAAATTTCTGTAGTAGGTGCCCACGCGTAGTCCGCACGTGTCTACTTAGCTGTGCAGCTCGTCCCTTTGCCTTTGTGTCTCTCCATATTGGCTCGTAATGTTCCGAGCATATCGCACATTTGATTCCTTTCGGAATTGGCAAACTAATAACTATCGTTTTCCTTCTTATGAAGAGTTGTACCAGGAAAAGCTCTGTTTTAGCGTTTAGCTGTACTGGGGCGTTGGTTTCGTCTTCACTTTGGCTGTTTGTGGGAATAGTATCTGTGGGGGTGGAATGCGCCCTATTACCGCTGCTTGCTGCTTCAGTTTCTATTCGCGGCACCGGTGTGGGGTAGAAGTCCCGGACGGCCTCAGTGGTGAGGGGGGGGGGGCGCAGGGCGTACTTCGGCTTTGCAGGGGTGAGGATGCTTTGCTGACCCCTACCTGCGAGTGGACGGTGTTGGCACGCAGGGACTGGGTAGCAGGAGTCTGCTGCCTAGCGAATGGCTTTCTACTGAAGTTTTCTGCATGCGCGTCCCGCTGGTTAAGCTCCTCTTCCGTCCAAGCCATGACTCGTATTGGGTTGTTGTTTGTTGTGGCTGAGGGGTGGGGGATCGGGGGGATGCTTCGCTCCTGTGTGAGCATGGGTTGGGCTTCTTCTACTATTTCGATGATCGTTGACATATCTGTTTGATTGTTGGGGCTATCTAGTTCGATGGGTTCATTGAAGTGCCGATGACGTGGGTTCAAAGGGGAGGGCCATTCAGGTGTTTCAACTTTGCAGGGGTGAATTTCTGGGGCTGTATTCTGAGTGTTGCGGAGGCGATGTCGTTGTAGTGTAACATCAGATACACTCGATGATGAGTTGGCTCGAGAGAGGGCTTTTACCTTCCTAGCTGGCTGAATCCGCCTGGTAAGGCGCTGTGCTAAGGGCATCGTCTCAGGGCTATTCCTGCCACTCCTTGCGTTGTACACATGCAACGTTTCAATTATTTGATCCGGGGATAACTGATTGAGATGATCGAGCATCTCTATTGATATCGCCGGGGGAGGGGAGAAGGCGATTTCATCTTGCATTCGGGAGTTTGATTGAATGTCGTCTTCCATTATACACTCAACACTTAACAGTTTAATAAAGTTTTTATTCAGTCTTATTCACTACACGATAGGAGGTGGGGGCCGACACCGAATTGGGCGGCGGTTTCAGGCTCGGCGGGCGGCAGAAGCGGACGCGGGGCACCGATCAGCAAGGCGGGGGCAGCCCAGGGGAGGGCGCCACCCATCAGTCGCGAGATCGCGCGCGTGCTCGTGCTTCAATGTGCAGACTTTCTTTGTTTTGTATGACCAAAGCAGGGGGTGTTGCGCGCACTTTATGCGTCACTTTATGTATTAGAGTGGGTGTTTGTGGCGAGGTTTCAGAGATTCGCAGGCAGATGGCGCTAGTATCGCTTACCTCTATATTGACTAGTAGGTCACAGTGCGTTCCAAGGTGGCGCTGTGTGCCCCCCTTGCTCAAACTTACACTTACGTTGGCATTGAAGCGACTCTATCCGTCCTTGCTCGCTCTCAATCCAAGGGGATAAGCGTGCGCTTACGCTACTCCTATTATGAATTAGGTACACGTTGTATTGTGAGACCCGTAGACTCTTATTATTTACAAGTATATTTCCTAAATTTTAGTATAATAATTCAGTGTATCACGCTCGTGACGCAATGGGGGGCTAGCCTCAGCTCCGTTGCGGCGGCCTACATGTTACTACGGGAGTAATTCTGCACATTTTCACACGAAAACTCACGCACATATGATCCAGCAACCGGGGACACGAACGTACACACGCCCCCGCCCCGCCGAACGGCGCAACCGCTTTTACTTACATTCGGAAGCCCACATTTCGTTCGCATCCATTACCGTCGCCGCCGTCGGACCCACACCGGCCATCTGGGAAGTTTATCTTCTCATATTATCAATATTTACGTCACAGTAAATATGACTCATACGCAGCGTCGATGGTCATAGTAGAATCACAATGAAACCCTTTTTAACGCGGTCCAATCACTTTAATCACAAAATATAAGCACTTTTTCAGGAGCGACTACTATACACGTCCGCTTTCATACAACGTACGTATGCGGGAAAGTAAAACCAATTGAAAGGAAAACGTCCGTCTGTCTGTCTGTCCGTCTGAAAACTGCTAGCGCCTAAACCATACGTACGATTTCTTCCTAAATGGATATTTCATGGTCGATCTGATTCTAGTCGAGGTTTTGAGATTTTGAAAAAGATTCTTCAAAATTTGGGGGTACTTTATATGAAGCCCCCTGGGGATTTTCAAAATTTTCTCAAAAACAGCTCCAAATTTTTTCTTTAAATTTCTTGTATGAGTAGAGTAAAATACACTTATTAACATGGCATAGGCCCGATTTTTACGAATAACTCAGAATTTTCGAAAATTGTGAAAGTTTGAATTTCTTCCGGCGTCTTTCTCCGACTACAAAATTGAAGATAGAGATTTTTCCTTCAAATAAAATGTGCTCTCCAAAGTGAGTTCTTTGTTTAAGGTCATGTACATTGTTCTGAAAATTGTAGTAGTTTTCTTCAAACTTTTCGAAAGGATAGTGCTAATTGCACTCTTTAATATGACGTAAAGTTTATTTTGAGGATTTTTTTTTGTTTTTTTCAAAAATTACACATGTATTTTTTTAAGGATCTCTCACATCTTTAATATTCCCGTTACCAGCAATTTGTAAACAGTGTTATATTTATGAGTGTAAGTGCTTCAAATAACTTCAAATAAAGTATTTTGAAAACTCAAAAATTTTCTGTGAAAATGAGCTTCAAATTTCGCATTTTTAGTAGCGCTATAACGCCATTTTCTCTTAAACGGCACATATTTTTTTTTAAAAAATTGCCATTTAGGGCTAGGTTTTTGTGTTCTTTGATATTCTAAATTTAATATTTTCGTTCTACCAATAGGAAACCGAAAAAATAAGAAAATGACAAAAAAATGTACTTTCGGCGGTGATAGATGGTAGCTAGCAAGAAAGAGTATGTGGCAATTCGGAATAGCTAGCGAAGACCCAAGGAAATAGAAAACTAATACGGGAAAACCTGTGCCATTCTGTAGCACCACTAGTTACTTCCCCGTATACGTACGTATACACGGAGTGATATCCGTAGTATAGAGAAAGTTATGTAATGCTGTGCGAAAAAATGGCCAATTTTCGGCGGAAAAAAATTAATTGCCGGGCAGTGATAGGCCTACCTTTAATATTTCAGATATAAGTAGATATAATTGTCACCTTTCCCGTCACATATTGGATAGCTATTACGCTCGGAGAATATGTTCCGCAGTCGTATAGAATCCAAATTGTGACCTTGCTACAAAGTAACAATGCGTTTTTTAATAATTAAATTTGTTAAAAGAATTGGTCGGCCCGAAAGATTTTCAATCCCGGGCCTTCTGATTTATGTCCAAGTGCTCTAGCCACTAAGCTACCGAGTCAACCAACCCTTTGAACGGTAAGGAGGGGAGTGATAAGAAGCTCATGAAAACCGTTCAAAGCGTTGGTTGACTCGGTAGTTTAGTGGTCAGAGCAGCTGGGCGTAAACCAGAAGGCCCGGGTTCGAATCCCTGTCGGGCCGACTAATTTTTTGAACAAATTTAATTATTAAAAAACGCATTGTTACATAGTAGCAAGGTCACAATTTGAATTCTATACGACTGCGGAACATATTCTCCGAGCGTAGTAGTTTTCCAATAGGTGACGCAAAAGGTGACAATTATATCTACTTATATATCAAATATTAAAGGTAGGCCTACATTATTAGCTACGTGTATATTCATTACATATTTACATAACCATTATACATTATACAAGAAAGTCCACTAGTTATTTACTTATAGCTATTTCAGATTAAATGATCAATAAACTTAATACCTTAATTATTTCAATTGTCATTAACCTTACATAAGTACGTGTTGTCATGGCAATACACTTATGACAAATTTTGAAACTGGCGCCATGCTCCCAAAGGATGCCAATTCCCGCCATGCTCCCAATTGGGCCTCCGCCCACATTGCCACCGCATTTTCCCGCGTTTTCAATCGACGATTGGTACAGTTGCACCGATTCATAGAGGAGAGATACAACTAGAGTGCGCGTGAGCCTACTGCGCAGGTTTCAACATGAGGTGGTCGTAAGTCACGTGACTTCGGGACACCGGCAGCTCGTGCTGTACGCTGCTGTATGTAGCGTTTCGTGCTGTCTGTTTGTGGTACTACAGCGTAATTATTTTGGGACGTTGTGGATATTTGTTCACTGCTTACGATCCAAAATTCTTTTTCTTTTCAAGAAGTGCAATAACAATTTAACTTTGCAAATTGTGTTCCACAGGATGAAACAACTGTGTTACATGTCAGTTCATGCCAGTATGCAAGTGTGCCACAAGTAAATGATCCTGAACTTGGCAGTGAGGTACCAACTGACCATAAGTACTTGCCATCAGTACACAATCTTGAAACTAGATTGTCTCCCTGTGTTGTGGACATTGTAACTTATATTGGAAAAAAAATTTAGTTAGAAAGTTGCAAAAGTCTCTTGCTTATGTGAACTGTAAGCTTAGTTCTTTGCTGGACTGATACTGATGAAGGATCATATTCCTTCATTCAGAGGAAAGATGATTATGGACTGAAATACCCTTCTGCAGATGTTATAAAAATCTGCAAAAGAGCAGAGGTAGAAGTAAGAATACTTCAGGGGAAAGGTGACATTTTTAAAAAGGCAGCAAGTAGTACAATTGTAAATAGATGTCTGAGAGAATTTGTGAATAGTTCTGTTTTAGTAATTTAACATATCATATTATTGGTCAAGAGGTCATAATGAATCACAGGATGTATTTAATAAAGGCAATATTGTTTAAATATATTGACATACGATTAAAACATTTAGGAAGAGAGCACACCCAAATTTACCAAAAAAATAGTATGGATCAGTTAACAACAAATGATTTTATTTAGATGACATTAATCCTATGTGTATTTACTGGTGTAAGTTGTGTTTATAGTATGTTAGAGTTAGTAATTTGTATGATTGTAGTTGATTTTTATTAGTAAATTCTTTGAAAAATATGTACTTTACCTTCCAGGTCAAAGACCCTCATTTCGATCAGGTTTTTGTCCAGTTTTCCTGATCCATTGAGCAAATGCTGAGATGTCCCCTTGTTTTGCTTTTGGATATAAATGTAGCTTCAATACGCCCGTGTTTTCTTGAGCTTACTTGCTACTAGTGTAGGAGTAAAGCCAGTGGCATGTTACTGTTGTTAGTAATACAAAGAAAAAAATAAAACATGCAGTTTGTTTATCGATGCAAATAGGTTTTATATAACTTGGAGGGAAAATGTCAAATGTTATAGTTAAAATATAGCTTTTGAAGCTCAAGAAAATGAGTGCAGATGGAACTTTTCCCCATATATCACATACAGTTTTTACTGTTTTTGACTAAATAAATCAAAGGTAAAAGCCTTTTTTCCCTCTATAAATCCTTGAAATATCATTTTGATAACTTGCTATTATAAATGTCACTGATGTGGATCTTCAATAGTAGAATGCCTAACATTGAGTAATAACAGAAATTTGGATTAATGCATCCCATGGAGGTTAATTTTACAAATATTTTTTATTTATAGACCTATGTAATTGTACTTGTAAAACAGGTTTAGTGGAGTATGCGGTTGAAAGTGACAAGTTTGACAAAAATCGGAATTTTCATGTACTTGAGCAAATAGAGCAGAAAAACTTACATTCACTTTTCTGCTATAAACAACATTTTTAGGGTTGATTAATAAATGAGAAAAAAACGCTGGAATGAAACATCTTACGTACGTATAAAAATAAAATCATTTAATGCGAGACGGTTTTCTTGTAGATGCCACCTAGCTGTCCCAAAGTCACGTGACACTGGCGCGAGAGATGTTGATACCCGGCCGGGCCTTCTGCGCAGCTCGGTGCGCACTCTAGTATATCTCTCCTCTATGCACCGATTCAACCGAGTAAATTGGTTTCTCATCCATGTAGTTCTTCGATTGTACGTCTGCTTTGTGGTGGCGCTAGTGAATAGTGAATCGACTTCGTGACTCACGGATCGTGAAAGCGAACCACAGGCTTCTACGAAGAATCATTCTTATAACTTCCTAATCTGTTGTTTATTGAAAAATTAATCTATAAACCATGGTTCCATTACTTAATGTACATTGAAAAGTTATAAATCACAAATAACTGCAGTTGTGTAAAAGTAACAATTCACTCCATTTATATTCCATGAGTAATTATACTTCTTCCATGCATTTATATTTATACTTCGGTTTTTCTTTCTTGGCGCACGGGGGTGTGTCAATAAAATGGAATATCTCATATTTTACGTCGTTCTTAATTGTGCCGCTAGAAGCATGGCATGATCGCGACGGTATCAAACAGTGCTGGCGATCATGCGACCCCTGGCGGCAGAACGTAGAACGACGCAAAATACGTGAGATATTCCATTTTATTGGCACACCCCCGTACGCCAAGAAAGAAAAACCGAAGTATAATTGGGCTGTTTGACGTAAAAGATAATTATATTGATTTAAACGATTCATAAAGGCATATGATGTTCGTTTATTTCGAAGTGCACTAAAAGTTCTGTGATTTATAAAATGTTAATTACAGTATTCATGAATATCAGTTTTCTGGAGATTTTGAAAGAGCCGCCTCGAGAGCTCCGATCCACCAATCACAGCGCAGATTCCGCTACAGTAGGTGAACGATTTCAACGATTCATTTGGATTGAACGACTCGTTAGGAAAAGTAATCGGACTACCGATTCAATCAACAGTTGGGGAACCTCCGGATAACATCACTATTACATACCCTCGTGCATTCAACCAGCACAATCCCTAACCTAAATTGGCTACAAATATATAGTTGCTAAATGCATTAAAATAAGGTGATAAAACTTAAATAAAGGGACAATGTTCATTAATTAACCTTGTTATCTTACAAACACGAAAGAGAACAATGAAGTTTCCTAAAGTTTCGCTTTTTCGTAGGCACTACGGTAGGCACCCTGGATGTAACGGGTCACGGTGCATCTGATTCACAACGCAGGCTAGGCGGCATTTCAGAATGATTCGTTCATCCTTGTGAAGAATCGAGTTCTCAATGGCGCAATGTTTGAAATATAATGAAATATTTTTTTGTAGAAAAGAAAATAACAAATTGACAATTTACAATCATTTTAAAATAAAATAGCTGATATTGTCAGGGTATGTAACACATCACCCACATCCATGGACGCTACGCACCTGGTTCTGTCAGCACTACGATGGAAACAGTGAGTTGTAAGCTAAGATGTTAGTAGCGCATAAAGTGCAATATTTCAGTACTACGTAGCTATTTCCTCTAATACGGGAAAGTAAGTGCTGTTGTAGCACTATTAGTTCATTGTTTTATGGCTTCTCTTAGTGTGGTAGGAGGCCATGTTTTTTTATTTGCATTAAAAACTTCTTCAGTGTTATATTTCGTAAAATCTACGGTAAAATTGTGAAGTCTTTAAAAGCGTTTATGGTGTTTTAAATCGTAAAAACCAGTGTAATATTGTGAAGTGATAATTTAAATGTTTCTCAAAATAATATAAATTTTTCCCTCAAAAATAAAGAACTAATCTAACGATCTAACGATTCTAATAACAAGGGAACCAAATCTTTCGGCTACTGAACTGGTATGCCGAAAAGATCCAGAAAGCGATGTACAATCGTTCAGAGCTGGTTCAGAGACTTCGGGAAGGTGCGCGGCATGGCGTTTGTTTTTAAGTGAAGTTTGCCCGGCAATAAACACGTGCTTCCTCTGTATTACAGACCTGTTGTGGTGAAAGTGTTTGTGAAAATGCCAATTGAACGTATCAAATGCTGTTCGAATACATTCTCTTTAAGAAATGTTAGTTTGAGATGGTTGAACAGTCGGTAGAGCGTTCGACAATGACGCAAATAAATATAGCTCCGGGTGTGGCGAGTGACCAGCACTAATTATCCCCATTTTCGTGTTATTTGTAAATGAATGGCTTATGTATTTGTATTTCGCGTGAAGACAATAGCATATAGACAATTGACAATAGCTTATTTATTTGTATTCGCGTGAAGACAATAGCATTCATTGTCTTCAGAGCGAGGGAAGAACAACAGTGTACGGTAAGGAAATAGTTTTATTGTGTATTTCTGTACAAGCATTTAACTGTTTAGCTAAATGTTTTTATAAATGTGTTTAAATAATAATTCAAATACTCTCAAACTGCCCAAATACAAACTTATTTAAGGGCAGTTTCCTATAATTCATGTAATAACGTGATGCATTTTGCCTGCTTTGCAATAAATTCATTTTCATGATGACCAGAAGATTGACATAATCATTGAGTAAATGCATCTCTGTAGATTTTAACAGGACTTAGCTTAGATGTTGTCTGCTCCCATGTGTTAAATATTTTTAAATGTTGAATGAAAGAATACAATTTATTTAGAGGCTAGTGTCAAATTCTTGCTCTAGCACAGAATTGCAAGGAAACAAGTGATTCACAAGCAATTTATGTTAGTTTTTGTAAGTTTTGTACAAAAAGTTAAATCATGTTGTAGGTTCCGACAGTAGAGTATCCTTGATGTCTTAGCTATTGAAGCAGATTGCAACTGAGGAAAGTAACAATTAATTGAAGAAGTTAGTTCAATTAATTATATACATTTTTCATAATCATGCCAAAAATTGTTTTTTTGTTTTGTTTAAATCTTATTTATCCTGGTGTCACAAATTCATTTTTTAAAGAAAATTATTTTAATAACGTCAAAGATTAATGAGAATTAGTGTGGGTCTGGTTGTGGAGATGTTGGCAAATATCCTAATATATTTATTTTTTTTAAGGGAAAAAGATTGGTTTATGAAGAGGATTTTGAATATTGCCGTGTGTGTCATTAAACTGAAGAAGCCATCATGTGTTTCAATTCAATCTATCAAAGCAATTTGTAAGCTGTGCACTGGAAGAATGCAGAGGAACATAAAAAAAGAATTCAATGCCAAGTGTAAATTCCATATAAGTGATGATTATTTGAAGTATAATTTACTCTCAACTTCTTTCTTGATGTATTCTAGTGTATCTAAAGTATTGATTGAACTTATGAACTCAAACGACATGTGGCAACATTCCAGCTATCTTCAATTTTTCCACTGTATGAGGAACATTACGTGGAAAATTCTCGGTAGGCAGGTTTTCTATTTTTAAAACATTGCTTTCCTGTTTGGAATGTATTCCCAAATAAACAAATGTGTATTCTTTTACAGATTTTGGTGTGTTGGTGTGAGATCTGTGAACTCTTGTATCTATGTGCTTAGTTTAGCATACAGTACTTCTTGTTAATTGTGATATGCTGTACCAAGTGTTCCAGTGGTAAGCAGAGAATACTATTGTATAATGCAGTGGTCGGCAACCTGCAGTCCACTTAACCATCTTGTTTTCCTTATTAAACAAGTCCTTGTCAACTCAATGTCCTTGTAACTTGGGAACACTGTGATGTTTCATTTGTTGAGTAAGAGAAAAATTTGGAGAAAATTAACTAAAAGGAAGGTTGACATATGTGCTGCTCAAAAGCTATTGAGAGTGTTTCTGTGTGGCCTGTGGGTAAGATAAGATTGCTGACACGTGGTACAAGTTTATCTAATGACAGGAAAATGAAACTATTCAAAGGTTTAGATATTCTGTTGTGTGATTTTTATGATCTTTCATTAGTTGATACATAATTTAAAGAAGCAAGAAATTGTTACCTTGAATCTTTACCAAATTAATTTGTGCTTGACAGTTTAGTCTGGATTGTGTGCCTTTTTTGTACCGTAGGTTTAATCATTTCTTTAATGTTTTCAAGAAACATCAATAAATTAAATTCAAAAGTTAATTTGCCCATACTTGTGAACTGCCATGCAGGTCTCTCTTAGAGATATGTTGAATCTTGTTGCATTACAAATTATAAGAGCTGCTAATGTTGTAAAATGTTTAGGAAGATTTAAAAGAAATATCAAGGACAAACTAATTTGGTGTATGATGTTTAATGACAATGCTTTTTACAAGCTTTATTTCAAGTTAAAATTCAGAAATGTTATTTTCCTGCAACTTGGTTTGTAAGATATACTGTGTGTTTTTAATTCTATATTTCAAGGACTCAAATATCATAGATGTTAGCTCACAGGATAGTAATACTGGAGATATAGTACTATAAAAAAAATTTCGATGCTGGAGTCTATTCTTTAAGCATTGATTCTCAAATAGTTAAATATGTGGCTCATAAATTGATCCTGATTTTAGTTAGTTTTAGGTACTTCATGTAAACAACTTGAAAAGAAATGGTCACTTGCTTGTATCTTGTAAGATATTCAGTGTGGTTATCATGTTTTACACCAAAACCCTTCAGTTATGATAATTAGAACTTGTCCATCTATTTCTTTTTTTCTACTAATTTTTTGGTTATTGAAAGGGGAAAAATGATGGTATGAAAAAGTGAATGTGCACATTACTGCAAAGTTTTGAAGGCATTTATTTTTTCTTAATTTTAACATATTTTGTGATATTGAAAACTGAAGTTTTGAATTGAAGTGGCATTATATTTGTGAGTGATAAAAGCTGGGTCAGGGTTCAGTTTGGGGTCAGTTAAATAATATTCCAAGCCAACTTGAAAAAAGAAATAGTTTCTTAATAATAGTTAATGCAGTTAGTTCATAACTAGCTGAACCCGTGCGATTACATCGCACTGAAGGGAAACCTGTAGGACGTTAAAACAGAACATATGAAATGTTGAAACTCCAAAAATTCAGTTTCATTTCATTTGTTGTATATACACAATAAATAAAGAAATGATATAAGTTTTTAAACAACTGAATACTAATTACTGTGAACTGAGTTAAATGTTTTTAAAAAATGTCAATATGCCATAATTTTCATCATAATTAGGTGATGTGAATATCGTGTTGTCAATGAGTGGCTAATAACATAACTGGCAATGAAGAAATCAATAGCAAATCAATAAAAAACTATGCTCTAGTAGCATTAGAGCAAAAAATCTTGTTTAACTTAAAAATTGTATGCATCACTTATGAGTGTTCAAATGGAACACTTCCAAACAAATATTTAGTTTTTCCCCACATTCGGTTGCAATTCAAAAGTAATGTTTGGTTCAATGTAAAAGCACTTATATTTTGATCAAAATACTCTCCGTAGTTTGTGATTATGTTAAAAAAACCTTTTGTCTGTTTTGTTTTTATGAATTTGTGATGGTCAAAAATAATACTTTGGACAAAATTAAAGTTTTTTGAGAAAGCATTGTTCAATTACTCAAGAGAGGATAAGTCACCAATTAATATCAATCAATTGCCAGTTCTGGCAGAGAGATTACATGAAAACAAAAGGAGGGGTGTTCAAAAGTTACTTGATAAACAATTTAGGAGAGAATCGTCAGAATTGGGAGCTTATAAGTGTATTATTACCTGCTATATCAACTGCACATGATAATGAACAAACATGAATAAAACAGACTATTTCCATTTTTCTTATAAAATATTACTGATACATTTTTTTACCATTTCCTGAAAATTTTTCTTTGATGGAAATAGCTCCAATTGGACACGCACACCTCAAACAATCATTGATTTCTTTTTTTAAGGTATACAATGTTATTGACAGTAACATGACATTTGAATATTCCTTAACTCAAGGAAACAAAGTATGTTTGGTTCTGTATTAGGTAACACACAGGAGGTTATGGGAGAAAGTAAATGAGACAGTTCATACAATATTTCCTTGTGTATAATTAAAGAATGTACAATTTCAATTTATAAAAGAAAAAAATGAATGAACGAAAGTAAACAATACATTTGTTATATACATTCGAAGTGGTGATGTAGTTTAATACATAAGCTATGACGCTTATAGCCTTCTTGTTCAGTTTGCTGAACATATTGTTCTTTTTCAACACAGTGCTGTCTGGAGAACTGTATTTTCCATATGTTATAATTTCTTGATGAAATCCTTTAGCAACAACTATCCAAGACTAATAAAAAACAGCGAGATTTTCAAATTCTGCAAAAATAGAATAATAAATCATGGTTAACATACACTTAGTTTTTATGAAAATTTAATTACATTTTCAATATTTACCAATATCTCCAGATTCATGAACTTTGTATAAAGGAAAAGTTTCCCCACCACCCAGGAGGTAAATTCCATGGTGCGTTAGGTTTTTTTAAAAGTGGAAACCTTCACTCAGAGTCCTATTATAAACCACTGAGAGAATGTAATGCAAGATTTCATTGTAGAAGCACCACGACCTGGACTATATTTCCTGAAATGAACATTGTTTAATATCCAAAACATTTTACCAATTCACTTTGTGCTAATGTCAGTAGTCAGCGGCATCAGTGCAAAATCATTTCCTTGACAGAAGAGGCAAATAGAAGCACAATCAGATACATACGAAGATTCAAGAATGCAGTCACAGGTTATCCATTGCAAGAGATTGGTTCTTTCTAGTTACGATCCAAAGATTATGCATGTTTTTTTTGTCACGCGAAAAACTGAAGGCTAGTATTTGGAAATTAATTTATAATACTTCTTTGTATACTACGTTATTAGTTACTATGGAATTTTCTCTTACTTTCTGTTGGCTGCTTTCACTAATACATAGTTTGATATCTTCAAATTTTTTACCCCTTGAAAATGCAACATAGAGCTGCCCATGAGAAAATACTGGGTCTCGTAAGTAAATTCCAATTTTACTTAACGTTTGTTCCTGTGCTTTATTTATAGTCATTGCAAAAGCTAACTTTATGGGGAACTGTTTTCGACGAAGTTGGAAAGGCATTGTTGGATCTGATGGACATAAAACAATCGTAGGTAGTATTACTAATGTGCCTGTACCAATGAGCTCTGCTGTAATGCTATTTTCATTTAATGCCTTTACAATTAATTTTGCTCCATTCACCAAACAATTCTTGGGATTCAAATTCCTCACCAACATTACAATTGCATTCGGCTTTAAATGTAACTTGTGAGGGGGTAAGCCCGACGGACATAAGGAATTCAGGAACTCAACTGGATATAACTGTTGATCCTGTCCGTGATCACATACCACAGAATCACTGCTGTAATATGTTTTAGTTTCTCCTTCAATAAACTTTTCTAGTATTTGCTCATTGATCTCTGAACAATCTTCATTTTTTGGGCACAGTATTGCCTTATCAGTGAAATCTTTAATATTGCTACCATTTATTATGTTTGTAGTAAACACCTGTTTGATGAGATCATTTTTCTCACAGAAGCATTAATAATAATAATAATAATAATAATAATAATATTTTATTGTCGTTAGGCTGTACAGCAATTGACAAAGTCAGGCATGGATACAAAAGTGCAAAAAACAAATTACAGACTATAGAGAATGAACCGTGTGTTATGAACACTTAAAGGTACTACGATGGATACAGTAGTGCTTAGAGTAAATTACAAACTAAGAAAACGAATGACACAAGACAGTGCAGAACACACACTCCATGTGAATCAACTACACAATGAGTAAGGACAAGATGCCAGACAATCAAATGCAGTGCCCATCAAATGTCAGTGCAATGCTTCACATTCTAGATATTCGTGTATGGAGTAAAAAGGAGTGTTAACTAATATATTGTACAACTTACTTTGAAATAAATTTAAAGGTAGATCTATTATTTCATGTGGAAGTTTATTAAACAATTTCAAACCAATAACCTCATAGCTGTTTAGTGTCTTTGAAAGTCTTTGGAAAGGTATGTCAATACGCTTACTGTTCCTTGTATTATGGCAGTGAATTTCTTCTCTAAGTAGTTGATCTGACAAATTACTCTTCACATACAGCAAAACATGATAAATGTAGAGATTAATAACGGTCAAACATTGAACCCTAATAAAAAGTGGTCTACAGTGATCTAACTTATGGGCGTCAGAAATAATTCTTATAACTTTTTTTTGTAGCATCAGAATTTTATTAATGTTACTACTATTTCCCCAGAGCAAAATTCCATAAGAAATTATACTTTGAAAAAAAGCAAAGTAAGCAGATCTTAAATAATTCAAAGGTATATGCCTTTTCAGACTTCTTATCAAGAACAACACCCTGGAGAGTTTAACTGAGATATAATTTATATGATTTCCCCAAGATAATTTATTATCTATATATATGCCCAAAAATTTTACATTTGTATCGTAATTAGTTACAGGTATGTCTCTTAAGGTGAAACAAAGCTGTTGAGTTTGCTATCATTTAGTAGTAAGCCATTAGCTCTGAACCAGACTGATGCTTGAGATAAAGTGTCTTCCGTTAATTTTTGTAGTGATTGGAAGTCTACGCTGGTGTTTATGAATGTTGTATCATCTGCATATAATATTGTATGGGTATTTAAGAAGGGCGGTAAATCATTTATCATTAAAGTAAACAGTATGGGTCCTAGCACCGACCCTTGGGGAACTCCACATTTGATATTTGCAACATTAGACCTCTCTTTGCCTATACAAACAATTTGCTTCCGGTTCTCAAGAAAAGACTGAAACATCCCAACACTCACTTTGCCAAAACCATAGAAAACTAGCTTATCCAAAATTATCTCATGATCCACACAGTCAAAAGCCTTGCTCAGGTCGCAAAAAGTGGCCTGACCAAATTCTCTGTCCTCATAGACACGTAACACCACTCTGACTAACGAGTCCATAGCATCGGTTGTTGATTTATGTTTTCTAAATCCAAACTGGTGGCTTGTGATTATATTAAATTTCTCTATAAAGGCATAAACCTGTGAGAACATGATTCTTTCTAGGATTTTAGGAAATACAGGGGTAAGTGAAATAGGACGATAACTGGCAGGGGAGTTTTTCTCACCTTTTTTGAAGATAGGGATTACCCTGGATAATTTTAGAGAGTTGGGAAAGATTCCTTCCCTTAGGCACTTATTCAAACAGTAGGTTAGTGGTTCGATTATATCGTCGATGACACCCTTTAAGATATTGCATGATAGATCATAAATATCGACACTGTCAGAAGGTTTAAAGTTTTTAACAATGTTTAAAACAGCACGAGTTGTTACTTCCTCGAATACGAAACTGCCCGGACATGGGGCACTACTTTTGTTTAGTAAACATGATGCAGTTTCAACTGGTTTGTAAATGCTATTTGAAATATCCTCAACCGATTGAATACAAAAGTTATTAAATTCATTTGGAGATAAGCATATATCATCTTTTTTGCCATAATTGGCAACAGAGTTAATAATCTTCCATGCTTCTTTACACTTATTCTTAGCATTTTCAATCTGTCCTATATTGTGAGTTCTTTTAGCCTCATTAATGGCCAATTGATAATCATTTCTAAGTTTAATATAGGCAATCCTAGCAGCATCTGTCTTTAGATTTCTATATGCATTTAAGTAATACATAACATTATTTTTCATATCAGCAAGCAAAGGGGTGTACCATTCCTGTTTATTTTTCTTAATCTTATTCCTATACATCTCAGGGTTAACTTTACACTTCCTTAAGGGAATATGCATGTTAAAGTTTGTTAAAAATATTACCATGAACCGTTCAAAACAAACTTCAGCACACCATAGGGTGCTCATATTATAAAAATTCGGCCAATCGCCATTGTTCAGGAATGTTCACAGAAAGCGGGTTTAACGGACTATCTGCAGTGAGTTCACCATTTCCTAATTTCAGGAGCCACTCACAAAATTGGAAATCATCATTTGCTCTCATATTTTGAATTAACTTACGTCTGTGAACATATTTCCAAAGCGGGCTGTGCTTGACACAGGACTGGACAACATCGGAAATACTTCCGTTTCTTACAACAGGCAAAACTTGTCTAAAATCGCCACCAAATACAACTGTCTTTCCTCCAAAAACGCAGAGTGATCCAGTCAAGTCTTTCAGAAGTTTATCGAGAACACCCAATGCTTCTTTTGGAACCATGGAAACTTCATCCCATATTATTAGTGAACTTTCTCGGATAATTTTGGCATCATTTGAATTTTGCCTGATATTTGAAACTGATGTTTCAACAATCGGAACAGGAAATTTGAAAAGCGAATGGGCTGTTCTACCACCTTCTATTAGATTTGCTGCAATACCAGTCCATGCAACTGGTAAAACAATTTTATTTTGACCTCTCAAAATCCAACATAATGTTTTGTACACAAATGTTTTTCCAGTTCCACCAGGGCCATCAATAAAAAATTGTTTTCCTTTGTTACTCTCAACAGAATCCAAAATTTCTAGTAAAATACATTTCTGTTCCTGATTTAACATACCAATTGCTTGCAATCCTCTCTCCTTTTCTTCAGAACTATTGAAGGAAGGTAATGTGCTTTTCTCATGGTATACACTTGTTGGTTCTGGCAAACCTAGTTTTTTGCAACATGATCCGTGTTCTTTCAAGAAGCTCTCTATGTCGGAGAGAGCCATGTCTAAAGAGGGATCTTTATCATATGTTCTTCCATAATCTTCAGATAAGCATTCTTTAAACGAATCCCATAATTGAAACGGGCTATCTGGCATACAAAATACACATATAATTGCGAACAATAATCTTAACTGCTTTGGCATTTGATGCGACTGTGCTTCACTCAAACACTGAAACCATTCTGCATCAAAATCAAGTAATTTGAGCTTTTGTGCTGCACTGTGAAACGTAGATAATAAAGTCCCATTAATGGTTCGCATGTCCTCAAATGACTGAGGACCCCTGACAAGCAATAACAAAAGTCTCAAATAGTACCTTTCCTGATCCAGAGGATTAACAGTGAACATCCGTCCAATGCATCGAGTGGTCCTTTTTCGACGTGCCCACATGGTTCTCTTCCACACATAATGCTCTGGAATTTCTGAATATATGTAACTGCGTGCATGTTTATCTGACTTGCATAACTCAAAAATGCTGTTAATTTTGTTTTTCTTGACAATGCTCTTTCAACAGCTTCAGTTTCTTGCCCAGCAATGAAATATACCATCTCTTCCTCAGGCAAATGAACAGGCAATCTTTCAATAGTGTGCGACTTATTTTGCATATGTCTTTCATGCAATCGCCAGATTGCTTCTGGTGGACTGACATACCTGACATTTAAATAAATAGTTGGTTCATTGAAATGCAAAGTTCCTTGATCAAGTTCACCGTTCTGAATCTGTATTGCAGCTGCATCATGACCCTTATAATGTATTTATAAATGTACTTCACAGACTTCACAGAGGAACAAATTTCTACATTAATGTGTGCTTCAAATTTTAATGTGAAATACGGGTTATATGGTACTATCCAACGATTATCTATTTCTACATTTCTGAGGTTCAAAGTTCTTCCATTATTCCTTCGACGGTACAGCGGATAGCCATCCACATTCATTTTTGTTTCCTCGCAAAAATCTTTTGGAAATTTTTTTGTGCATTTTCCATCTTCCATGCAAGGAGCATTTGGATTGATCTCACCACAAGGGCCATGCACCATACATCGTTTGATTATATTGTGCAATTCTGAGTTCTCTGTTACATCTGGTATTTCTGCTGACACAATGGAGTCAACATCTACAGGTTCCCGGACTTTATCTTCAGACCTGAATATAAGCAACATGTGAGCATGTGGTAACCCTCGTTTCTGAAATTCGATCACATCAACATACGCAGTCACTACTCCTAGTACATGCCTATCATGTAAATCTGCTAGCAGTTCTTTGAGTTTCAAGTAGAAAACTCTACATGTTAAATCTGGTCTATTTTCTATCTTTTCATGCCTGTTCAAAGAATCTTGAATTTCTTTCCATCTTGGATTAGCTGTGAAAGTTAAAAAAATATCAGGTTTTCCAAAACGTGCTACTATTGACATTGCATCCTGGTAATTCTGTAGCATATTTCGTGGACTACCAATAAAAGATGACGGAAGAATTACGGGTATCCCTGCATTCATTCCCCTAAGCTGTGCATTGCTATGTAAAAAGTCCGTTAACCCTTTGTAAGATTCTGCTCTCAATTCTTTTTGATGAGTTTTAATGTATGCAATCCGCGATCCTTCTACTTTGACATATGCATCAACAACATACTGCTGGAATAACTTACCAGAGGCATGCAATAAATTGAATTCATCTCTAACAGCCAGTCGATAACAATAATACTGTAATTGAGTTATACTGTTATTAACTCTAGTTCTATAAATATCCACATGATTCATTCCAGGTTTCCAACCTCTATCTCCACATGGGAACAGAAGAGGGTAACACATTGGGTCACAATGAGGATTCAAGGACGACATAGTAATGAATTGGTCACTACTCCGAACATGAATTGTAAAATCCATTTTCCCAGGTGGTGCTCCATCATCAGTAACAAAGGCAGCCGCTATCTCATCACCTGTAGGTAGATTATATCTACGCCCATCAAATGCATTATTTGTAGAAAATATCAGTTGTTTGTTTTGAACATCTAAAGACATATTTTTAACAAAGGAAAATAATTGTGCATATGGATTTATAACCTGTAACATGTTTTGAAGCCTTTCCATTACAGAAGCTTCACATGGATAATTTTCCTCTCTTGACATTCTATGTTGAAGTGCTTCGCAAGAATCAATAAAATATAATCCAGCATAGGAAGGCTGAGAGTCCTCTGCTGGAAGCAAACTGCGAGCTACATGATAAATTTGACCATGAATTTTGAAACAATATGGTCCGTGTGCAGCAAAGTTTGCCCTGTTAACTTTTACTGAAGCAAAGCAAGAGCATTGTTGTACCGTCGAATATTTTCTAAGAAATTAATGGATTCATCATTTCCTAGTATTAAATGTTTTAAAAGACTGGGACACTCTATTGGAGGCAAACTTACTTTCCCATTGTGACAGCACATTGATGATGAACTATTTTTAACTTCTCCTGGAAATAATTTTGCTCTACAATGCATACAGTAAATCGTCATGGACCCAGCGAAGTGAATGGATACTTCAGTACCATTTTGTAACTTGCGTGCAATTTTATACGTTACACATTTACTGTAATCCACTGAGCGGAGCTTTATTGCACAAGTACATATTTTGAAGATGAGTGACATGTGGAGCAAATTGTATGTTGTATGAAGTTGGAAGAAATCATAACGTGCTGTTATTGCATGGAACAGAGTTGCATATTATGTTTTATTAGATATATTATTGCTCCAGGATGTAATATGCTTATGACAAGAATATTTTTAACAAATAAGCGTTACACTGAATTAATTTATCAATTTATATTTCCTTTAATTTTAATGCTTTTCTTCACATAAGTTTTCAATGTCTTCCTCTTCACTTGATGCACTGTTACCTGAACTTTGTCATACCAACTGACATTATTTCTTCATACCATGCCACATTTTGTGGCTTTAAAAATCATGTTAATCACAACACATCTTCCCTTTCTGTTTTCATATCAGGATATTCCCCAATAAATATAAGTTGTACTAAATGTATGGTATTGCGACACGATGTGTGCAATAGATGTGTATAATGCACAACAACTATTTAATAAATTATTGCTTGTTCTAAAAGCATACGTCATATAATATAACTTTGGCAATAAAACCAAAACAGTGAATATCGTATCAAAAGTTAATAGACGTCATGTAACTCGCATATCTTGTAAGGCTGATAAAAACCCAATGTATACTGCGATTTTTGTAGGAAGAGCTCTCAAGATAACTCAAATCCCATCTTCGCGATGGAATATGTCACGGTATTTCGCGTCTTTTCTCGGTCTTGCGGTAGAAGTCGCATGATCGCAAGCACTGCTTCATACGGTCGCGATTGTGCGAAATCTAGCGGAACGACTGTGAATGATACGAAATGCCGTGACATATTCCATCGCGAAGATGGGATTTGAGTTATCTTGAGAGCTCTTCCTACAAAAATCGCAGTATAGCTCCGGTGACGCCCTGGGCTGACAATCCATTCCGAGTGGTGTCGTCGTAAGATCCTCGAATTCTCTCGGTCCAACTTCAAGGAGTGACCCCTGAGGCGACGATCTTGACTTCTCCCAAAGAATCTGTGAGGACCTCTTCATATCCTCCATTCATGTTCTTAAATGATTGGATTTCTACGTTGTCTCCTCTGCTCCAGAGTGGCAGTTTGATTGCCCGACATCTCTCCTCATACGATCTGTTCCGTAGATCGATAGCGGACTTCGTCATTCGTCTGTGCACTTGTCTTGTTTCTCATTAAACCAGAAAAAATCCAAGTACGGCCTTCAGTTGCTAGTGGTTTTTGCGGCCCTTTCCCGAGAGATATTACATTGCATACTTTCAATAATTGTGTTAGTGCATTTTTCATTTTCCGAAACATCAAAAAATAATTCCCAACACTGAAGGCGTGTTTGCACCTTTTGCAAAATTTTTCACACCAGGCAAAGGAGTTATAATGTTGTGTGATCGCGTGCGTGTGTTCTTGGAGATATTATATTTTTCTAAGTACTACCATCTTTGCCATTGTACAGCTTGTGACTCACAGATAACACTGGGTTCATGGCGCTTTCGTCTGATGAATCATCTGGTTCCGTTTCACGGTCACCTTCAAATTCGTGTGTGGGTTCGCCATCTGCATCTTCCTCATCGCGATATTCAACGTCACTTTCAGAACTCGCATGACGTAAACAACTCGCAATTTTTTCTTATTAAGCGTCATAATTGTGTGCAGTTTTCCACGAATAACAGGAAAAAAGAGTCGCATAGCCAGTATACAATGTATTTTCACTACAACTGCAAAAACTGCAAATCCAGCGAGAAAGTCTCGTAACGTCCTCAACGCGTTGCACGAGTGGACCCAGGTGGTCTCCGAGACCTGTGCAACGTTTTGGAATGTCTCACCGCTAGAAAGGATAACAATACTCACTTTCTAAGAAGAGGTGTGACTCACATCTGTTTCTGGAAAGGGAATCAGTGGTCAAGGACGGCCAAACTGCAATCACAATATTAGAAAAAGAGTCTCTCAGACCACTTGCGTGCACTGTCATTTGTAGAGATGCTACGTTCTAACAAAGCTTTGGCTGATCTGTCTGAACTAACGTCTGTAACATTTAAAAATCTTTCTTGGACTGTACCAACTTTGCCTACGTATCGCAAAATCGTAGCCATCTAAGATTTCATGCCGACATCAGAACTTTCTTCTAAAATCAAGGCCGAAAATGAGATTCTGATCTCTCTTAATTTTCTGGATCATGATCTCACATAGAGATTGTATCAAATCATTTGAATGATGGGCGAAGTTCCTTGAAAAACAGAACTTCTCTAAGTGCAGTTTTAGCGCAGGGTCTTTCTTAGAAAACTCATTTATTATTTCAACAAAATTACCCTCTTTATTTGACACATTTCTTTTGTCATGACTCCTGACTGAAAGGCCTTGTTTTCCGAAAAAGCATGTAATTGCAGGGACGTCGGAGTATTTTCAAATAGGGGGAGGCAATTATAGACTCCCTTTAATCCTCACCCCTCCCCGTCAATATATATATATATATATATATATATATATATATATATATTTGTAATTTATATAGATTATAAATTATATTATAAATTATAATTATATCATTTATATAGTAACTATTTATACTTTTAGAGTAATTGTTTATAAATAATATGCAATGTATATAATAAGAAACTCAAGGGTTAGGTAAAAAATTGCTACTAAACAGAAAAAATACATTAATTTTCAGATATGATACTAAAAGTGACTTATTCTTTTATAATCAAATCTATACTGTTTTGGGACTGAATGAAGGTTCAAGTAAATATGTGTATTTCTTTTTACCTTAAAGTAAATGTATATTTTCTCTTTATAGTTTTCATCTATACTTTGCCTTAGATTTATACATTATATCAATTAAATATACACTATTAATCGATACATATTATTTAGATTTTAACGCCAAATATTTTTCTTCGTTCCTGTGTTCGCGATATAAATTCTTCTAAAACTTCATCTAAATCAATTTGCCTTGTTAATTCTTGGTGAACATGAAGAATTAGAAGATTCGTCAATCTCTTTTGCGTCATATTTCCTCGAAGATATGTTAATATACGCCGAAGAGTACTGAAGGATCTTTCACATGAGGTGGAAGTAGCTGGAACTGTCAGGATTTGTAGCAAAAGCTTTTCAACTTCTGAAAGCATTCGACGACACTCATTCGGCAACAGCTTGAACGCAGCGGCAAATTGTTTAACATTATTAGTGTCTTTTATGACAGTAGGTAGTAATTTTAACTGTGCATACAAAGTTCCAACTTCGAAGTCCAGTCTGTGAATATTTAAAGAATCTTCTAAATGTTCTTCAGATGAAGGGGGTTTAAAAGTATTTTTTCTAATTTTATAAGTTGATTCATGCCTGGCTGCTCAAACCTTCGATCTAATTCATTTTTCAACCAGTCGATCACGTGAATATACTTTTGCCGTAGAGAAGTTTTTGCATCTATTTGAGCCGGAGTGCTTCCTTGCTGGAACCTTTTTGGAGGCATCCTTAATTTTGGAGGGCGTGGCATTTCAAGGTGTAAACAGTCGTTTGATACTTTCTCACAAGCATTCCATACTTTGTTGTAGTCAGCTTCACTCATGTTGTTGTAAGTATTCCACAACATTTGAGCAGCTTGCTTTGCACCGGTTGCTTTAAAGTCTTCACTCTGAAGTGCTTTAGCCAACATTTCAGCAGGTTCACAAACTAAAATTGCAAGTTTTAGGGATAGCAATGTTTCAAATTTACCCATACATGTAAGGTACCCTCTCAAAACAGATTTTCTGTCAATGCTAAGTGCACATGACTCATCACTTAATATAATTTTTAATGTCTCCATGACTCGTAAATAATTATCAAGAAATCTTTTCATTGATTTAACTCGAATGCACCATCGAGTCGGACAAAGGGGGAGTAGTCGCGAAATACTATCCTCAGTACATGGTGGCTAAACAATTCCGCTGTAGATGTTTTTCCGCTTAGATGATTCCAATATTACATTAGAAACCACTTTTACTAGCATTAAACTATCTGCAATGAAGTCGCACCTTTTTGCTACTTCTTGAATTACCAAATCAAGTGAATGATTAGCACAATGTACAAACATTGACTTAGGTTCTTCAGCTGAAAGGCGCTTTTGAACTCCACTTATATGACCAGACATTGTTGCAGCGCCATCAAAACAATGACCTCTCATATCATGAATATTTAAATTTAATCGAATTAAAAGATCGTTGATTGCATTGTATAGAGTCTCTGCTTTAGAATCAGGAAGGCAATAAAGACCCAAGAACAACTCTTTTATTTTGAAATCTACAGGATCTACAACTCGTAAACAAGTAGAGAACTGTTCACAACCAGTCGAATCTGTGGTTCCATCTGCCATAATAGAAAAGAAAGGGCTTTCTTGATTTCTTTAACCATTTTCCCCATTAAGTTATGAGACATAATCTCTATTATTTAATTTTGTATATCTCCACAAAGCCATTTGTCTCTTCGTTTTAGCCATGAGTCAAGTTCTACCGAATCTAGCGATCTTTCTTCTAATAATTGAATAAGATTACCTCCGTCATTATCATTTCCTCTTAATGCTTGACCAGAGCGGGCGTGATAACGAATTGATCTAATTATTATGCGTAAAGATGTACGGGCATCTTCTTGCTCTTTTCGTAAATTATTATCAAAAAGTAGGTTTATTCGATTTTCATGTTTTAAGTGATGAATATAGTTTAAACTATCGCAATGATGCTGACTAGTTGCATGTGTTTTCAGTTTTTCATTACCCTTCTTCCAATTGCAGAAACCAACAGTAACAAAAGTTTCTTTATTACCACGTGATGTATATTTTTTTCCATGATGAAAAGCTTCAAGACATATAAAGCATAGGATGTGATCTTTCTGTTCAATATAGTGCATCAATGGATATTTTTTGAACCATTCATGCTGACAGCGACGACCGTCTTTGTCTTGGGGAAATTTAAATTCAATTGGAGGTATATTTTGCTTATCGAGACAACTGCTATTATCAGAATTATTTCGTTCTACTCGTTCTTTGGGAGATTCTGCCTTTTGAGGATCCGTTTCCGTAGAGTTTATGTCGTGCTGCAGATGGAGTTCGTCTGTTTTAACTTCAGAGGTTGATTCTTTTGATGAATCTGAAATATTTTATTATCAATTATTATTTGAAACAAATAATATAAAATTATAATTATTACACGAAAAAATATTTTACTTATTGAAAGTATAGACAACATGAATACATGACGTAGCTTAAGCTGAACTATATCTATAGTGAAGAATCATGACAACGTACCGATAAAGGAGTTTTTAATTTTTAATACTTTAAGATTTATTAAACAGTTGACAAACATCTATTTTATACTGAAAATAATTTTTGTCTTTAAAACAATAATTTTATTTAATTAAAAAAGTGTCACTATGGGTTCTTTAATTTCTGTTGTAAAATGTGTTGTATACACAGTGAGAAAAAACAGTTATTGACAGATTACAATGAACATACTTTAGTTTTGCCTACTGAATAAAAATTGAAACGACTGAAAATTACTACCACCAACGTTTGGTTTGAATGTTCAACAAACGAGTTAGTTAGTTCTCCTAATCAGTCAGTTAAGTAGTCCATATAACTGTTTTATCAAATTGAACCAGCTAATCATTTTTCTCTGAGTGTAGATACCCAAAAGCACAAATTTTATGTATTGCAAAAGCATATCGACACCATGTACGAAAACGGTGCCGATTCGAAATTGCTTTGGAAAAGGAATCGATGTAGGCTTGAAATATTAAATAATATATTACTGAGAAATAGATTTCTTAAGAAATAAGTTAAACATTGTATTTTCTGTCAGAATTACCTACATTGACCTTAATATACATATATCCATGAGGTATTTAAGCAGTGGCGTAGCGTGACTCACACGTTTGGGGATGCTCAACAATAACACACAAAATGTCACTATCAACTACTTCATCTAACAGGCGAACGCAACACAAGGCAGATACACTGAGACTACTTCCACGATCTCGATTGCTTACGACGGTGTAGGCGCTTCCCACAAAATCCTCACAGCAGTCAGGGCTGCCGATGTCTTGAAAGCAAATTATACAATGGCTCAGCTTTAATTCTTATACGCGAATGGCAATAAGACCATTTGTTAATTTATACATTGCAGACTTAAATAATATGTAATCTATTTAAGAGATAATACAATTTCTTGGATATTAATTAAGAAATAGTAGTCGGGCACTATTTCTACAGTTTGTACCCATGACCAAGCGGGGACTCCCGAGTGAGAGAGAGAAAGATAATTTACTGAACGCCTGAAGTGTGCTGCGCTCTCGTGCACAAACGAGCTTCTTTCCGCAGTAGACGCTAGCGTAAAGCAGTCGGGTTTCTCTGGGCCAGGGGTGAAGAGGGGAGAGGGGAACCTCGCCATCTGCGCATGCGTCATTGCTCGTCGCAATCTGGCGGCAGACGCTGAAGCATTTTAGCTTTCAAGCAATCAGAGGCCAGCTTCAACAGCCCGCCGAATTCAATCATAGGAAATCAATTTAAAATTAATACAAAACGTGTTTCACTCAACAGACCACTTGTAAGATTATCAATACAGTATTCAAGGTTCTTATATACGGGGATGCTCAGCATCTCAGCGTCCCCTGACGCTACGCCACTGTATTTAAGCAAGCAATTGAGTGTCCGAATTCTAAAACGACACATACGCACGAACGGTCGACAGGCAGTTGAACAGATTGTGGGATTTTAGTTAAAATTAAATTACTCCAATTTGAATTTTAATTAGACAGAAATATGAAGAATAACAAAACGCATATTTTTTTAACATCTTTTTGTTAGATGTATTGTTATTAAAATAAAAATTATTAACTGCACATTTTCACGTAATGAAATGCAATAGTTTTTTTATATTTAACTCGATATTTGTCGAGTAGTAAATAATTGACTTTACTTGAACTTTTTGTTTTCAAAAACTATTTGAGTTACCGATGACGATAGGTTTACTATTATTACTACAAATTATTGTTGTTAATTAATATTAAACTGGGCCGTGCTCGTAGATGTCGGTTAGGAGATTTAAATCGAAAAAGTATCGAGGGAATATTCGATTTCGAAAATTTTTTAGCGAGAAAGTTGTTCATTTAGGTGCAGAGAAGTTTTATTTGAGGGTGTGAGTCAAAAATCAGAATGGTAAAAAAATCAGCATTGCTGATAATGAACAAGAAATAATTCGAACGTAAAACTTTAATTAAATTATTAGATTATTATTTAATATTATTAATAAAATTGATTATCTTTAATTCTTATTTTTAACCATTCTGATTTTTGACTATTCTGAATTTTGACGTACACCCTTATTTGACACTTATTTTGGCGCGCTCGGCGACTCTCCACCTAGTACTACCGCACGGAACCTCAGATTTGTTTATGTTCATTGTTGGAACTGTTGGAAACGAATTCTCGTTTCGTTTTCGTTCTCGAGTCCCTTTGCTCTCCATTTCTATTGTTTATAACTATATTTACAACCAAACTTGTCAGCGAAATAAAAAATGTTATGAATAAATTAATAACCTAATTAATTGTTTGATCATAAACAAATCCGAAGATACGTGCGGTAGTACTAGGTGGAGAGTCGCCGAGCGCGCCAAAACAAGTGTCACATAAATTGCCATAATTTTTAGACTTATGAATATTTTGTTCTGAAATTTTGTAAAAAACTTCTCTGCACGTAAATGAATAACTTTCTCGCTAAACGGTTTTCGAAATTAAAAATTCCCTGGATACTTTTTTGATTTGAATCTCCTAACCGACATCTACGAGCACGGTTCCATTAAATATTTAATATTAATTAACAACAATAATTTTTAGTAATAATAGTAAACCTATCGTCATCTATAACTCAAATATATTTTTAAAACGAATTTTCAAGTAACTTCGATCATTATTACTCGGCAAATATCGACTTAAATATAAAAAATATTGCATCTCATTATGTGAAAATGTGCAGTTATTAATTAATCTAACAAAAACATGTTAAATAGAAAAAAGATTTGTTATTCTGCATATTTCAGTCTAATTCAAATTGGAGTAACTTTAATTTTTTTCTAAAATCCCACAATCAGTTCAACGGCTTCTCGATCGTTCGTGCGTCTGTGTCGTTTTAGAATTCGTTACACTTAATTGCAATTTTTTTTTATTAATAAAAAAGGCAACTTACCATTTGAATCAAAATCTGCCTTAGGTTTCTAAAAAACGGAGTGATGCTCAGCTAATTCGTGTTACCATTTGTACGTTTCATAATTTGTATTTAACGTAAATTATTTCTGGGACGTACAAATTATGTAATTAATATTACACTGCAACACACAATTTACAATTTCAGTAAGTCGTTTAAATGTGGTAACAGAAAAAAAGAAAAATTGGTGCTTGTCAACGATAAAATCAACTTACCTATTTGGATAAAAATCTGTACTTGGACAAACTGCACTAACAAAAAAGTATGCGCTCAAACCGAACAAGCGTCTTTGGTGAAAACTCTTACGGATCTGTTTATGACAAAGATGCTGCTCTCAGACATCTCCGGAAAACCGGAAAACTTGCACCCTGAGAAGGGATAAAAAACGGAAGAAGAGTGCATATTGCAATAGACAAGATTTGACCCACGAAAATATGACGTCAAAAGGTAAAGGAAATCCTGCCCGCGTTGGGCCATTTTTCCGAACCTTTCTGTCCGCTTTCATCCGCCGCCGCGGCGGCCCGTTGTCCCCGACGTTTTTACACCACATGTTTTTCAAACACTCAAGAAACAAACATTTCCTTTATAAGTCACGCTTAAATCCATATGCCTATATTTTTTATTAGGCGTCATATATTCAGCAGAGAATTTTGTTGTATTGCAACAAAGTTTTCGTTCGAGCCGATGACACATTTAGCATGAAGAAAATAACACTTTTATATCGTGCCTTTTTTATTAATTTTTTTATTCTTTCTTAACTATAGGACATCGGACGCGTCGTATCGTCTATTTGGGTAAAGTGTTTTTCTGAGAACGTTCATATTTTCGAACGACCGAAAAGTCAAAAGCAAAGTAGGATACTTGACGTGAGATTTTATTGCCATTTATTTTGATTTTAGGGGGTCGGCGACCCTCCAATTCTACGATTGGGGGGTCGCTCAGACCCCCCTGACCCATACTTCTGACGTCCCTGTGTAATTGATACTAGATTCCCTACTATTTCTCTACTTTGCTTCACAATTTCGTTGTGTTTTTATTTTGAAGGTTTATATTGATCACATAAGTGGTATTTAATTATTTGTTTGCCAAACATCTGGAGTTCCTTTGAAACCTTAATGGGATTGGAAGAGTCTTTGTGACGCCTAATGGATCTATAAATATTATTTAAATCACTATATCCTTTGTTGTTTCAAACGCTTTTTTTTTCGGTGAAAACTGTTGTGTACTGTGCTAAAGAAATGGAATGCGACACTTAACAACATTTACATTTATTCCGCCTCCTGGATGTACACATTCGTAGCCAGATCATACAATATTATATCTGCAAGTACAGTGGACTACTGCTCCACTTCGGCCACGGCCATCCGTTGCTCCGCATATACTGCGATTTCACTAACTTTGCCCTTCAAGGCCACTCAAATCCCATCTTCGCGATGGAATGAATCACGGCATTTCGCGTCTTTCTCGGTGTTGCCGGTAGAAGTCGCATGATCGCAAGCACTGCTTGATGCTGTCGCGATCATGCGAAATCTAGCGGAACGACTGAGAAAGATGCGAAATACCGTGACATATTCCATCGCGAAGATGGGATATGAGTGGCCTTGATGGGCAAGTTAGAAAAATCGGAGTATGAGAATGCCGTTCACTATCTGTCGCCACGGCGTCAGCCTCGCCGGTTTGGAGGGGAGGAGTCTGACCTCCCAGTGGCGCGCGCCCTGCACGCGCCGCTTCTTGGCCACCAAAACAAAGTCAACAGCACATTTTGTTTTTAATATCGCATCCGCAAATCCGATCCTTGCCAGTTATTGCCCTAAGGTCTTCAATTGTAACTCCGTCTTTGCGACATGAAATTCATTCAATACTGTTCTCACCTCAAAGATTTCCTCTTCTGTTATTTGGAATGGAAACTCATTATTTCATTGAGCCCCTGAAAAATAGACCAGATAAAAAAAATTAATCCCTGCCTAACCTAATCAGAACATTCTCAGTTTCAATCTCGATAATTTATATCTTTGTTCTTCAACTGAGAACATCACCCTTTGTGTATTAAATGTTGTGAAATGCAAATTACTTAGCAAGTTTTGCCCATCTGAATCGAAGGGATTGCCCATTCCCTCTGCTGCTGGAGCCATAAACTCTTTGATACTTTCATGTATCCTGTCTAAGAGAATTGTTACCGATAGCCCACCTCCTGCCAAGTTAACGTAAGATTATGCACATATCACGTTTGTGGTGAGATTATCTTAATACCATTTTTAGTAATATGTTGGACTTATTTATATTTACTTTCTTGTCTAAAGGTCCTTATACTAGACAATTATATCTTACATCCAACAAAAAACTGGATACAAACACATGGGTTTCCAAAGAGAAACATGTTGCATAGCCATGTACGTCGGCATTAACCCGTCAATTCCCAAAAAATTGTAGGACAATTTTTAAGATATTTTCTTCGAAATATATTCAATTAGGTTACTTAGAACCGAGAAATTGAAGTTTGCTGAAAAAATACTTGTTCGATTTAATTGGTGAGGGTGTCCCCTACAGGTGACGTTGGGCATTGGAGGTGCATGGTATGCATTATACTTCAAATAAAATTTTACTTATTTCAACTTTTAAAAAATTTTATTTGTGGAATTCATACCCAACAATGAAGGTGCAATCCTACTTTACACTTGTGTGCATATTATTCTTGTGTGCTTGCGACAGTTCGCACACCTCTTCTGAGCACATTTTTCGTACCTGTGTTCAGTGCTATCACCGGTTGTTGTCATATCAACATCACAGAAAACGTAAATTTAGATGATAGAGCGCCACGAGATTCCTTTTTCAAATCTTAACGAGTTTTCATATGGCATTTTTCAATACGACTGTCCCTGACACTTCCTGTGCCTCTAATGCTTTGTTCAGGGAGGATCGATAGCAATATCAAACTTGTAAAGAAAGTGTGTAAATAGAAATCGAATGGAGCAAACTGAGGAAATAACTTGCTTCCCAAATGTACCACCGCTGCCACTCCAAGCCCGTGTTGTGCCTGCAGTTGTGTGCTCTTTGCACCTTGATACGGTTCAAATGCAATAAGATAGTCCTGTCGCGTTGCAGCGGACCAAAGCTTGTAGCCGAAACGAATGGACTTGCCGTGTATGTGCTGTTTGGCACTGTTTCCCATAGTACGGCACCATTGTTTCATTAATTGAAATGTTAGTGCAGCTCTATCCACAAAGTATTTTTCGTTTTGACAACTACTTCCTGTACGTGACTTGTTTCTTTCATTTCTCTTGCGTTTCGTCTCACACGCTACCACTACATTATTTTCACTTTCTTCATCTGAAATACCGTGGTCATCAAATTGGGAGTGGACGTTAACTTCCACTGTTTATCGTAGCATTCGGTCACGCAGATGATTCATATTTGTTGAGGTCTGATCACCACTCTCTTTATCAGTGGCGGGGCCATCTTCTGGTGGACTCACAACTTCATCAATGTCATCTTTATTATCATTCTCAAGAACCTCAAGAATTTCGTGCAGTTTCAACATACAGGAAAATATAAGCTAGGTTTCAACAGATTGGTCTTTGCCAAAATAATATTTTTATCTAACAAAGCATCCAACAAAATAATTATATTCACAGAGCTAATGGATGTTTTATTCTTTTCCGAATAAATGATATTTCATTAATGAAAGATGCATTACAAATTATTGCGAGAGCAAAAATGATTGTTATACATTTAAATGAAAGAAATAAACTGCTATAAAAATACTCTAAAGATTGCAGAAAAATCTAGTCTACTTATATGTTGATGTACCCCTAATGTCCAATGTCACCTACAGGGGACACCTAAAACTTTTCAGCCGGTATAAAAGAAACTACGTAAATGAAAAATATAAGAATGCTGTATTACATTCCTAACAATATAGAGAGCTGATGTCATTAATGTAAATAATGTACTTAACGATTTACTTGTCATAATTTTGAGAGGAACCCGAAACAGACATCGACTCGAGCAAAAACGTTTGCACGTGTACACTCTTCTGTTTACACAAGCGTCTGAAAGCAGCAGACGCTCAGGTTTCGTTGTAGAGGTGTTCATAGAATTCCAAATAAGCCGCCTGGCGCACTATCAAACTTTTCAGAATCACAGGAACTGGTACAGGCCTCCGCAAAGACTGTCCCCTGTAGGTGACGTTGGGAATTGACGGGTTAAATTCTTTGTGGACGATCCCACATTTTAGTTTTCGAAACTTTGTCGAATTGTTGTATCGAGCATTAAAAGTGTCTTTGTACTTGCTCATTATACGTAGTCACGTGTAATTCTCCTTCCCCTGGAGAGAAATTGGCCGCCCTCTTCGCATTCTTATCTACCTCCATAACGCAAGACAACTACCAAAGGCAACCGAACATTATACGACGGAAAGAAATGAAAACAAAACTACTCGGTTCCTACAGCTGATCACGAGAATATTCACAATGTATTGCAAAATTGTTGCAAATTGCGTATTTTCACGACTGCTCGGGAATCGTGGGATCCGGATCAACTTCACGGTCTCAAAAACGTTGGTGAAACGCACTGAGATCAAATCGGCTTTGACTCAGCGGAACAGGATCACGAAACTCGGATCAACTACGAATATAATCCTGGTTGGTGAAGCCGGCCCATTAGGAAGGAGTGGCGTGTTAAGAACAAGGCAGTGAACTATACAACTAGTTGATAGCTACAAAGTACAGTGCGGGACTCATCGCCGTTGCGAGCTGTGTGTTGAAGCGCCAGGCAGCGAGACGGGTGTCGTAAGGCAGGATTGCAGTTAGCGGTTTCCTCCACAGGTCAGGACGCAGGTCACCCTCGCGGATGGCCCAATACTTCCACGAGACCCTCGGCTAACAGATTCCGCCAGTCGGACGCAGGACAACTTTGCCAATGGCCCAGCAATTACATGCGACCCGGCCGAGAGAAATCTTCCTTTGGTTGTTGCCGGGCTTTTCGTTTGGCGGCTTCCCCCTTATGTAGAGCTTATCCGCCAGCGGCAATTTGTTTGGTGATTTTTTCAAGATTATTTCGAGCACTCTATGGTTGTCCCATTTTTGGGCGGCCTTTGTTGTGGTCACTTTGCACTCTTCTCTTGACATTTTCGATTGCTTTCTTTGCTTCTCTGTCACTTGTTCTAGTATTTTTTTATATAAAGTTTCTTTTTTGGCCAATGTTTTGAGAACAGACCAATCTTTTCCTGTAGTAGGTATATTGTGTTTATAAATGAAACAGGATCGTATAGATTTGTACTAATGTAATAATCAGGTCTTGCAGCAGTTTCAAGGAAACATTTTCCCACATCCCCAGGCTAAAAAACAGTGTGTTACAAACATACAATGAGCGAAAAGGCTTAACACATGAACAATTACAAATCTTTGTATAAAACAAATAACATTAATTATACAAGGGCAAAATGAGAACAAACTAAGAATACCCAATATAAAACGTATGGTGCGTACCAAACAAACAAAAACAAAACACGAACAATGAGTACATGTGATATTTATGGTAGATATAGAAATATACGAAAGCACCATGGCATTGGAAACAGCCATGTTATAGCAGTTGACACTCGCCTTGTTGTAGGTTGTCAGATAACTAACATTTGAGGACATATCGCTTGCATTAGAGGAGAGTTAAAATCGCAAGTAGAAAGGAAGGTGGAATCTGATTGGAGGAAGCCTCGCAGAACAACCAAGACAACCTGTTAGTAACGTACAAAGGAATACACCATTTACTTAAATTCAACCAATGAAAACTTGATACAGTAATTACTGGTAACAAGGATACTGAATTAATATACCAAAAATTCTATGTTTAATTTAGAAGTTATGTAGAACTGAATCATAAAGAGAAGTGAAAAACATTGGACTCGACAGTTAAGACAATTGTTGGTTTTTATGAATAATGTCTCAAGAATTGTTCTTGAAACTTGCCACTGTTCAATTTTTTTAATTGGTCCAATGTCAACTTTAGAACATGGGTGACATCTTATACAATGTAGTACATTCTATAAATCACCTCTCGAAAGACCAAGTTTACCTCAGTGTTTTTTTATTGCTTACCACAATATATCGAATTTAGTTTTAAACTTTTTTCAAACATTATTAGTGTTTTGTCGCTGCTTTGTTTAGAAGTAATGAAATGGTTTTCAAGTCATAACCTGTTCGCGCGGGCGTGCTGGGTCTCGTTAGTTTGTTTTTTACATGTTTACATAGATAAACAAGATTTGCTAGTACATACTACTATTCGTATATTTGTGTTAAATATATATGTAATACAAATATACAGGATGACAATTATTGAACTATATGAAATAAAGTAGTTACAAAGTACGACGTGTACACACTTTTATTCAACATGTAAACGTCACTACAGATAGTCGGATTTAGGTTATGACATGTTCGATATGCCTGCCATCATTGGCGATGATGTGACTCAGACGAATAGCGAAATTCTGCATGACCCGCTGAAGTGTCGGAACATAGATGCTGACGTCGCTTGTCGATGACGTCCTAAATGGCTGTGTTCAGCTCAGCACTAGTTTTGGATTATTGCTGTACACCTTGTGTTAACGCGGCGAATATAGCTCTTTATTCAGATTCAGATTTAGGTTAATATTCAGGGTCGTGAGAGCGCATCAGTTGATTTTGGCGAGACGAACGTTATGGTATGCTGGCTCGCTCGCTCGATCTCTGAAAAGATACAGTGTACCCCTCTTATTAGAAGATAATATAAAGAAATAAGCAATCAGAGAATAAATCGTTCGCTTTTTTACCTCACATGAAAACAGTAGCCTTCTTTAATTTGTATTGCACAAAATTTCACTCTTGCCTTTGGCGTGTTTCCCGCGGAAAAGCGGTTGTTTCTTGAAACGTTTTAGAAAAGACGGCAAGGGTGCCAACTTTGATAGCTTAAACTGTTCTCATGGAACGTTAATGCGAGCGCACTGAAGCTCGTTCCTGGGCGGAGCGACTACCTTGAAAAAGCCTGTTTCGCCGTTTGAATTTGTGTTTCAATGCTGTCATTAGTTAAAACAGCTCGAGAGCGTCTTTAATAATTTTCTCTGCACCAGAGTGCCTGGGAGCGGAGACCCAGCAAGTGCTGCCCCCTGTCGAAGACAGATGAAACCATGACGAGCAGCCCGCTAGGACGAATGCATTTTCGACGAAACAAAGGAACTTTATATAACTGCTCTTTTCGCCACCAGCACGCGGTTTTGGAGGGAATTTTTTATAAGTCCGACGCGGTACGTTTAAAATGCAAATTCTGAGCTAGTAATAAAGGCGAAAGATTGTTATTAAAAACCAATCTCCCGCCACGGCGCCAAATATGAATCCTTTTTGATGCCAATCTGCCAACATAACTCCCGCCCGCGCACCACGCTGGACGTCGAACCGGGACCCGCTGGACCAGGTAATTTTCAAGCTTTGGGTAGAACAGTATCCTTGTTCTTATGCTGGACACCGAAGGAGAGAAAAGCCAAAACAAACAACATCAATCACCCCCCCCCCCAAAAAACGGGAATTGAAAACAAAAGAATAACAAAATAATCGGGCTTCACGGACGTTCTTGAGCAAGTGTGATCCTGCGCCTTTGGATAAATAATGCGATTTTTCGGCGATGCGCTTCAGTCATCTGAATGAGTAAGACGAACAAACTGGAATAACAAATCAATGAGCATTGTTTTCACCCATACGCGATGTATCAGGCAATGAAGGATTCTTAAATAAGCGACCAAGAGAAAATGCATTACAATCAATATTGAATGAAAAAGAGAAAACAAACAAAAAACAACCCAATTAGTTTCATAAAGAAATTAAAACCAACTCAGAAAAACTCTGCCCACGCGAGACGGGTCGGCCGTTCGCATGCAGCAGCAAAACGCGAAGTTCGGACCCACATAAACGCCCATTGCAGTCACAGCTAGGCGCCGAACGCCAACTTTCTTGTTTTGTCAGAATTGCCACTTGAACAGGAGTCACAACGCGAGAACCTATTAGGTAAAATAAAGAACAAATAACACAGCTGATCATTTTGTCGGCACGATGTGATAAGAAAGGCAAATGGATTTGGTGTACTGTCAAATAAGAGGGTAGTACAACTTTCTAGAATTTGTTAGCACGATATACGTGCAGATACACTATTTTGTTTTTTATTCGAGGTCAGGTCTTCACCACTCCAGCTGCTGCACGATGGGGCGCCGAGAACATGTTATTTTTCTAAGGTTACCCTTTTTGACGTCCCTAGGCCGGGTATTTAGGAACCCTCACCTGCAGAGAGCGCTAAGCCTAAATTTTCATTAAAATGAGAGGGTGCTTCATTTTAACTCCATAAAAGAAGAGTTCGTAGCCATCCTATGCAGGAGGTGTGGTGACAAGCATATCGACATTGTGAACAATGGCATTTTAACTCAGGTCTCGTTCCTGACGCCCAAAACAACTGTATATTAAAAATTTTAAAAAAATGAGGGGATGGCTCGGGTAGCTTGATCCCCGGAGCGCCAGGTCCCGTGGCGATTTCTGCAGATATGCCCCCTGAGGGAAGTCCAGATCAATTATTAATACTCCTTTGGCAAGAAACACAGCTTCTGCTCTGGCCGAGTGGTCATCCCAGATGCTGTTCTGAGTTGCACGGTTCGAACCCTGCCCGTGGCATCGGGGAGAGGCTGAATGACCATGCCTATTTTCCACAGAGGTGGAGGAGAATCTTCGATCAGAATGACCAAATCCCCCTCCTTCAAGTCTGGAGAAACAGACTTCCACTTAGTACGAGCTTGTAGTGAAGAAAAATAATTTTTAGACCAGAATTTCCAAATGCTGTTTAATTGCCTTCTTACCATGTGGTAACGACGGGGTGTAGGGCTCTTCTGATCTGCTTCTAAATCGAAAACTAATGAGTTGAGAGAGTGTCCATAAATTAGATGATTTGGAGTTAGTAAAGGGCGTCAGTGTCTGTTTCGGAGCAAGCAGCCAAGGGCCGAGAGTTCAATATGTGTTCTATCTGTGCTAATAGAGTATTCAGTTCAGAAAGAGAAATACAATTTTGCCCTAGAGAGCGTTTTAAGTGATGCTTTAATGAGCCTACTGCTGCTTCAGTTAATCCATTGCGAAATGGGGAGCGGGGAGGACAGAACTGCCACTCCACACTGTGTATTACAAGAAAGTTTTTTAGAATTGAGTGCACCTTATGAGAGCTAAATATCTTAGATAATTCCGCCAGCTGGCTCTTTGCCTTCACAAACGTTTTGGCATTATCACTATAAATGACTCTGCGAGACCCGAATCTTTTTAGAGCAGCTATGAATTCATGGGTGGTTAAGTTCTCGACAATGTCGAGGTGAACCCCTTTGGTAACATGAGACACAAATATAATAATCATGACTTAGAGCGAGCCCTGCATCTACCAACAACCGGCTTTGTCAGCAAGGGGCCGCAGTAGTCTACTGAAGTAAACTCCCATGGCTTCGATGGTACAATTCTCGAAGAAGGAAGTTCCCCCATTATTTGAGAAAGTGGCTTTGCCTACCACCTGACACAAGGTAAGCAGTGATGGATTACACTGTTCACGAGTCTGCGAATTTAAGGAATCCAAAATCTTTGTCTGACAACTGACACCGTCAATTGGCAACCTGCATGAAAATAACTTAAGTGAATCATAGTAACAAGGGCTCTTGTAAACGCATCGAGGGAGAATAATTTGGTGTTTTGCTTCTGGAGGCAACATAGACTGTCTTAATCTACCACCGACTCGGATTAAACCATCCTTGTCTAAGAAAGGATGAAGATTCAACATTTTTGAATTTTTAGCGATTTCTCTTTTATTGAGCAAGGCACTGTATTCAGGAGAAAAGAATTCCTTCTGAATACATTTCACAATCAATTGAAGGGACTTCTTAGCTCATCGATATAGGTCCGGCCTTCTTTTCCATTATTGAAGCCCGGCATCTACATTGATGTATGAATCGCAAGCAATACGCTGTGATCCTCAACAGTTTGTGGTAAGAGTTGAACTTAATAAGCTCAAAGACAAAGCATTTTTTCCTCTGCACGGGAAGTGGCAAGAAAGGTTTGTGAATGATGCAGTAACGGTACATTACCACCATCAGCGACCATCAGGCAGAGCGTTCCACTGTTGATTCCCACCTGTTGTGCAGCTCGTCTGATGGACTTCCTCCGGCTGGTTTGAAACACAGCGCGTGTCTTCTCGATGTTTGCAGGCGTTTTCACACTTTTTCAACGGCCGACATTGCCAACGCTATCACAACCACTACCCGTTCTCTCAAACTTACGAATCAAATTCTTGATTGTTAGCACACTTGGACCTGTTGTCTTCAGCTTGAACTCGGTTGCAAACTTCCTTTGAGCCGCAATTGGGCTGTTGTTGTTCGCTAGTAGCTAGCTTGTAGTGAACTTAACAAGCTCTATACGCTCAGGCACACTGTACCGGGACATTTTCACTTGCAAATGGCCGACAAGAACAAGATACGTGCGCATGCGCATACTAATTCCCATCATGCCTTGCGACCAACCGTTCAGTTCGAACGTTCAAACGCAAACCGTTCAGAAGTTGCGACGATTTTATTTCATATAGTTCAATAATTGTCAGCCTGTACCATACAATATTTTTGCTAATACTTGCTACAATAATTTAATAAAATATTTTCAAATGTATGCTACGTTTTACTTTTTCTTCAAGTGAATCGCCATCATCTAAGACTTCATTGTCGGAATCTTCATAATTCTTCATAATTCTTCATAATCTTACGCCAGAGTAACTGAGAGGACAACGGCTTCTGACAACAAACTCTTCAGTTTCTTCGATGATTTGCGTAGAGAAGAAATATTAGGGGTCTGTGGTGTCCAACAAATCTTCTGAACACCTCTTCCATACTCTAAACTGTGGAAAACTTGCGAGAAAAGCTCTGGCGATGTTGCTTCTATACACAATTAACGAAGCAAGAATAAAATTTTATTCTTCATAAACCAACCCTTAGATCAATTAAACCATATCACAAATTTAAAACACTTCATCCACAACTACAAGAACAACAAATCCAACTCAATTAACCCCAAGTATTTTGCGGTTCTGTATTTTGGGGGGGGGCGTGTCTCTCCTCAACTTACAGAAGCATGAACAACCAGCCAAACTGTTCAATGACCAACTAATTGGTAGATCCTTGAGCATCTTCCCTCGACTGATACGTAAAAACAGTCGAAGAAATAATGTCGGTTCCGTGGATAAACAATCTAAGGACTGCTGTTAGCATGTTGTACCGGTGGTATTCTCTGACGTAGTATCTGGCTGTGGTTGCTATGGGATAAGCCAAAACCCCCTGGAAATAGAAAGCCTCCACACTGATTAGTGACGTCATCAAAGGTAGTCCGACTGTGGGACAGCTGAGCAGGTGTACTAGAAACTCTTACATCATTTGCGATTACTATTCTGGAAATATAATACAAATATTTTTCTTTTTAAAGCTTACACAAGTGAAACTAAGTAAATAATTATATATTATTTCATTAGAAATTAGTTTTGAATACATTTACCTTTTACTTTTTAAGACTGATACAGCAACATTTTTTCTGCAGATATTTTACACCCCTAAACATTTAACATTATTACAAGGAACATAGGTAGTGAAAAAATAAAGGCAGTAGGTTATGAATAAATCATAATGTATGGGCAAGAAGCCCAGTCGCAGTTATTAACACATTAATACACAATCACATTATAAATTATCCTGTGAGAGTTTTTAACTTCCTTTTAGACATTTTAGAAATATTTTGTCTGCACCATCTGCACAATTACTTATCTTACAATCTTCACCATGAAACCACTACCTCGTAAACATTTATAGGCATGTGGTGAAATTGAAAACAGAAGACAGTAAAATATCTTCAAGGTGGAGCTAAAATTATTTCTGTTTTTATGAACATATATTTGTTCTATTTGTTCAAATAAAAAACTTAAATTGACTTTCTGATCTTCAGTTACTTTCTCTAAAGTGTTAAGAGTATTAATAGAACTTTTAATTGCACATAAATTTTCAGACACACATCCATCTTCTGTAAAACTTTCTTCAGATTTCAGAACACATCCAACATATCTGAAATTAAGTGAACGTTATTAATCTTTCTTGGAAAATCTTCATTTTCTAATTTTGTCAGTAGTATTTTTTCTGTATAGAGTAAGCTTTAATGTATTTTCTACTACTACCACCGAAAGAGAAATCACTGGATGAGGTTTCCGTAATAGTTTCACAAAGCAAACACAATCACCACTTTGTTGAACAATTGTCCAATCTGGAGACACTGTAACATTCTTCAAATTATACATTAACTCTTCCAATATAAGAAAATTTTTTGTTGTACGCTTCCTGGGAAGCCACACTAGCAGCTACGCCTGCAGCCAGTTGCAAGTTTTCTAGTCTTCTCTTCTTGTCTGCCGGAGTTTCTCGCCTTGTTTCCTTTTTGAAAGATAGGCAGAGCGGTCAAGAAATACAGAAGGTACTGCATCTTTTTTTAATTGAGGAACACTCAATTTAGAAATTAATTTTCCCCCGTTTGTATCATACACAACTATTTCCCACAGTATATCACTTTTATGGAAGTGACAATGGCAAACCTGTAAAATAATGCATAATATTAGAACATGTATAATATAATATAATACTAGAAAATAATTAACAGCAAAAGAAAAATAATTTTTATTCAGACTTTTTCGAGTACAATTTCTAATACAATAGTTAACAATTAAAGAAAAATATTTTAAAAAAATTAACAAAACGTTAAAGGTTCAAGAAAGAGAGAGAGAGAGAGAAGAGTTAATAGCTAAAGAAAAAGTTAAGGAAAAAAGTTCTGTTCCGTGAGGGACGAGTGTGGCGCCTGTGACGCGAGTGCTTCGCCAGTACTGCTGCTGCTGCTGCTGCTGCCGCTGGTGCGGTGAGGGCGGGGGGCACAGAGCTTGTCAACAACCTCTCTGTACTCGCGCGGGGCGATGTAGCATGCCGCGCTCCCGGTGATGGCTTCAGCTATGATGCGCTGTCTTAGTTTTTTTCAGCTGATAGCCATTCGAGACCTTTAGCAGCGCAGCGTCGCTTCCGGGGTACCATTCGCCCAGGGCACCCACCACCAGCGGTATCATTTCGGCGGAGGCGTAGCCGGCGCTGAGACCTGCACGGGAGGCACTGTATTTACTCTTCTTTTCCTCGTATCTCTCCTACAGCTTACCGGCGCGCGCCGCCACTACCGTTGCATCCACGATGATGGAGTGTAGCCCCCGCGCGAGAACGAGATCCGGGCGCTCACTATCCACCACTGCCTGGTTTTCTTTAAGGGCCTTCCATCCGCTCGCCACTGCGGCCTCTTTGTAATGCTCGCAGATGTTGTGGCGAGCGTGCCACAGCGCCGAATTGAATCGGCACTCGTTGGTCACATGTCCTATGGTTTCGAACGCGGCTGTGCCGTCTGGGCGGGTGCAGCCATTCCGGCAGGGCTTGTTCTTGTTACCAGGGCAGTGGTTTAAGGCGGGAGCGGAGTTGAGACGGGCCGGGAAGTGAAACTTGTACACAGGTATTCTCATGTGCTCCCCGGTCCGCGTGAAGAAACCTGACTCCTTGCCCACCCTCACCAGAGCTCCTGCGTAGATCCCTTGGGCCTTTTGGGATTGCCATCGCCGCGAGTGCGCCTTCTGAAATAATTCTCGTAGATGCCTCACCAGTGACGACCTCCCCGAGGACCCGATGGTGACCACCTCCGCACTGTTGTCCTCCATGCGTGCCTGGCGGTTGTCAGGGTCCCGGGCGTCCGGCGGCTGCTCCTGCTGGGCGCCCGGCTCCGGTCGTGGAGGGCCCGATCTCTGCTCCGGGGTGCTCCTTCTAGCCGCTGGCACAACTGAGGGTGGAGGCGCCAGGGCGACGCCGGGGCCACGTGGCTCGTCGCTGCGCACGGAAGCTGGCTGCGCGGACGAAGCTCTCAGGCCGTTGGTTCGGTTAATTGCGGCCAGTACTGGGATGCCGTCGGCGTCGACTCGCTGAGTGGCGGCCAGCTCTACCCTGTGTAAGTCCTGGCTACCACTCTCGGCGTCGGCGTTTGGAGCGGCGTCCTGTGGCTGTATCTGGGCGGCGCACAGTGGGATGAAATGCCTAAAACGTGGTTAAAATTCATTATCTCTTGCAAAATGCAAAATAATGGCTGTATTGGGGTTTATATTGGGGTTTTCGACTTCACCAAATACGAATATGATATCAAAAATAAAAAATTCAAAATGGCGGACGAAATTTGGAAAACGGAGAAGAATGCAACAAAAATTAGTATAATGGGGTTTTCGAGCTTGCAGATTGCGAATATGATATCAAAAATGAACAATTCAAAATGGCCGATTCAATATGGCGGATGACATTTGTAAAAACGTGGAAGAATGCAACAAAAATCAGTATATTGCATTCTGACACTCTGTATATTCGAGCTCACTGATTACGAATATAATATCAAAAATAAAAATTCAAAATGGCGGATTTAATCTAGCTGATGACATTTGAAAAAACATGGAAGAATGTAAATGTAACAAAATATTTGTGTCTGATCGCGTACAACTTTTAACCCTAGATTACAAAGACGTCGTCTGTCAGACGACGCAAGTAGTGCCGAAACAGTATCCCACCTCCTTCCCCTCACTCCCCGTTTTCAAATTCTGTGTAGCTTCATTGTGCGACTATATTGTTGTGCTCATGCGGTATACGGTATTTTAACACTCGTCGTCCAATGCACTACTCCTTTGTACTTACGTCAGTGATATTTTTAGTGCTTTATTCGCTAATACAATAAATAATAAATACAAAATCCTTGTGTTGTAGCATTTAAGTTTTGTTCTGAACATTTATCAACCATAATGTGACGATGACGATCGTAACAAATGTCGTGTGACGAGGTACTTCTGCAGACGCTTCTCAAAAGGCGTGTGTACAGCTAGTGTCTGCTGTGAGAGTCAAGTCATTTAGGTATATCTATAAAACCCTTTAACACGTAATTTATAACTCCTATAATATCATGCATGTTCAATTCATTAAATTTAGTGTTTCATTTTAAAAAAGGGTTTTTCTTCATTTTTACCCGAAGTAGTCTGCCAGACTACGCCTTTGTAATAACGCTTGGTAGGGAGACTTCGAAATCTAGGGTTAATGTAACATGGGACCCAATTACTGATATTTCCATTAAAATAAAATGAAAGTCAGTAATGCTGACTAAAATATATTGTATGACACACGTAAAAGTGGTTATATTTTTCTCGTCGGATTGCGCTTCTCGGCCTGACGATCTCTGTCGCAACACCTCTTTCTCGCAAAATAAAATATAATTTTCACTACTCGTATCATAAATAACTATTTTAGGCAGCCATGACTAAATTTAGTTTTTCCAGGGCATGCGTAGCATGCTGAAAGTTTAATTTTTGGAAACAGTGCTATTTTAAGGTTGAAATGATCTTTGAGTGCAACAAAGACTGCCCTGGCTTTTTGATGCGGTATTGTTTATTGTTTTCTAAAATAAGCGATACTTGTTGGTAGAGAAAGTTGTATTCCCGCATAGGTTTTTAGTATGTTGTCCATTATGAACTATTAATATCGATTTATACATTATTTTTATGGACACTGGCCGTATTTTATACTTTTAAATTAAGTTTAATAAAATTAGAAAAAAAACTGAATTTTGCAGCTACCGCTATAAACATGTCTCATTACCGGATTCGTGCCTATTCGTGCGATTTTATAGAATGATCGTGAAGTCAATACTATAAATATCAAGAAATATGAACGAACGTGGAATATTGTGGAATTTGTAACTTATCTCTACTTTTTCATTCATTTTTTTAAATACTTTTTTTCATTTACCGGCACGAATATTCATTTAAAAAAAACATGCTTACCACGAAAAAAAAAATTAAATCAGGGCTTATAATTCAGTGCATACCTTCTGTTACATGTCCCATTTTAAAATTTCAATGATTATTTTCACAGAACAAAAATATTTGGCTTTAAATCCGCACTAAAATTTCCGTCCGACTTGGGTGACGCGGTAAACACAATAGAGTCCTATGTTCAATCTGGAATACAGCTTTCACTTGTAAGTTCCGGCCGTTCGTACGCACGGCATTTCATGGTCCCATCAATAGTAAAACCAACCTGAGAGTTAAAAATTCTCAACTAGAAACTTTTTTTTTTTTTTTTTTTTTTTTTTTTTTTTTTTTTTTTTCGAATTTTGGCCAGGTTTTAGTCATTTCATCTCACTGTGCGGCGGTCCAATCGGCCCGCGCGCCGTCCTGCACGGCCGGCGTTGGTGGCGCGGCGGCGCCTACTCCTCCGCTCTGCCCGTTCGACGTCAGCTCCGGGCGTTGCCCCCGGCCGCTACTGGGTGTAACCCTCGGTGGCAATGGGGTCGCGGCCTTCGCCGCCAATGGCCTCTGCATCGGCGGGCGCTGGCTCCAGCCGGGTGACACGATAGTCCCATGGCAGGGCAGTAAGAGGAGGGGAGGGTGAGGGAAGGGACGACGGTGCCGTTGTTCTCTCCTATCTCCCATTGTACTCCCACTCTGCCCGTGGCGTTACGCGCGCGCGACCAAAAAGTCTCTAGGCCGTATCTGCGGGGAAGGGGCGGTTGTTAAGGTAATCCGCACTCACGTTTGGAGCAGGTTGTGATCTGACACAGTGACTTGCTTCCGCGGCGAGGTCTTCCATGGCGGCATTTCTGAGGCTAATGTCTGGGCTCGTTAAAATTTTGAAGGCAGAATCTATCGCCCAAAAATCGGCCTCCTCTCTCACTTTTGTGAGGCGATCGCCCCGTCCTCGCGGTGCCCGTAGAGAAAGGAGGAGGAAGCGCGCTCTGGGAGGGAGAGGATGTCTTTCACATGCGCTCGCAGGGCGCTGTCCTTGGTGAGCAGCTGCTTCCTCGTGTATCTTCCCATTCGGAGGGGGAAGGTAAGCGCTGGCAAGACGAACTGAGTCAGGGCATCGATCTTTTGCCAGTCATAGAGCCCTGACTCGGCTATCTTACCAGCAATGCTTTCTTGTTCATAAAGCCCCTTCCAGTCCTTCACCAGGGAGAAGCCTACTGGCCGTCCCAGATAGTCTGTGCGATCATTCGCGCCAAGGGCTCGTAATGAATGCCCATCTATCTTGATGCCTACAACCGCATGTCTTCTTCGGTGAACGGCGAGGGTGACACATTTGTGGGGGTTAACTTTCACGTCGAAGGTTAAGGTTGACCCAGGGTTTAGGGTGGCACGGTTCCTTTGGTTCACTGATCCGGTTCACTAGAGAGGAATCGACTCAATGAACCGAATCCTTGTTTACTATTTGCGTTCAACATGGTAACGTAATAAATGTATATAAAAACACATTGTTTCACAAGCGCGTGCTACTTGAACATTCTTTACCACTTAAACCACACATTTTTTGTTATTAAAAAGAGCCACTCGGTTATTTAGTTAACCAAATGTGACTTACTACATTTTTAAATGCTCTATAAACCACAGAATATAAATGGAAATGTATAACTCACGTATTCATTGGAATTATTAAAGGTTTATTTTAATTTTTTAAAATGAAATCTTGTAAAAGACATAACAGTTCAATTTTAACAAACATGCGAACAAATAACATTAACAAACGGAGAACATCTTGTAATATCTGGAACAAAAAATGTACTTTTAAAATTTTACAAACAAATAGTAATAACTCGCTTCTTAATGCGATTTAAAATTAATTAATTGGTGTTAAATAACTATAAAAAAACTTAAGAAAACTATGATGTTAACGCAATAAATATAATTATTTAAAATAAATTCTATTTCACAAACTCATACTACTTATACTTTTGTTATTGGGGGGGCTATCGCCCCCCAAACCCCCCATTGCTTTGATGCATGGTAATTTCGTGTATATTTACTAGTCAATGCTAACATAATTTTTCGCCAGCTCTGAAGTGAACCGTGGCGGATGATTCACGAGAGCAAATGAATCACAAAAGGAACCAAAGGAACCGTGCCACCCTAAACCCTGGTTCAACCGAATTTAAATATCATAATTAATAGAATACATAACCCCCAAAATATATTAAATTATTAAAATTGTGGTTTTAGTAACCCTTATTATTTGAACTGTGTAATATTTTAAGGGTAATACTCATAGTTTATATGATTAAAACGAGGTCTAATAGAAAATAAATATTACTCTTGTCTGGGACATGTAGCAAACCATCTCAGAAAGTTTTCTGTAAAAAAATGATTATGAATAAAATGAACTTATAACTTACCTTGGATGTTCTTGATGGAGTGAAATTCTGTCGATGAATAGCAGCAAGCCATTTTTTTCGCATTTCAATACCTTTCGGGAAACCAAATACATGGACCTTAGACCCTCCTTGGTAATTTCCATGGCAGTTAGGTACAGCACATCGATACGGCATTTTGAAGAAAAAATAGTACAGATATGCTGGCACCAATACTTAAATGATGAATATCTTCGTCGATTGGAATGATAATCAACCAAGAATCTTCGAAGCTTTCGAACTGCAATACACCGATGCTACCCAAAAAATTAATCACATGCAAATGTGTACTCAACGCTGTTGCTTAGGACTACTCGAGGCGCCAGGACACTACGTCACACGCTCAGTGTGGAGGCTTTCTATCTCCGTCCGTTCAAAATCGTGTGCAAAATAATATGAAAACGGATTAGTTCTTCGGAAACATCAGTTATCAACGCTGATGTTAGAGATTATTCAAATAAACGTCGAGAGATGTTTCAGTCGTTTGTGCTGCCGAACACTTGTTTTGGCATGTCGATTAAATTCGTAGATGCTCTTTGAAAGTTTTTCGAATGTCTGTTTTCAGTATTGATTTTTTTTCACGCGGTTACCACTTTTTAGTTTTCATTTGGTATGCGAAATGAATACAGCATACAAAATATCGAATCCAGGCGTGAAGTGTTGACAGTCCATACTACAGATAACACCAATCAACAAAAAAATTTTTTTGTAAGGTACAGAAAGAAAACTTGGTGATCTTTATTATTTCGTACATGCTGAATCCAAACATGCAAATAGATTTGCCTCATCACCCTCCATTTCAGAGTTACAACATTTTAAAGTTATTTGCATTAAGAATATTGAATGAAAATAAAAATACAGACGAATAATTAAGGATGGTACTGAAAACCGAAAAAAACAGTTGTTTAACACATTTATACCTTATGTTAAATATATTAGCACATATTTCCTTCCATTTTGCATTTATACAATGAGACAATAATGTTTATTGAGTGGATAATGGAACAGGTTTAAATTTCTTTAATGAGCACTTCCTGCTGTGGGATGCACATGTTTCCCGCTTTAAAAACCAACAATAGTCACTCAACATTGAGGGATTCCATCTGCCTTTATAGCGATTTTCTATCTGCAGTATATCCTGGTGGAACCTTTCCCCGTGTTCATCGCTTACTTCCCCAAGGTTGGGAGGGAAAAAATCCAAATGGCTGTGGAGAAAGTGCATTTTTAAGGACATTCTACATCCAAGGTTTTTATAGTTCTTCAAAAGTGTTCCTATCAGTACGTCACTGTTTTCTGCTCTAGTATTCCCTAGGAAACCGTGGACAACATCCTTGAACGAACGCCAGGCTGGAAGCTCTAGCGGATTTAACTTTGCTTCAAAATCTGTCATCCATTAACCTTTTGATCTGTGGCCCTATAAAAATGCCTTCTTTAATTTCGCATCACTAATTTGTGGAAACACTGAATGTAAATACTTGAATCCATCACCACTTTTGTCCATTCCCTTAACCAAGTTCTTCATGAGACCTAACTTAATATGTAGCGGAGGAAGAAAAACATTTTGAGGATCCACCAGTGGAATATGTTTCACGTTGTCTCGCCCAGGAGTAAATTCCTCTCGTTGTGGCCAGTGCTCAACAGTATAATGTCTGTCTGTTGCTCGACTGTCCCAGAGACAAAGGAAACAACAATATTTTGTGAAGCCACTCTGAAGACCAAGCAATAAACCAATGACTTTCAAATCACCACATATTTCCAATTGTGTTTCTTATACTTTATTGCTTGCAATATCTTTGACAAATTTTCATAAGATTCTTTCATTGACACAGAATAACCCACAGGTACAGATGGCAACTTGTTACCATTATGTAACAGCACAGCTTTAAGGCTTCTTTTTGAGGCATCGACAAAACAAACGCCATTCCTCGTCAAGATATTGTATGTCTAGTGCCTTCATTAAACCTGATACGTCTACACAAGCACAAATGCTCTCCACTGAACTGTAATAAGTCATCAAATCTTTATTGCGCCCTCGGAAATAGGTAACCTTCGTTTCCTCATTAAGAACATTCCATTCCTTTAGACGTGACGCTAAAAGTTCTGATTGCTCCTTGGATAAGAATAAATCGCGTACTAAGTCATTTAATTCTGCCTGTTTTATTAAATGTGGGCCTTCTTCTAGATTGTGTTCTTCCCCACTGGACTGAAATTGTGCACTTTCAGAGTTTGTCGACATTGAGCCATCATCAGGTATTTCTTCCCATGTAGATGGAGGTGTGGGAACTGGTAAGTCCTTGTGCATGGGGTATGGGCCGCATTGCTGACGGTACATTGGGGTACTCTATATGTTTCTTATTCTTTGACGAAAATCCGTTAACGTTCGTCAAACAGAAGTAGCAATCGTCTACATGGTTCTTTGGCTCACGCCAGACCATGGGTATTGCAAAAGGTAAGTGCTCGTTCTTACCATTCAACCATTGGGTCAGTTTAGAATTGCACCTTGTGCAAGTTATGTGCGGTGCCCACTTCTTATCCTGATCTCCCAGTTGACATTTGAAATACATCCCATACGATATCTTGAGACGTTTAGAAATCGGTCGTCGTTGTTTCTTGTCGTAAATTCACCACAGATATAACAAATGTATCGGGATGATTAATACACCCACGTGTTGATTTCTTCATGGTTGCCAAGGTGAAACGAACTCCAACACTTGTCACTGTACTGTAAACAAAAAAATAACAATAATGGAGAAATAACATAAAAGGAACATTTAGTAAGTCCAATATAGAAGTAATTTACACATTCCTCAATAATAGTTTTGTATTTTACTACGTTCATTGACTTCAAACACATAGTGCAATAAACCTTAAATGGGTATTCATTTACGCTCTTAAATGGTTTTTTGTCCATAACTTGTAATCCTGACGTGATAGATTCATTTTGATTTCACGTTTCCTACTGGTACATTAAGAAACTTACCATGCATTTCGTCTGTACCAAAATCAGTGTTGACTAGTGTAATCGGCGGTTATCCGTCCTTTCGAAACTTCGACAATGTTATTAAATTGGGTGGACATTGCTTAGAGATATGACCGTTGGGCAGATTTTGTGTTGGTGATATAGTATTGTTCGATTTACCATCTATCAGGGTCATACTTAAATTGTATTGAATGAAAATGTCTCCAATGAATGACTGTTTTGAATGCCTGGAGTTGTTCGACCTGTTTGTCGTAATACGCTTTCTCACTTAGAGAAGTTTACACGGTTTCCTTTGTAAATTGCAATTTAAGTGGCCTGTAAAAGAGGGTTGAAGACGGCTTCGGATTACTCCACAAGATCTTACTTTTCTTGATTTACACATGCAAATTACAGTGAAACAAGTGAAGTAAAATTAACTTGCTTCTGAAATACTTGGATGTACAAATTTCATCTTATAATTCGAAGTTCCGTCGAAGACCCACTTACAATGTGTATTAGCCTTTCTCCACACCCAATGTTATTCCGTCAGGTCCATAAACACATAGAACTTACTCTCGCCCGAAAATTTTACTATTCTCACTATTCCACCATTCAACATCTTTGTTTTATATATTTCTCAGCGAACTCCCATCTTTTTCTCTTGTTTATCTTATTTATGACTAGGCTTTCTTCTAGCCCACACGACCATGAAATTCTGCTTTTCGTAGAATGAACTCTTATTGTTTCCCGGATGTATTTTTCCCCTAGTTCTTCGCCACCTCTGCAGCAATCTTAGGTGCACCTATTTTAGGATTCTTTTTAATCTTCCTGGTGACGAAGATCTCTTCTCGACGGGAGTGTTTATGGGGACGTTCATTTTGGCGGTGAGACTCAATCCTGTCTTCTTTTTTAAATCGCTTGATTATGTCATAAACAGTACTTTTCTTAATTTTAGGTTTTTTGCAATTTCATGGCATTGTGAAAGATAACTTCCATTTTGCATATTGTGAAAGATAACTACGAGGTATGTTCGTAAAGTAAGGTCACAATAAATATTAAAAAATCGAAAAAAGTTAATTTATTTTTGAAACTTACATGAAATATTACGTAGGTATGTAACTATTTTTCAACGTAGTCGCCATTCAGTTCTTTACACGTAGTGAGCCGCGGGATCAATTTTTCTATAGCCTTGTTGAAGTCGTCTCCTGCCAACTTTCTCGACCATTCGTAGACCGCGTCTTCAGTCTCCAATCAGACGAAAATCGATTTCCACCGAGATGTTTCTTTAGACGAGTGAAAAGGAAGAAATCAAAAGGTGCAAGATCAGGACTATGGGATGGGTGGTTTAGAACATTCCTACCAAAAGATTGTCAAAAGATCGACTTTTTTTCTCGCTGTGTGAGGTCGAGCATTGTCGTGCAAAAGACAAACACCTTTTGTTAGCTGCCCCTCCTTTTGTTTAGAATGGCTCGACGAAGTCTGTGAAGTGTCTCACAGTATCGATTGGCATTATTGATTCTCCTCTTGGCAAAATCGATTAGCAATATTCCTTTGCGGTCCCAAAACACCGTTGCCATGATTTTTTTTTTTCACTTTGCTGTTATGATTTTTTTGAAGCAGGGGAACCAGTATGCCGCCACTGCATTGATTGTCTTTTGCTCTTAGGTGTGTAGTGAGCAACCCATGTTTCGTCCCCTGCCACAGTAAGTCAATAAAACTTATTCCTTCTTCATAACGGTCGAGGAACTCGCTTGCTGAAAGAATTCTCTTTTGTGTTCGTCGGTTAGCATTTTCGGTACCCAACGGGCGTACAGTTTCCGAAAATTTAAACTATCTGTGATTGTTTCATACAGGACAGTACGGCTGACTTCGGGACACATTTCGTGGAGTTCATCCACCGTCAAACGGCGGTCATCCCGAATCAACTTTTCAACCTTTGGAACAAAACACATCCTTCTGGTTAGAGAAAGGGGGAGGAAAGCGAAGAGTGGGTGGGGATGCGGAGGACTGTAATGGGCCTTCTCTAACCAACGTGATGCACGCCGCGCCGGGCCGTGCTGCCCGGGACGGGGGAGAGGGATTGGGCTGGTTGATTGGATGGACTCTGAGTTGACGGGGTAAATTAATGAAGAAATTGACCTTGCAGAAGTTTATTTTCCTTTTTGTACAGCTGTGCGGTCCTTCTGACTGGAGTGACCTGCTTTGCCTGCGTTGCCGTCTGCGTTGCGTAGTGGAGATGTTGCAGGAATACAGGGCCCGCACAGTGTGGTGTCGGGCCCGTAAACAGCCTCCCTGCAGCGCACGCGGCCCCTCCTGAGATGGGTCGGACCAGTCACGGCACCCTCAGGTGTGAGAGGCACCGTTCGGCGAAGCTCACACCGACGCACCGCACCCGCACCGACAAATGAGCATCGTGCCGAACTGCCGCGGGCAGCGTTACGCGTTGCGCGAAGCGCAATAACTAATGGGATGCTTGATCCTCTACTGCCGAGGGCAGTGTTGCGACACGCGCGAAGCGCACTGGCTCTATACGTGGATCTCCACTGCCGAGGGCAGCTTTGAGAGATGCGCGAAGCGCACACTCGATCACGCGCAGAGAAAAATGTGAAAAACGTTGTTCCCGGGCTCGCGGAGCGTCGACCCGTGCCAGTCTCCCGGGGAATGTGCCGTTAGAGGCTGTATAGCAGACGCGGGGGGAAGGGCCTTCTGGAGGGGGTAGCAGGCCCTTCGGCGGCCTGTGGGTGGCCGCCGGGGAAGGGGGAGGCGGCGGCCGTGGGCGCGCCGGCTCCGTGCGGCGGGTGCATGAGGAAAAGCCTGCGGGGGCTTTGCGGAGTGTACGGAACACCTTCATTATCGAAGGTCTCCCGCTCCGTTCTTCGTTGTGAACGTTTGTTCGGCCATCTTTAAAACTTCTACACCACTTTGCCACTTTTTCATACCGTTACCGTAAGCAGCAACAACTTCACGATGAACATCCGCGGGTTTGTGTTTTTTAACAATAAAAAGATACCGGATAATCACACTTAGTGAGAATTAGGAATGACAGCGTCCATTTTAAACTGTATCTGCAACTATGTTGGTCGAGCTACTGACCTGTTTCACAACTTATTCTTTTTCTCGGGAACCCGGCTAAATTGCAGGAGTGTGAACTTCATAAAAACTAATTTCTCTAGCGCTCCAAGCGTCTTGTGACCTAGTTTCCGAACATACCTCGTAACTGTCGTAGTTCCAAGCACGAGCTGTTCTTTCCTTTCCGATGCATTCTTTTAACGTTCTTCGAGAGACACTAAATGATTGATTTTTAACAGCGCTTCGATTGACCGTTACAACGACAGAAACTAAAGGACAGAAGTGCTCCCTCAATGTTAAACGGCGGAAACAAAAGTCACTCGCAGCGCTCCAAGTGTCCTGGTAAAGAACTACTAACTGCCCGACTTCCACAGCTACACTTTGCCCAGCGTCTCAAAATGAATTTAACTGATTCGCCTTCGTGAAAGTTACTGAATATTAACAGGCTATTCTACTACGATTTTACGAAATTAACCATTTTCGTAATGCACGTAAGGTCATAACTGAGCGAAGTCATGTAATTATATGGTAATGGAAGAAATGAACGAATCAAAATCAATAAATATATAAATAAGTAAATCATTGCCTTTATTTCACAATTTATTATTTGTACTAATATTCAAAAAACACTAGAACAGTTTAAATTGTTTCACCTTTATTACATGGCCTTTTGCTCATTTTCTTTTATTTTGAATTTTTTGTCTTTCATCTACAACATATTTGTAAATTAGGAAACGTACACATTTTTTTAATAAAAGTTCTTCAGACAGATGTACTTTGCAGAACAATATACCTTTAGGCGACTTGAAAATTGAGCAAAACTGTTTCTCCAAACTATTTAAATGACCATTTTATCTAAAAAGTTATACAAATGTTCATGAACATTCTTTAAAAACATCATTACATTTTTATTGGTATAAACCAAAGTGAATTCATGAGGTCAGTTTCTTTACAACTGGTAAACAAATGATCCTCAGCAATGTTACATGACAAAACATTTGTTTTGCACTCCTCACAATCACTCAGATCTTACCCCTACTTCTCTCAAAACATAACCAGTTACACAAGCCAAAGCTTGCTTGTGGTGAAGTACATCATCAGGAATATCAGACAAGCAAGAGTAAAAGTTAATAGAATCATCACCGTCATCCTCTACATTTTGTTTCCAATGCATTGGTACACTGTAAAAATTGTTGTAAATTATTGATGGGAGTGCAGTTATCATTTTCACAATTATCAAACGAATTGACTAGTAAAGACATATTATTTACAATTACAGTTTTTAATGCAGCTTTAAACTGAAAACAGGATGGATTGGTATTTGCTAAACCATGTTGCCTCACAGAGCAAAAAATGTTTTCTAGTGGGTCTTGGTTGAAAACTCTTGTACTCAAAAATTTAAACCCCACATTCTTTAACATATTCCATATAAACATCATGGACCTAATTGTAGTCTGCCATCTAGTTATAAAACTATACAAGTTAGTTTTATCCCTTCCTGTTTCAAGGTTTATTACTCTCCAACTATTCATTTTTCAGAAATAGTTTGCCACATCTCAATATGTGGAGAATCTGCCGTCAGGGCACATTTAAATTGCTTGAAGTCACCAGAAGTCTGCGCTCTGTTAAGTGAATCAAAGTGTCTGTCTTGTCAACAAATTCTGCAGTGTAAATTGCCTCAGAAGGTAATGCCTCAAGCACAACATAAGTGTCAAGACACGCTGCCACTGTGTGACTAAGTTGTGCTGCAGCCACCTTCACTTTCATTTTAATAAACTTGTCATTGAAGTTGTGTTTCTTCAATTTTGGCAAAGTTTTCAATTTCTTCTGCTGATCCAATTGAAAAACCTTTTCGATTTATTCCTTTTCAATATATCTTTGCTTCTTTTCCAGTATGAAACCGAATTTTGTTTTCAGTCAAGGCTGTGCACTTTAGAAGGTGGGGTACATCAAAAATAACTGAATTTGGCTGACTATGTACAAAAAATTGAAAAGAGTTTGGGACAACATACGTCTGATTAGAGATTTTGCATTGCCTTGTGATTTGTTGGGCCTTGCCCACAAACAGTACACAAAACTTTGTCACCTCTTGCAATTTGCCTATAGTATACATGATTATATACTTCTAAGGTGTCACTGGTAACAGTATTTGCAACAAAATAGTATGCAACAACTCGCCTCGAACTTTTAGGGACACCCCTTACCATAAAAACAAGTTCATGATTTGCTTGTTTATTTATTTTTCCCAAATGTCCCATATCTTCAATTACACATATAATCTCTCTGCTTGCCTCATAATATAATCCTTTCTCAAGAGACATCTCATCAAATAGCAGAGCGCTATATTTGTCATTATCGTGCATTGCCTCAACTTCAACATTCATAATATTGAGGACACCTTAATTTAGCAGGCTCAAATGGAATTGCAGCCAAAATAGACTTAAGAAGCCTTACAGATGGTAGAGAAAAATAAACAGATAAATATCTGTACAAATGGGGACTTCGTTTATGCAGAGAAAGTGCAAAAACCTTATCCTCTAACGTCCATCGTCTTGCACTTGGCAGCTTTTGGGCATTTCTTAACTGGCTGTTAATGAAATATTTGTTAACACTGTTCAAATTTTCTTCAATAAATGCAAATTTATTACCTTCATGCAATTCTTTTAAAGTTTTATACTTATCGTTAACATGTTCCAACATTGCTTTTAATTTTGTCAATTTAGCCGCAGTGTTTCTATGTATTTTGTACAGTGTTGACTTTTTTAGAGTCAATTCTGCTTTTGAAACTCCAGTACCCAAAACACCACTTTCCTTACTAGATGATGTTGAAGGCAGAAAGGAATACTCACATTCCGTAGGTGACACAAATGATTCGTTGTTTGTTAACGCTGCACTTGTTTCCTCAGCAAAACTAGTGCCACACACATTCTCAAAATCAGCACTAAATGATTCATTGTTTCCAAGGTGTGAATGAATAACCTCTAAATGTCTTGGGTATGCACCCCTATTTAGTCTGTGCCTGCTTTGATTCACAGAATCTTTCTGCAAGAAGTGATCTTCACACACATAAAACATTATTGGAATTCTAGATGTATAATGCTGTGCCTCATCTTCACAAAAGTTTTCTAAACTCACCAGGTCATGGGGGAAGCCAAAATAAATGGTAGTACATAAAATTAATTCACAGGGGAGCACATTCCACGCTGCTATTTTCTACAGTCAACATTACTGGCATGAAATGCTCAACGCACAAATATCTCCATGATAATGTCCTCCAGAGACAAGAAGGCAGATCCTAACCTGATCCGAACAGCCAGCAGATATTTCCTGCACGTATAATAAAATTATGTACATTAATAAGAAATTATAAACAAAGTAAATATTCAGTTTAATGTTGCAATAAAAATAATAAAGACTATAAAAAATAAAGGGAATAACACTCATTATCATAATAACATGAAACCAATCTTAACGAAACATCGGGCATGCAAAACATATGACAATAATATTACGTGTGTGAAATCGCACCGAAAAGTAACATTAAGTAACCAAATTACAAAACCATTAAGTAAAAATAACATAAACAATGCATTACAATTAACAACGTTACAGATTATGATATAGTAGCAAACACAGGGTGGACAGCGAACCTGGAATCCTTGAAAACCGGGAAAAAATCGAGGATTTGATTTGAAAACAGGGATTTTTCGTTTGTACTTTCCCGTATACGTACGTATACACGAAGTGATATACGTAGTATAGGGAAAAGTTATGTAATGCTGCACAAAACTAGTGCTACAGAATGGCACAGACTTTCCCGTATTAGTTTTCTATTTCCTTGGGTCTACGCTAGCTATTCGGAATTGCCACATACTCTTTTCTTGCCAGCTTACTCGGCTACGGTAGAACTCCGCCACTCACCAAAACGTTTCAAAACCGTAACCGAAGCTCCTGAATCGGCCAGTGCCATAGCCGGAGTTCTTAAATCGTGCTCAGTGTATTTTTCTCGTTGTGGGAGACCAAGATACGTGACTATAATTTTTGGCACTCCTACAGTTTTGTGAATTCCAATTTTCTGTATACTACATTTTTCACCGTTGTAAAAAAAGAACTTATCGTGGTCTATATGCTTTGGACGCAAATCCATCTATCTTATGACTTTCCACATTGTTAACGGCCATCGGGAACTACTGTAAAAATCGTGAATTATTATTCTTGGAATCATTAATTTGAACAATTAAAATGGAACCTTCCCTCTTTATGTTGTTGACACGAAGCTGATATATTTCGTCACAGCGTCAAGCCCCGAAGAAGCCAAATATTAGAACCTACAAAAACATCGACTGCTTTTACATCAAATCTGTTCATTGTTTCATTCCAGAATACAAATGTAACAATAATCGTATAATCTTGTGAAACAAATATTCTTCATCTCTAGTCTATTTGGAAGTTGTAAGTTTTTCTCTAGCCTCTATGTGGATGTTTTTCAAGTTCACATTTTTCTTGTAAAACAAAATGTAAGACAAAGGTTTATCTTTAAAAAAGGAACAAGGGTAAATTAGCTTACCAAGTTCTCACGCCACACGTTAACACTCCAAGGTTTCTGTTGTTGTACTTGCCGAATCCAGTGAGGATTCTCTAACGCCCAGTAAGGCATATTTCGTAAATTCACATTACCGTGGTTAGTGAAAGTCGCTTCATCCGTAAATAGCACTCGTTTTTAAAAAACTGGATCATCTTTCAGTCGTTGCAATGCAAAGCGACAAAATTCCATGCGCCGTTCGAAATCCCGACCTCCGAGTGCTTGATGCAATGACAAGTGATACGGATGGAATTTGTTTCTACGCAATAAGCGAAGGACACTCATGTGACTCACACCACATTCCTGGGCTACATGTCGCGAACTAGAATGTGGGTTGCACTGCGTCAATGCCAGAATAACCTCTTCATGTTTTTCGTCAGTTGCAGTTTTCTGCCTTTTCCTCTGTTTGGTGTTCCAACTTCCCGATTCCAATAGTTTTCGTCATAGAGTAAAGATGTATATAAGATGTATAAAGATGTATATGCGCCAACGTCGGGAAGTGTGAAGGGCTGTCTGGCTTTCTGTTGGTGGTGGGGGTTTTCTAGGAAATATCACGCGGTGGAGGGGAACATGAGTTGTTTCCATGGCGACGGCAGGCACTGAGCTTGGGCTGCCATCGCCCCAGCTGGCCTGCCTGGCCACTTGTGTCTCGGGAGAGCAAAATGTGGAGCCACGAACGTACACGAAGACACCCGAGCGGAGTCGAGCGAGCCCTTGCGCGAGCCGAACGGACTTCATGGCGCAAATCTTCAATTCGAAATCTGTCAGAAATTTAATGTTTCTAATGTTAAGTGGTCGTTAACGCCATTAACAAGATTTGTTGCGAACTTTCGTTTTAAAACGAATAATTCCAAACTATTAGTCACATTAGTTTCTTTATTTTAACTTTTCTATAACTTCGGTTTTTGGTAGGTGTTTTTTTAATAAGTATTTAATATTCTCAATTTATTTTCCGTCGGCTAGTCTTTCCGTCAAATGCAGTGGATGTAGCTGATCATTTTAGATATACAACAACAATACTGTCAGATGGTGATGCAAAGACTTTCAATCACCATCTGAAACTAAACATCTATGGAGACAACTTTATTATTAGAAAAGAAGAATGTATTGTGACGGTACTCCGCCAACACAATCCTTTTTTTTGGGGACCTGAAAAGCACAGGGGTCTTGCCAGGGAGGAGCCGTGAATCTGGATTACATGTGAGGGTGAATTTGAGCAACTCCTTTTTTTGGTAACACTGTTGGATTTATTGCGGATAACGAGACTTCCACGTCCAACCAATACAAAGTCACAACAAATTAAAATCCTGATCTTTCCAAATACCAAGAACTCAAACTATTAGGCCTTTTAACGACGGGATCCCTCGTCCATTGAAGTTAAATGCATTTACTTTACAAAGTATATAACCCTTTATCATCTCCCCTTCCAAAAAGCTTACAATTATTTTACAGAAACTAAATCAATTCTTTTTTTCCTTCTCCTCTGTTGAAAACTACCTTACATAACATAAAAATTTGGATTCTCACTGAACAGTCTTTTGTAATCTTCGACTTGGAAACATAAAAACTCTAACCACTCGCTACCCTCCTCGTTTCAAGTAATCAGTTCTCGTTACTTACAGATCTTCACTCCTTTCCATTCCCTTTTACTCTCCCACAAGGTGACGTCGGGAATACGTTACTTGCGCCGCCTCCTCGCGCCGCCCGACGGGTCTGCCGTGAAGGTCGCGCGCCCCAGCGCGCCGCCGCCTCGAGAGCCCAGCCGCCACGCGCTGCCAAGGGCGAACTCCAGCCGGCCCCGAGTTCTCACGTTGCCTCCGCGGCACGTCCAACCACCTTCTTTCTTCCCCGCTTCTCGTCCGCTTCTCAGGTTCTTACGCTATTCGTGCCCTTAAGCGCGGCAGTATACGCGAGCCTAATGTTCTACTATCGTCCTCCGTTTGTACAATCTGTCGTGATAAACACATAATTCAGTTTCTGCAACTCACTCCTAAATAAACTAAGCTTTGTCCATGAATACTATTCCAACACAGTTCATTATCTACTCCAGCCACGCGTAATATCAACTTTCACTTCGAACGTTGACCGTCTTTTCTCCTAATATCTGACTCCTACATGCCGCCGCTCAAAATACTCCTTTGGCACGTCCGTTCAGTGACGCTCTTCGGACCAGAAGACCGAGGTTCTCTTGCGGTCCACCGCCCTTCCCCTCTTTTCCCCTCTTGCTAGCTGATCTGAGTGGGGGTCACTCCTCTCGGCCCCGCCGGTATCCCTTCTTGCCGGCGAACGCCGCACCGGACGCGCCCACCTTTTGCACGGTCTTTTAAACTCTCATTCTTCCTTGTCCCCCTCTTCCTAGCCTCTCATCTGCACCCTCATTCAACTATCACAGTATATAACATGTGATGTAAAGATTTAAAACAGGCTTACAAAAATAATCCAAGAATAGAAAGTGAAGGGTGTTACACTTGGTAAAAAACAAGTGAATTTAAAGGATGACATAATTATTTGTCTTAGCAAATTATCACAATGCCATCCAGAAGAATATTCCAGATGTGCAGAAGATGAAGTCTGCAATACTTGCCACCTTATACCATGCAATGCCAACAGACTTGAAGCCATAGCATTTTAAATGCCCTAAAGAAGAAAATTCATGGTGAAATGGAGCTCAAGGGAATGAAATTTCAAAACATGCCAAAAACAACAAGAAAACTGTAGTCTCCCAGTGTTATTTGTAAAATAATTCCTATGTATCAGAGGTTTGCAAAAAATGAATTACTGGAATGTGTATATGGGAAAACAGAATGCAAATTGTCACGCACATCACGCGGTCCCCGGCGGCGTGGGAGCGCCGGAAATCCGTGATAGCGGCCCGGGCCTAGCTCAGTCGGTTAATTTAGTTACCTTTCTGAAAATAGAAGGTGATGGAGGGAACTGCAAGGTGAAATATAATGATAATAACAATTTGAGTGACTGTAAACACAATACAAAGTTTATTTCCGCCTAATGATAGGCCGGAGAAGTTACATTAGGAATTAGAGAAGAAATGCCCTGCCTAGTGAGCTCTAGTTAGGGGAAAAACATAAATCTAAGAGAAGAAAAAAATTCACAATGAAATTACTCTAACAATTACATGAAGGAAGCGATCATTCGCCCTCAGAACTGGCGATTACCTGCCTCAGCGCGGCACCGCAATTTCCAGGAAAAGTCTTCGTACGGTCGTTGACCAAATACAATGCCTGATAATGACGGCGTTGAATAGACGCCAAGTGGCACCGGCGGCGGCCCTTTGTCGGATCAGCGGCGGGTCGACCTTCCAAGGCCGGAGGGACACTCGCCAGCGGATGCCCACAACAACGGGTGCGGTGACGGCACGGCGGCGGCGGCTGCGATGTCAGCAACGGCGGCGGCGGCAGCGACGCAGGTGGCGATAGCGGCACTTCGCGTATTTGGAATGTTTCGGGGATCAAATCACGAACGATCACGTATCTCACGCACAATGTCACACAGCGCGATATGAGAGTTCCAATAAGCTCTATGCAAGCACAAATCTCGGAGAGTATCTGTCAAATAGCCAGTGGTGGCAGAGTTCATAAAATGATACTCGGGAAGAGTTTCTTCCAGCTACCGAGATTAAGCAAAGAAAAATTTGATTGCGCTAGGGCAATCCCAAATCGCTCCCCAGAGCACGCGATGCCCGAGGTACCTCGACCTCCCTGCCTCAGCTCTCCTCACCAAGTCTCCCTTCGTACGCTCTCTTTGGGTGGAGTTCATCTGTTCCCCCCCCCCCAAATTTTGCATATATTTCGAATTCATCCCTTCTCCACAGAATTCTACCCCTGATTGGTTGAGTGTGATGGCGTCTTAACTCTTTTTAGCCAACCAGCTCCGGCGATTCTGGGAATTTTCCTTACTCTGTCTCATTCCCAAAGCCCTCTTCGTTTATCGAAGAAAGTAGGTCAAGAAGGGTGTGAGACATGATCGTTGTACCCCGAGGGTTGCAGTGAATTGCAGCTTTGGGCTTCCCAGCGCGAGTGACAGCCAAAAAACAGGGACGGGCACGCGCCGCAAATCTATTCAAATGGTTCCGGGGCCTACGAGATCCCGAACAAAAAGGTCTTCCCTTGCTCCCTAGTGTCATAAAACATTGGAGAAAGCGGGTGTCACGCGCTCGCGGGCGGGGAACGGCGTCAGCGTGGCGCGGTAGCTTCTCTCCACGCACTAGCCTTCTGCACCGGCATTTTATTTATGACAATAATTTGCAGTAAAAAATAGCATACCGCTACAAAATGAATATTTGCATAGTTTTGTTTGAAGCAAGTGCCCAAAAGAAACATTTCTTTCCAGAAAAAAGATTGAAATTGCTGACATCAGCAGTGTCCCAGTTCAATATGGGATGTGAGGCCAGTGAAAGCAGGACCATCTTTAGGCACAGGCAGACGAGGCTCGTGCCTCAGGGCCCCCATGATCAAAGGCCCCCCACAGATAAAAAATATACGAAGGCTATCCAGAAAGTAGATTACGTTTTGGAATAAAAAATAAACAAAGTATAGGAAACAAATTTTATTATATACAGATGAAAGCCACACTCAAATTCTACTTTTCTACATAGTCACCATTCAAATTAAGGCATTTATCGTAGCGATGTACGAGCTTGGAAATTCCTTCGTCGAAAAATTCGGCCGCCTGCGCCTTCAACCACTTCGTTACCTCTTCTTGCAGCTGTGCGTCGTCATCAAAACGCTGCATAACCAGCCTCTTCTTCATTGCTGGGAATAGGTGGAAGTCGCTCGGTGCTAGGTCGGGACTGTACGGCGGATGGGGAAACAACTCCCACTTAAAAGATTCCAGAACTTCACGAGTGACATTTGCCGTGTGGGGCCGGGCGTTGTCGTGAATCAACAAGATCTTAGAGCTCAACATTCCTCTGCGCTTGTTTTGAATTGCTCTTCTGAGGTTTTGGAGAGTTTGGCAATACCTTTGAGAGTTTATTGTAGTGCATCTTTCCAGGAAGTCCAACAAAATCACACCTTTTCTGTCCCAAAAAACAGTCGCCATCATCTTCCTTTCCGACATTGTTTGCATGCATTTCTTGGGTTTTTGGGGAGAACTTGTGTGCCCCCACTGCATTGATTGCAATTTCGTTTCACAGTTTACGTGTTTCACCCATGTTTCGTCACCAGTAACGATGCGATCGAGTAAAGAGTCACCATCCTTATCGTAAGCGTCCAAAAAGTTCAACGCTGCAGCCATTCGCTGATTTTTGTGGTCCTCTGTCAAGATTTTTGGAATCCATCTTGCTCAAAACTTGTGGTAACCAAGCTTTTCGCTGATGATTTCGTGCAACAAACTTCGCGAAATTTGTGGAAAACTCAAGAAAGTTCCGTTATTGTGAACTTTCGGTTTTCACGGACTTCAGCGTCGACTTTTTCGACAAGTTCGGCAGTCACTATGCTGGGTCTCCCACTTCGATGTTCGTCGTGAACATTGGTTCGGCCATTTTTAAATCTTATGACCCACTGACGCACTCCACCTTCCGTGATAATGTTGTCCCCATACACTTCACAAAGCTGCCGATAGATTTCTATCGGTTTACAGTTTTTTGCAATCAGAAACCTTATTACTGCACGCACCTCGCAGCTCGCGGGATTTTCAATTAACGCAGACATTTCAAACCGTCACAGTATCTTAACGGAACACAGCACGAACCTCTCACTAGCACGGCTAGATGCCGACTGAGCTGCGCAACGCTCTGACCCCAAGATGGCCGCGCTAGCCCCGCCCCTAGCGGACACAGACGAAAACGTAATCTAATTTGTGGATAGCCCTCGTGTAACAAAACTGAACTAGTGGTGCTAGAACAGTACTTTCCCAAATTATAAAAAACAGCTACGCAATATTATGATATTGCATTTTCTGCGCTACTAACATCTTATCTATTGAGTTTTTCATTCATATCGCACAAATAATTATATCCATCAAATTTCAGTATTGCTGAATGGCTGGTTAATATCAAAGGCAATGTTTTCCAGGAGTGAGGTTTTTTTATTTGCTCCCAGAAGACACACAGCAATGTACGAACTCGTGGAACCTACAATGTACGAACTCGTGGTGGGTAATCGCGCGTTGTCGCCAAGTTGCGCGCCTCTAGCTGTTATCGCAACTCGTAACAATGACATGTACTTAATTCCCAGGAATTCGCGAGCGCTAAGCGGAATTCCATTGTAGCCTCCGCATTGTCGATAAGTTAAAGTGTGAGGAAGCAAAAATTGAATTAATATTGGCCTTTCCAATAACAAATTATATTTAAATCAATTATTTTTATTTTCTTTATACATACGTATATATATATATATATATATATATATATATATATATATATATATATAGTATATTTTACTTTTCCGTACATGCACGGAGTATTCTAAGAAGTGGCCGACATTTTTGTTTTAACTTTTGCAAAACCAGGCATTTTAACGAACATGAGACATGCACCATTCTCTTAAGCTACCTTTGTCCTATCTAAGGTCCCAATTTAATAAAAATTTGTTGTGAGGTGTGTAAGAAAAAATGGTTTAAAGGAAATAAAAATTGCACATGTTTGACACTGAATATCGCAAAAAATACTCATGTTTTCGAAAATTTGAAAATGGCGTTATTTAAAGATCTGTTTTTTATGAACATATTTCATTAAGAAAAAAATTGTATCTTCACAATTGTAGCTGTAGGAAGACTCCAAAAAAAGTTTGATTTTTTCGAAAAACCAGAGTTTTCAACCAACATGACACCTATGCCATTCTCTTAAACTACCTTTAGACTACATGACAAAAAAATTTAGTCAAGTCGTCTGGAGCCGTTTTTTTGTGGTTTAAAAGTGAAGTTTTTTGTAAGAATTGAATTGTTTGGAATCTAGTTTCTGTTTATAGTTGTAATTTTAAAGAGGGATTTTTGGACTTTGCATATCTGCAAAGGTGCACGTAAATTTGCATTGAGCCTCCAGTGGTCGCGGTGTTGTACTGAGAACACTCAATGAGATTGTTGCTCTTGGCCAACCTTTCGAGAAGATATCTTTCGTGAGATCATTCTATTCTTGTCTTATCTCTTCCACTGAAATCTGGAAGCCTGGCCGCTTCCTTGTTGCCGATAATGTACGTTTTTGCCAGATGATAAGTAAATGTTATAAGGAGTACATAGCTTTTGTGCCGAGTATAAAGCTCGGGAAGTTGTATATCGTGCCGCGACATCAGGAGTGTTTTTGGAGATTACGTATTGTGTTCGAATTTATTTGATTTTTACTAACGAATAAAATTACTATGGGTTATTATTATAAACTTTTCCGCAGGCACTTTATGTGTCATATTCACTGTTCCACAATATTGCTGCATGCAAAGGCAAAATGTATAACTTAACGCGCATCTCTGCATTTATGCAAAGAAGCAAAAAATTTCAATTTTACGACACATGTAAATTAGAATTTTTTTCTATTTTTCCCAATATCTCCACGACCCAAATTATTCCCCAAAAAAGTTTGACCTTAAAACAATCGTGCAACGAAGGGTTAATATATTTTTCAATTATTAACCCTCGAGCGGGCGCGCCTAATTTAGTCACACCAGCGGGCGCGCGTTGCACTGCGTGCAACACCATGATTTTTCTATTTTACATGCATGGCGAGTAAATATCTGATTATATAACTATAGTATAATAATATTTAACACATTTAGAATGAGTGTGTGTTGTAACATTAATAATTTTTTTTTATTTCTACGAGTAATACAATTTTTAAAAAATCCTTTGCGTAATTACAAATGGTAAACTTACATAACTTCAAAATATGATTTATTCAGTATTAGAACATGTGATGCAGTGATAAATACACTTTGCATGCTGTTTGCAAGTGAATTGTCCACACATTTGACATTGAGTGTTGTTGTCGTATTCTTCACCCGGCCGCACTTCACGCATTTGCCGCGTTTTCTGTTTGGTTCTTGCTCTTCTGTGGACTCTTCCTTGCTATACCGGCTCAGAAATGCACGGATGTCCAAAGGAAGTGAAGAAATTTTTGCTCTTCTAACCATATGGTCTTGAAACAGCGAAAATGCCAAATTGTGTAAAAATTTTCTGCGGCTTCTTACGCAGTCTTGCATGTTGCTTTTCAAAAGAACGTGTGCATTCACACCTGCAATATCCAAAACTCTGAAGAAAAGAGACATTGGCCACCGTCTAGTAATTCTTGACACGGAATACCAACTGCACATCTGATCCACAGTATCCACTCCTCCTTTTGTAGCATTATAATCCATGATGATGCATGGCTTTCTCGTATCACAGTCAATGTCAGGTTTGTCATGCTTTGTTGAAAGAAGCACGACCGCTCTACTTTTCTTGGGCACATAAGAAACTAGAGTAAAATCTTTCTGGAATCCAAAAGTAGAGGATTCTACTTCACGTGTTTTGTTTGGTAGAAATTCTGGAGGTATTTCTTTTTTGTTTTTTTTCAAAGTCCCTAATGTTGTCAAACCAATATCTAACAGCCGTTTTGACAAACAATAACTTGTGTAGTAATTGTCTGTTGTCACGTTTCTGTTGGTCTTATGTAAATGTGAAACTAGTCTCACAACAATATCATCCGGAGAATTTGACATTTGGTAAGGGCTCCCTTCCTTCTGCTTTCCGCAGTACACTTCTAGGTTCCCAGTATAAAACGTTTTGGCACAACATAAGGCATAAATCTTTAGACCGTAGCGTGCAGGTTTGTTTGGAATGTACTGAACAAAACCACACCTTCCTCTGAATGGGTGAAGCATTTCATCCACTGTAACAAATTCACTTAAGCTGTAATTTTTTTTACAGTTTTCTGTGAACTCCTCCAATATTTCTCGAATAGCAGAAAGCTTATCATTTTCTTGCCGAGCATGCCGCGTTTCCTTGTCATCAAATCTGATAGACCGTAAAAGAAACAAAAATCTTTTGTAACTAAAAGCAGCCCTCACAATTTGCATTCCGCTTCCATCTGTTTGCCACTGCTCCTGGACATTAGCATGCTGCCCTTTCTTCGTCCCAATCAAGTAAAGCATGCCAATCACCGCTAATATTTCCGTTCTGTCTGTTTCTTGAGAATCTCTGTCACGAGAATACTGGACTTCAAGTTTCTTGTTTGCAATGTACATGTTTGTATACAATACAATCTTGTCTATTATTCCAAGGTCTATGAACTTGTGAAATGCCGATATTTCATTTAGAGCATCCTTTGCGCACAATTTTGGCCCTGGTAACACTTTCACTATATTTTTAGATCTAACTTTTGAAGTTTTGGTCAGAGGACTCTTATTCCACACGTAACTTTTATCCTTGCCGGTGAAGAAGTCATTTCCGATATGGTAGTTAATAATTTCACTTTCACTGTCGTCAGATAATTCCGAATTACTCAAATGATCATCTTCTTCAATTACTTCTTCATCACCGCTGCCAGAACTCTCATCAAAACATATTTCAACTTCATCATCCGAGAGCTCTTCGAGAATTCGTTGAATATCTTCATCCTTCACATTGCGAGACCTATATAAACGAGGAATATTTGAAATTAAAAAAAAATGCAAATCTCATAATATTATGGTTTCGTGTTATTGGAGTTAGTGCGTGCTGTAGGTCTTTATCTATCAGACACTAGTAAAGAATTTGGCAAGTGTACTTACATCATTCACAAAGAGATCTAAACGCTTTTCTCACTTGAATAGGCGAAGAACTTACTATGTCAGCGTCTTTTTGGGAACTGACAACGATGCCACTCATTGCAATATCGCTTGAATGGACGCAATACGATCTGTTGCGAGAAACGTCTGATAGCAGGAAGACGTGCCATGCTAGGGGTTTCAGTATCGCGTTGACTCACTGGACCGAGCGCGCGTGGCACGGAGTGCAACGGAAAGCGTAGGCTGCGACAAAAGGCGCCAGGAAACTGCTATCGTTCGGTTGACAGACATATTACCAACACAGTTCGATGACTAATACTCTGCTGTTGGAATACTTTCCGTCCTCAGCAACGAAATTTTCCGTTAATATTAATGAGAAGCAAAAATGTATGCGTGTTGCACTCCGTGCAACAGCGCGCCCGCTCGAGGGTTAATGTCCCTGTTGGTGAGAAGTAAAACCGAAATTATGTTAATTTATGATTGGAGACTACAGAAAGCTAATTATTCACTACACGGGTACCCAATGACGAGGTAGTCTTTTTCCTTTCCTGCGTATATTTTCATGCAATATGGATATCCTGAGCTAGAACATAATGTCCATATCTTGAATCCGAAGCGAATCGGCTTTCCTTTTATGAACATTTTGCATGAATGATGACCAAAATAGACTCGTCATTGCTCAGACATTTGTGAAATAGTCCAAATTGTTGTACATTTTTTCTGAAACAGCCCAAAAAACTGAGCAATGTCGTCTTTGGAGATTCGCAAATCTCCTCCTTTTTGAGCAGCGAAAATACGTTACATTGTTGCTAAATGATTCAGATAATTTTCTGGAATTATTTTATGGAAGAGTTCTGAATTGTTAAGGGATAATAGTTCTGGATACTTATCTGCTAAAGGTTGAAAGTCATTTTCATCCTTGTACATGGCATTAACAAAATCAGTTGATTTTTTCCAGATGTGTTTTGAAGATTTCTCTTGTACTGTAGACTGTTTATATGCTTTAGACGTTGTTGGGACAGATGTTCCACCGAAGTCATTTTCACAATCATTGACGTGACTTGTCACGATTGCTCTGCTACAAACATCAGAAGGGACAACTTTTTCCAACACATTTTCATCAATTTTCTGTTCGTCTGTAATATTTCCACTTTCGTCAGGTTGCAACAAACACAAATATACTTGATCCTCTCCTTCACTTGAATTGTTTTTGTCCAAAAGTTCATTCAAATATTCTACTGCTTTTTCGAGTGTCAAGAATTCACTCATAGTGATCACTGGTAGCCAAACAGTACGCTACCTACACTGCACAATGCAAACTGCAGACTAACTGCTCGCGGAAATATACTTCATACGAAACGCCAATGTTCCCTTTTGGGAACAACTCATAATTTCCCATCATCGAATGCGTAATATTCAATAAATTTTAATACAATACGGATTTACAACTACTTAAAGTACTAATACATAGAAAAATCACGAAAACCTGCAATTTCAATATTCCAAACTTAAATGAGAAAATATTATTTGAAACACTGCAGAAAGAACAAGAATTCGTTCGTTTTAAACTGACATTCAAAAGAAGTGAAATCGTTCTTAAGCAAATAAATGCTTTAAAAAAATATGAATAGACTTTCTTCTCAAACACTGAACTGAAAGTACACAAACAAGATAAACAGAAGCATCGATATAGGGCTATAAAGAGGATGTTCCCAAATGGGAACATTGGCGCTTAAAGGGTTAATAAATGCTTGAGCAACTCAGGACACTTCGCCACTATATGATAAATAATATTGTTTTTAAAAAAGCGTTGCAATGAATGAATAAGAGAAGTACTCGCATGATTATAATAATTATGGTCACAGGATCACGTCATTGTTGGGGTGCAGTTAATTGGTAGAGTGAAGGCGGAAGGTCCTGCGTGCTTACGCTTAGGGCAACAGCCCACCATGTGCTCCCTAAATGTAAATGCCGTAGAAAGATCTTGTGGCAGTAATAGTTTCAATAATTTGAAAGTACCGCCAGTGAATGGTGGAGGGGTGAAATCGGTAGTGGGGGCAGAGTCGCGACCTGTGCGCACTCTACTCGGTTACCACATTTTACGGAACTAAGATGCGACGGTGGTGCCATCTCTGAATGAGTTACCTTCCAAGCATAACCACTCCGCTGCCGGCAGTGAGCTGTCTATACAACCTTAGTCTATGGTTTCGTGCACATACATGCAAAATGCTGGCGTGAAGGAAGCTGACGATCAGGATTCAGCTCTCCATATCGTTGCACTGGTCTAATGGCATTTCTTCCGCAATCACCATACACTAGTAGCATATCTAACTTCTCTTCATTGGTGTACATGGTGTGACTGCTCTAAGAAACTGGTAGAAGTGCGCTATCATAACCCAGCGGCGCATTTTATACTTCTGGCCTCCGCCCTGTTATCTACGTAGTACATGGCCTTCGATCGTTTTCGGAAAGTAGGCAAAACCATTCACGAGATATTTTCCTTTAGTTTCTCAGCGGAGAGCACGGAAGGTCGAGTGGGAAAGTGCCATTTCAGTACAAAAATATGTTACAAAAGCACATCAATTGCTAAAAAACTATTCGCTAAAATACAAAGATATACACATATTTCAAATCGTCTTTTTAAGCGCATTACGATACGCTAAAATTTAGCATAGGGTTCCATTTAATAAAACAAAGTTGACCTTATATCTTCATAGTAAAAAATAGCGAAAAGACGAAGTGTGCTGTAATCAAGTAGCCCCTTATCAATCAATCGACTATCCAATCGGCATCTTCGTATCTTGCGCGGTTGAGGAGATACAAGGGGTGTTAACATTTAGCTGTTCTACCCTGTATGTATGTATATATATATATATATATATATATATATATATATATATATATATATATATATGCTTGTTGGGTTGGGGTTTCTGACACCTCTAAACCGATTTTAAAAACTGTTTTATTGGACGAATAAATATTATTTAATGTTACTTTTATCAACAGATTTTTGGCTGACGTGGTGCCCACGTTACCCCGCAACAATTTTATGATCAAACAATACTTACTTGGCTCACTGTGCCACATTAACTCGAATATGGCCAATTTTATGTTAAACCCGTAGAAATATACACTTTTCAATTGGCCATAGCTCCGTAAATTTTCACCCAAATACTTTTAATTTAGATAAGATTAGAGCTCAAAATCTCTGCTTTAAGAACTTTGTTTCGCACAATTTAACTAATTCACTGCAATCAGCTAAAATTGCGCTGCACGCTGTCACTATTGTCGACCTCACATTAGTGCTGCACTGCTGTATATGATTTCTTTATTCACTATTAGGCTTGATTAATATAATTATAAATGTATGTGGACAATTATGTCTTAATATCTAATATAGTTCAAAATCTTGAAATAAGTAAATAAAAGGGGGAAACGTTTAGTAGAAATCAAGTGAATGCATTTGTCCTACATAGTTAAAGAAAAAATACACATCCAAACGCTTGATGTTCCTACATACACATTTTACATAGGAAACCGCAGTTCTTTATTTCCTTGACTGCACTACTCCTTTCTACCTTGCTCAAAGGGCTAATACACACTGATATGTCCCGTCGAGGTGGGTTGGTCCACGTCCTGACGGGGGGATGCAGAGAAGGCTCTCAAGTGTTCCTTTCTCCATTTTTTCATCTTCTTGCTTCTCATTTCATGTCATGTACGTTCTTTTCACTCCTTTTTCTTCCTCACTGGCCTTCACTGTATGCTGAACGCCCACCCATGTGTTTGCCGTGCATGGCGACCCGTGTCGGAGGGAATGTGTGTCCTGGCAGTTGAGGGACCTGTTTGTTTCCCTATCTAGTCCTAGTGCTACTGTTCGCCTTGCACTAAGGGGTACGTTGGTTACGTATTTTGGGAAACATTCCCTGTAAGTTCCAACACACTCGCTTTGGCCCCGGACTCTTCTAGACGGGCGGTCGGGAGCTAACCCACTCCCGATCAATCGGCTCGGACTAGGTCTTGTACTGAACTCCAGGGTGAGCGGGGGAATCCACGGCGGTGCAGCGCCGTGTTATTCCCCCACTATATCCTCGTGGCAACCCTGGCACTCCGATGGAGTGTCCCCTTGTTGGGCTCCGTGGTGGGTGGGGACCACGAGGATGAACCTATTCCATCTATATGGATATTTCACCTTTCCCCCCGCCCTCTTCCGCAAGGAAGAGGAGATGTGCCGAAAGAACCATTGACTTAAATAGTTTCTTTTCTAGAGAAGAAGATCGACCCAAGATGCCTCGTTTCCTCCTCATGTCATGCGCTGAGGAAGGTAAAACTTTTAAAACTGTAAGTGCTGTCCGTCTGGCGCGAGCCATAGAAGAGGCTTACGGGAAGCTCCAAGCGGTCGTGCGTCAGAGGAACGGAACGATTCTTTTTGAAGCACGTACCGACGAGCAAATAGGAAAAATTAAAAATACAAAGCAGATTGCCGGCCTCCAGGTAGTAGTCACGGTCCATCCCACCTTGAACCTGTGCAAGGGCGTGGTAAATCACGAGGACTTTGCTTCAGAAACGGAGGAAGATCTTCTAAACTTTTTTAAGACCTATGGCGTGACTCAGGTGTACAGGATCGGAAGGAAGGAGCAGGGGAAAGTCATCCCTACTTCTACCCTGATCCTTACTTTTGACCGACCATCTCTCCCGGAAAGGATCGTTACCGCTTTCTACAACCTCCGTGTGCGGCAGTATGTGCCGAACCCTTTGCGCTGCTTCAAGTGCCAAAGGTTTGGGCATACTCAGCAGCGATGTATGTCAGTAAACGCGGTTTGCGGGAAGTGCGGATCGTCAGTTCACGACCAACAACCCTGCGACAAACTGCCGCACTGTGTGAATTGTGAAGGCGATCACCCAGCCAACGACAACAAGTGCCCCACGTTTCTCCGGGAAAGGGAAATCCAAAAAATAAGAGTAACCGAAAAGGTTTCCTTTCCTGAGGCGAAGCGTAGGTTCCAAACCAGGAATCCAGTGGACCTATCACGATCCTTTTCCAGTGCTGTGAAACCTAAGTCCCCGGGGGTAACAGCGAGTTGTCAAACTCACTGTACCCCAGCGGTAGTCTCACATTTCAGTTGCCAGGTGTCGCCGGTCGACTTCCCCGAAGATTCGGCGTGCATCCAAGGTGGGAAAATTATAATTCCCACAAAGTACATAAAACCTGTCCAGAAACTCCACCAGACATCGACCACCTCAACTGAAACTTCTACTGAAATCGATCTTAAGCAGACACCGCCTCCCAGGAAAAATACGTCATCCAAATCCCGTCCTCCTCTTCTGTTTCCGAGAATCACATCGGACGATCCTCCAGCTCTTGTAGATCTCGGTCACCCGTGGCCAAAAGTCGGGAAATCCCCCCGACACAGACGACCTTATCCAGCAGCAGTCAGGATGACTCTGCTGGTGATGAGGAACCCCACGAGAGTTCCTCTAAAACCTTTCAGAAGGTGAGAAAGAAAAAAAAGCAACCAAAGAAATAATTTCTCATAATGGCTCTCTCATGGAACTTAAATGGTCTTCGTGCTCACTCAGAAGAATTAAGATTAATAATTTCTCGCCACAAACCATTTATAGTCTGTCTTCAGGAAACTCATCTTCTCCCTCTTCATCCCCTGTCTCTTCGCGGATTTAACATCTATCGGTTTGATCAAGACGACGGACTTCGTGCTCACGGCGGCGTTGCGGTACTCATCCGCGACTCCCTGTTCTCGGAGGAACACAACGTTCGAACCGACCTCCAAACAGTGTGCGTACGGGTACACCTACCATCCTTCTCTTTTACGGTGTGTAGTATATACATTCCCCTGGCCAAGTCGTGTCACAAGAGGAACTCGAAGATGTTTTTTCTCAGTTGCCCGCCCCTTTTTTTATTGCGGGGGATTTTAATGCCCACAATCCCCTCTGGGGTGGCACGAGGACCTGCCCGAGAGGTTCTATCCTCGAAAATATTATTGACCAGCAAAACTTAATTCTTCTGAACTCCGGGAATCACACTCATTACTCCATGGCGTCAAACACCTTCTCGTCAATCGATCTGGCATTCTGCAGTCCATCCTTATCTACCATGGTAGAGTGGACCGTACTCGATGATCTACATGGGAGTGACCATTTTCCCATTTTGGTCCACTTTAATGTCCCTGATTTAGACGTCATCTACCCTCCTCGCTGGCTATTCCATCGAGCCGACTGGGATACATTCAGCAAGAAAATTATAATGCCAGGCCACTTCTCAAATAATATCGATACCTTGGTGGCCCAATTCACAGACGCCGTTCTTCGCGCAGCCACCATTGCAATCCCGAAGTCTACGTGTCGGCCACGACGCGTCCCGGTGCCTTGGTGGAATGCTGACTGTGCCACCGCGGTGCGTGACCGAAAGCAAGCACTCGCGAGGCTCAATAGGTTCCCCACCGCATCAAACCTGATCGATTTCAAAAGAAAGCGGGCCAGAGCCAGATTAGTAATACGGGAAAGTAAGACCGCTTCCTGGAGAGCCTTTATTTCTTCTCTTTCTTGCCATACCCCGCCTAAAGTAGTATGGCGAAAGATCCGACAGATCGGAGGAAGATTTTCCCCATCATCTGTCCCAGGACTTCTTATTAATGGAAATCTTATTACTTCTCCAGAAAAAGTAGTTGAGGAATTGGCCTGTCATTATGAAAATTCCTCCAGTTCCTTACACTACTCCCCTAGCTTCTTGAAAACGAAGAGTAGAATGGAGAAATGCAGATTGGACTTCTCTACCTGCCTGGAGGAAGATTATAACGCCCCTTTCTCCATGGATGAATTTTCCTGTGCGCTCACCCGTGGGAAAGATTCTGCTCCAGGACCAGACCAAATACACAACCAAATGTTAAAACACCTGCCGGAAGAGGCACGTATCTTTCTCCTCCGTATCTTCAACAAGATTTGGATGGAACATACCTTCCCTAGAACCTGGCGCGAAGCGATTATTATTCCTATTCCTAAAGATGGAAAGGACAGGACAAAGCCGTCAACCTACCGTCCAATCTCGCTCACAAGCTGTATATGCAAACTTCTGGAGCGAATGGTGAATACGCGTTTGGTCTGGCACCTGGAGCAGAGAAACCTACTTACACCCATCCAATGTGGTTTCAGGAAGAACAGGTCAACCATGGACCACCTTGTCACCCTCACCACACAGATCTCCACTGCTTTCGTGCTACGTCAACACCTGGTAGCAATTTTCTTTGATATAGAGAAAGCTTATGATACTACCTGGAGGTACGGCATTCTTCGCACCATCCATTCTTGGGGTCTTAGGGGCCGGCTCCCCCTTTTTTAGTAGCCTTTCTTTCCTCAAGATACTTCCGCGTTCGCCTTGGTGACAGGTTATCCGCCAGCCACCATTTAGAAAAACGGAGTCCCTCAGGGCTCAATTCTGAGTGTCACTCTGTTTGCCATCGCTATCAATAGTATAGCGTCGATAATCCGAGAGCCGGTGAAAGCATCGCTCTTCGTTGACGACTTTGCCATTTTCTGCTCTTCCAAGAGTATTCAAGTGATAGAGAGACAATTACAACTTGTCCTCAACAAATTGCAGCAATGGAGTGATGCGACAGGTTTTAAATTCTCCGCATCAAAAACTAGCTGTATGCACTTCTGCAGGATTTATCATCTTCATAACCACCCCGATCTTTTTCTTGGAAGCCATCTTCTACCTTTTGTGGACTCTGCAACTTTCCTTGGGCTTACTTTCGATAAGAGCCTAACTTGGCGAAATCATATACGTAAACTGAAGAGCCGATGTGTCTCACCTCTGAACCTCCTCCGCACCCTTACAGGCAGCTCTTGGGGAGCAGACCGTGTGTGTCTCTTGCGTTTGTATAGAACCCTCATCCGCTCTGTTTTGGATTATGGATGTATTGTATATGGGTCAGCGTCACCATCAACCCTCCGGCCATTAGATACCATTCACAACGCCGGTATAAGAATTAGTACAGGCGCCTACCGCACGAGTCGCATCGAATGCCTCTTGGCCGAAGCTGGAGAACCATCTCTGAGCCGAAGGCGAGATATTTTATTAGCCTCTTATGGGGCTAAAGTGTCGGGACTGGTTGACCACCCTTGTCGTCGTATAATCATCCACCCAAAGTATGAGTCCTCGTACATTCTTCGAACATCGTTACCCCATCCCCCAGGTATTAGATTACGAAATCTTCTCCGGGAATTAAATGTAGAACTTCCCACCCCTGTGAAACCCACAAGTGACCGGATTCCCCCTTGGAAACTCCTCCTTCCCAGTATTGACTTCAGACTCTCCCATCTGCCCAAACAAACTACTAGTCCTCTGGTTTACCAGAAGCAGTTTCTGGATATGAGAGAATCGTATCCGGATCATGTATTCTTATACACGGATGGTTCATCGTGCAGCGACGCGGTGGCATGTGCTTTTTACTGTATCAGGGCCAGCAAATCATTTCGGCTTCACTCCAAATGCAGTATTTTCACTGCCGAAATGTATGCCATCTTTGAGGCCCTAAAATACATTGAATCAGCGACGTTGCGGCGAGTAGTTATCTGTTCCGATTCTCTCAGCTCTCTTCAAGCCGTCTCCCGTCCTTCGTCAGACTACCTGACCTTATCCGTTCAAAGCCTGATTCATCGTCTTCTGTCCCGCCGCTATGACCTGGTACTTAGTTGGGTCCCAGGCCACGTGAGTATCAGAGGGAACGAACTGGCCGACCAGGCGGCGAAATCAGCGACTCGTAAAACTCGTATCGACATCCCTTCTGTGCCATTGTCCGATGTTCAGGCTTTCTTGAAACGATCCGTGCTTAGAGCGTGGCAAACAGAGTGGCACAATAGCACTTTCAAACTAAGTACAATAAAGAATTCTGTGTATCCCTGGCGCTCCTCATCACGGTCCTGTAGGCGCGAGGAAGTGATTTTAACCCGTCTTCGTATCGGACACTGCCATTTCTCTCACGGCTTCATTCTTCGAAATGAAACTCGCCCCATCTGTGACTCGTGCAAGACTGTTCTTTCCGTGGAACACGTCCTGCTGTACTGTAGGAAATTTGTTGGCAGTCGACGAAGACATGACCTGGGCAACTCGCTACAAGTGGTGCTCGGGGATGACGATTCTGCGCTCTCAAAACTTTTTCGTTTTTTGAGAGAAAGCAGAATATATAATTTTATTTGAAAGATAACAATGTTTTATGTTTTTGTTTGGCCCCTTTACAGCCAATTTTACGTTTTAAGATAAATTTTACGCGCCCTTTTTCTATTTTCCTTCTGCCATTTCTACATGTATGCCTGAAGCAGAATGCGAGCCTTCTTTTTAGCCAATGTACATGCTTTTAAACAGTGAGTAAGTTACATATGCAACACTGAATATTCTTTTCTCCAAATACTCTGGCATGGGCGCAAATGACCACAGCAGTCGAAGCGCCCTCTAAACCCTATTCAATCAATCAATCAATCACTGATATGTATTAGTGAAACTTGAATACAAAAATTTAGTGGTCATTCCCTTTAATGTTGTTCTTTTGCAAAGAAATAATTACGCAAAGCTACGATATTCACAGAATAGTTGAACTGAACCCTGTTGATGTGTTTCCTGTTTTACAGGAAAAGGGCTCTCATCTCAAATCTTATTAAGATTTAAATATAGGGGATAAATTAGTATCAACTCAATTTCCTTATATCAATTCATATCTTCAATTGACGGCGAATATATCAAAACGAGAGAGAAAAACAAAACAGTTGCATTCTACCCTTAAAACTTTATGAAATTAGGGTTTGAAGTGCACGTTTTAAACATTATTCCCTGGCATTTACACTGCATAAATGCTGTGGGCAGTTACAGAGTAATGGCAATTGAAAAATTAATTACACTGCTTGTGCTATACTTGAAACAGGATTGTAATTTCAGAGAATGCATAACATTGCACCTGATTAGGATTCTGGAATCAGAGAGGAGGCAGATGTTGAAGGACCAAGTTCATTTCATATGAGCACAAGAACAGTTAATACTCAATAAATATTATTTGCCTTTTTTACAAATTTTGGACATTTGTTCTTCATCATTTGTAATTTTTCTAGTTTAATTTTTTTTCTACTTCGAGGATTTCCATCTGCATCCTGTGTTCAGCAGCAGCCAACTCCATTTTCTTCACGTTGTCTTTAAGTTTCTATTTGTGTGCTTTTTGAGCCATCTCGAGCAGCTGTTGCTCATAGGACTTTTTTTACTGAAAGAAAAAAATTATAAGATCAGCCATTTACTTTAAATTATTAAGTTGTTAAGGCAGCGATGTAGCTTCAGATTTGGGGAGAACTATGAATTGGGTTATGTCGAAACGAACATTCTGGAAAACGCTCGCTCGCTCGATCTCTAGAAAGACACAATGTACCTCTCTTATTAGAAGATAATATGAAGAAATAAGCAACCATTTAATAAATCGCTCACCTTTTTACCTGGTTCTCACGGGAAAGCAACTCCCTCTTTGTTAATTTGTCTGCAACAAGTTACTCTCGCTATTTGAGCTCTGTTCCCGCTTAAAGACGGTTATTCTTTGAAAGGTAGTGGAGTGGCAACACTAGTACCAACTTTGAGATCTTAACCTGTTCTCATGGAACGTTAATACACGCTCATTGCAACCCTGTTCCCTGTGCGAAAAACAAAACTGCTGTGAAGTTCCTGTTTAGGCGTTTGAATTTGGCCACATTGCTATAATAGGTTGAAACGGAAATCTAGTGTGTCTAATAAAATCTTTTATGTGCGCATGTGTGCTTTGCGGCGGAGCCCGATAGGAGCTGTCACCTGGCGAAGGGAGATGAACTAACAAGTAGGCCCGCCAGATCCAATGCAAAGACATCGAAAGGCAAAGAAGACAAAGAAGTTATATACCCGCTCTCTTCGCAGCTAGCACGCGATTTCGGAAGGAATTTTTTAGAAGTCCGATGCGGTACGTTTAAAATGCAAATTCTGAGCTGGTAATTAAGGGCAAAGATTGTTATTAAAAACCAATCTCCCGCCACGGCGCCAAATTTGAATCATTTTTATGCCAATGTGCCAACAATAGTTAATAATTTCTTCGTGTTGAATTCATTAAAACATTTATATTTCATAATTGAAGAGTTGCCTACCAAATGGATCTGAGTACCAGAATCAAGAATTGTGGGATACAGGAAAAATATCAGATTCACGGATGGTAAATACAGAAAGCACCACGTTCGGTAGCAGATTGTAAATGAATAAAAAGGTTTGAGTTTCAGTGCCAATAGCGTTGGCAATTACATCACTTTCAGATGAAAAAAAAGAAGCAAATCTGAACTTTTAGCACTTCGATCAATGTGCTCTACCACTTTACAATTGTGGATCAAAACAAAGTTTTACTTACTTCCGTGGGACTCTTCCTGACCTCCTTTCACTTTCAGGGGACACAGCCTCCACTGAAATGTCTTATGTACCGGGCACTGTCTCTTCAATACCCACAATTACTTCAATTTGAGCCCTTCCTATGCCACATGAATTATGAATGAATGTAAAGGAAGGTATTTCCTTTACATAACCCAACAATGCTTTACAAAAATGATTCCTGAAAGGCTGTGGCATCATCAAAATACATTTGTAATGGATGCACCGATGTCCCCAACATCCCTGACACAATTTCCTCCACAGGATCTAAATTAAAATTAGGAGGACCTCCACCTGTCTTTCTCGTCTCATTCCTCATGGAATCCATCTTTTCTTTTGTTGCTATTTTGAGACGCTTCGACAACCCTAAAAAAAAATGAAGGTACATAAAATATGATACTTTTGAAAGTAATAAATATAAACCATACATGCATAAATGAGTGCACACTTCTCAAATGCTTATGCAATACAAATCTGTTGTTCCAGAATAGGCATGCTGCATGGAATAAGTTGTAAATCAGCATTTTTTCCGCTTTAAAAAAAGCACTACAAGCTTATCCAGAAGTTCCAAGTTGTTAATATTTTATGATCAATGCTCACGGCACCAAGATCTGTAAAACTATCTCACATAAAAGTTCTTTACTCACCATATATTTGCGACCCATCACCTGGAGGTCTCCCTGGGTTGGAAGCATTGAATTCCTCGATTATTCTTTCCCTGGATTCAAAAGAAACACGTGAGCCTGAGTATTTATTGTCTTACAGTATAATATAGAATGATAATACTTTACAATAATTAAATTTTGTCGGAACGTACTTTTCGTTTTCTCTGTTCGAACAGCCTCACGCTCCCACAATTTCCGCTACACGTGGACGCTTGAATATCACAACATAAACACGACTGGGCAATGGGTCGCCCGCTGTTCCGCGTTGGGAAAAACAGAAGACCGAAATGCGCATTCAGAAAGGCAGCGTTGCCAGACTGAATAAGGAAGTCGATGACTTTAAAACGGGGTCCCACCAGACGACGTTGAAACTGTCTAGGCAAGCCAACGCGAGCCGCGGCAGCGGCCGGGGTTTCAGAACCACGGTTTGAAGCCTTGTTTCAGACTCCGTCTTAGAAATTGACCCCATGTATCTCGATAATGATGCTCTTGTTAACCTTCCGGTGGACGCGCCTATTTGTGTCACATAAGCGGGCGCATAGGAGCACTCTGTACTTAGGAACACTCTGTGCTGCCTCGAGAAAAGTCTTTTGCACCCCCAAAATTTCTATTATGTAGTTGAAGAAGTATGTATTAAAACTCACGACTATTCTTTACATTTTTAATGTTAATACATTCTATAAATCACAGAAATATCGCTATTTTTAGATATAGAAATAAATCAGTTTCAGTAAACCTTATAAAACAAAATATAACAAAGAAAATAATTAACTAGAAAATTGTTATTAAATAGACAAATTAATTAAATGAAACAGTTACAGTCCTTAAATTTAAGAAATGCATCAATTGGTTTTCATGAAGCTGTTTCCAGTAACTCAAGATTGCGGATTCGATGGTACCGGACTACCCAAGTTCGCGGGTTCAAACCCGATCGAAGCCGTGGATTTTTAAGGGCGAAAAAAATCCTTCGAAGGGGAAGTAAAGCCGGCTGTCCCATGTTAGTAGATTTACTTGCATGTAAAAGACCCTCAAGCCTAAATGACGCCTCTGAGCTAAATTCAAATCGCCTGTTTCGTCGCCCGAGACAATACCTTCTTTCTCCGCTAGGTGAAAGCGTGGTGAAATTTGCGTGGTCAGACGGAAGAGCGGACCTGATGGCCCGAGTCTCGCCACGTAAAATAAGGCACTAACAACAACAAGGTGCCTGAAGCCGTCTCAGCAAAGAAAAACAAAAATAAGACTAAAAGTAATGGGCAAAAATCCACAAAAAACAGCTTTCAATATGTTTGATTTTGCGTACAGTGATCGAAAATACTTATAAACGAACAATCTGAATAAGCAAAATGTTCGTTTGGAATACTAAAAATACTAATACGAGTGGGCGCGGTAGAGCACGGAGTGCTGCAGTCAGCATTTTTTTATTTTCAAATCCGTACGACTGATAAGGAGAAGGCAACGGAACGGAGATTTTTGCGTTTCGTTTAGAATGTTACGAAATGAGAAAAGCCCTCTGTCAAATAACCGTACACCATTTTAGAACAATAAAAGCACAAAGGCAGCAGGGAGTGCTGCCGGGCGCCCAGCGGAAGGTTAAGGAAGTCGTTGGTACTTTGGAGCTTCATTGCACCCCTAAAACTACAAATACCAATAGTACGCGATTTCTCGTTTTGTTGTGTCGTCCCACGCGTAAATGGGCCGAGGTGTTGGAACGCCGGTTCCGGCGTTGCTCTGAATCGGGCTGTTTACTCACGGTTTGGGGCGCAGCGCACGAAATCCCAAATGTGCATCTCGTAAAGGTTGCATTTTAAAATTGTATCAGACCATTGAGCAGCTCTCATCGTGTCATCCCATAGCTGCTTAAACTGCGCGCCCGCTCTCCGTCAACGGGATCGCCATAACGGCGATGAACTTTGTTCTACGCAGTTCTCTTAAGATCCTTCTTTGCCCAACTGTGAGCCCAGGGCGAGAATTCTCTACTTGCGTCACAGTTGTATTTTGCTTGAAAGCCGATTTCAACGTTACAGTGAAGTAATTTACTGCTTCGTTAATCTCATCTTCCGTATTTACTGATTTCTGCTGAATGAGAATTCAGCTGTGTTGCGAAATTTGCCCAGTTCCTGTCACGCGGTGTTCGAAAGTTACTTTAGCGTTTCGCTACAAGAGACGCCACTACACATGTTACCGTGTTATAATCGAAATTCAGTGTGGCGATTGAGCGGGGAAACACACACTTATTAGAGAGTTTTCGCACGACACTCTTCGGTTATACATTGTTGGTTATGCTGATTTTGCTGTGACGTATTAGTGACGTCAATAACCGAATCGGAGTCATCTTCTGTTTTCGCTCCCTTCTTTAAACGCTATCTCTTATTTTGGACGTCGGAAGTTCCCGGTAATTTACGGCAACTTTCGCCAGTCGTGAAACAAGAGTTTCGAAAAGCAGCGCGGGAAACAGTTGCAAAGAACGCGAGTAAAAATGGATGATCTTCTTATGCTTGCTGTTCTTAACGGCATAAATAGTGTGGAGGATGCTATGATTCTTCAAATTTTGAAGAGAAGAAAGAGTCAGAGAATCAGGTCATTGGAATTTTCCCGATTTAATTTTGAAGCGATTCCTTTCGAAGAGAATTTTCAGAATTTTCGGTTTCATAAAAATGATCTTCCCAGGCTCATGGTGGCTCTTGGTATACCAACGGAAATGAAAATTCAGGATCGTACTATTCCTGGTAAGTCAATAATAATGCACAGTAACGGCAAGGAAGTGGGATCAAAATCATAATGGTTATTGTTTAACTTATATTGTTTCAGGTCTAGAAGCACTGTGCATGTATTTGAGGCTACTGGCATATTCGAACAGACTATGTGATCTCGAAAGATTATTCGGTTTGTCCGGCCCCTATCTATCCCTTGTGTGTACTAGTATCATGAAATTAATAAACAAAAATGTTGGCCATCTATTGGACAATTTAAAAAATCTCATCTGGTTAAACAAGGAAAGATTTGTTTGTTATTCAAATGCAATTTCATCATGTGGTGCACCCATAAAAAACTGTTGGGGTTTTATTGATGGAACTGCACGACCAATATGTAGACCATCGATTAACCAGGAAATGTACTTTTCTGGACACAAAAGATATCATTGCGTTAACTATCAATCTGTTCTATGTCCAGATGGAATAATTGTTAGTTTGAAAGGCAGTTTTCCTGGGAGGATGCGTGATGCAGGTATAATGCGAAGATCAGATTCTTATAAAGAGCTACAAGAATGTGCAAAAATTTCTTGATGGAGATAAATTTGTTTTATATGGAGATGCAGGCTATCCGATAAGAGTGTTATTACTCAGACCTTATTCCAGAAATAATTTAACTCCTGAACAATCACATTTCAATAATATCATGAGCAGTGTAAGATTATCAGTGGAATGGGGTTTTGGGAAAATTGTTAGGGAATTTGCTTTTCTTGATTTTAAGAAAAAACAAAAATTGATGTTGCAGGATGTGGAAAACATGTACAGAACTGCTGTTTTGTTAACTAACTGTCATACTTGCTTGAATGGTGCCCAGTGTATAGAAATGTTTCAAATATCTCCACCTTCCTTAGAAGAATACCTGACTCGAAACCCAAATATTTAAATCTTTTATTTACTTTATTAAGGTGGACATAACTTTTTTAAATTTGCCATAGAAAAAACTTTTCACAGATTTACTTATTGTATTTAAAGGAAAACACCATTAAAACACTTTTTTGTATTTAATGTTTTAAATGATTGTCTATTTGTTAATATTTATTTATTAGCTTTTCATTCCTGTGTATTTAAGACAATCAAGCAATTCAAGATTTTAAATGACTGTTTTATTCATGCCTCATCTTCAATTCATGAATATATAATTTTTTGAACACATTCAGAACCATTTATCAATTAAAATACTATATTATTAAATCTCACATTGACACATATTTGAGCAAATGACTGTTATAACATGTCATGTGTATCTTTGATCAAGAATCTAAATGAATCTGCCACCCACTCACTATTGAATTACATAAATAATTTTCTTCGTTCCTTCACCAATTATTTTTTAAGAATTATATTACATCCAGTGTCAAGAAACTAAATGTTGAGGTCAAATGTGTCTTGAAACATTGCCCAAATAAAAAAATCAAAGATTTACTAAAAATCTTGTTTGATTGTCAATATCTAATGATGATCAATCAATAAATCTATTTTTGTAATTTGGATTTAATATAATGCTAAATTTATTGTTCTGTGACCAGCTTGATTGCTTAAATCATCCTTAAAATAACAGAACTGAAATAATAAAATTATTACTTTGTGAAGAACAGTTTAATAAATGAAGTACTAATATATTCATTATATTTCAACAAATTCCATTCTCCATTTGAGCATCCAATTGCAGTGCACTAAATGAAAGGAATAAGTAAATTTTTTTGATTATGCAGAGTACTATTGACGATTCATGAAAATATTTTAACAAAGAAGTGAAATGCAACAGCTTATAATTGTATTAAAAATTAGTTTTCCCCCAATTTTTAGTTTTTAATCCTGTGAGTTTTAGGATTAAAATATTTTTAATGTCAGTGAAGTTATTTCTTCATTAATACAATATTTTGTTAACTCTGCTTCTATTTTTTATTAATAGAAAGCTAATAAAATTTCTTCATAATGAACTCCATTTTTTCTATGAATGATAATAAATAATTGATTGGTTTCATTCAATTATTATTCAACAAATTAATATGGCTGGAAAAAATCTTGTATAGACGTTAATTATAACAATTAAAAATAAATAAAAAGATCGTTGCTTATTATTTACTGTATTTTATTTAATTCTTTTTTAACATTTCAATTAAATTTTCAAACATAGTTTGCTGCCTTCTTTCCATCTCCATTCGATGTTCTCTCGCCATTCAATTTTTTTTTCCTCCAATTCAATTTTCCTCCGCTTTATGTCATTTTTCTCTCTCTCTAAAGCTATTTGTTGCTCGTGTTGTTCCCTTTATTCTGTTTTTCCTTGAGAAACTGTAGGCATTCTTTCGAAAGTTGCCCTTCTTTCCTCTTTCGATATGTACTGCCTGACGTAGGAGTCCCCATGTCTGGCTAGGTGATTCCAGATTATCAAGCGTTTCTAAGGCAGTGTCTCTGGCAACAATGCCAAGTGAGCTGTCCTTTTTCAGCCCCCTTTCTATTTTTAAAATCCTTTATCATGTCACTTAGCTCCTGTAGGAGCTGCTCTTTCTCAGAATATTCTTCCTCAGTTCCTGATCTGGAAGTAAATAAAAATAATAAATGAAAGTGTTAACCCAGATATGCCTGACGTCCTATATTTAGGTCACTTGTGTTGTCGTTAGATTTTTAATTATTGAGTTGGATCCTTTTGTTCCCGAGAAATGGCAGTAGCGCAGATCGCGTCTGGAGGCCTCAAATGACCGATGCATGTTTAAACCTTATCATTTCTGTAGTTGTGTTTTCAGTTGCACACCCTTGAAGTTTAGCATCCTCAAAAATGGCTTCATCATCGCGTACTAGAAAAGACAAGTACGCATAGTTCATGTATTGTTAAAGGAATTAGTTTGCAATTGATTTTATTCGAAAGAAAACATTTCAATAATCATATTAGTGTACAAGTATAAACAAATTTAGTATTCATTCGTTGGATATTATGTGTAGAAACAAGGTGTCCTATATGTAGGTCGCTAGGAAAATATACCACTTTTTCCGAAATATACCACACTAACGCGGATAATTGTCTGATTTCAATTTTATTAATTTTTTAATCGTATTTTAACACATCTTTGTAAAATAATAGTAAATAATGTAAATTTTACATTTTTGCAGTTCATTTACACTGTCTGAAATTTTGACACTTTGGAAGAAAGACATGGGTATGAGGGGTATTGTTATTGAGTGGGTATGTGCCAGTACACAGAAGAATAATAAATTGGGAAAATGCACTTGACACTCGAAATGAACTCGTGATATCGATTACTAGAGATCGTTTCGAGTTTATTATGACAAATTTTCATGTGTGCGACAATGATGGTCTCAATAAATATGACAAGTATCCAAAAGTTCGTCCTCTGTCTGATGCATTGAATAGTAAATTTTCAGAGCCAGACAAAGAGACGACGACGAAGAAGACGAAAACAAAGGTGACGAAGGAAACGAAGACGACGAAAGCGATGAAGATGACGAAGACGACGAAGATGAAGAAGACTAAGACGAAGATGATAAAGATGACAAAGAAGACGAATACGACGAAGACGAAGATGATAAAGATGGCAAAGAAGACGAAGACGACAAAGAAGACGAAGACGAATTTGCCTTCTATCGAATTTTCATTATTACAGTGCCGGTGAACATTTGTGTTGTATCGTCCGTGTACATTTGTGTTTACTTTGCAAAACAATTATTCTTCATATTACATTATAAACATTGCAAAAATTAATTCACTCATTTTACAAGTAATATTTTACAACTGAGAGATTATTAACCAACCAGCGTCAAATAAAATTTGTTAAACTAAAAAAATTTACTTTGTTCACAATTTACGTTCTTCTGTACCCTGTATTCGCCTGACGGCCTATATGTAGGACGGTCGATTTTAGCAAAGTGAACAATATATTAAGGGTTAAATTACATTTTTTATTGTTTTAGTAACCTTATAAATAGAAAAAAGTAGACGGAATCCAAAAAATCCCCCAAAAAATAATTCAGGCATATCTGGGTTCAGCAAAAACACTATTGATATGAATACAAATAGTTTATTGTCATTTTCATTTCTTTCAGTAGCTTGTTCAACAGTTGTGAACCACATTTTCCAAAAGTAGTCCATGGAAAAAAATTACAATTCAGATTCAGATTCAAATAAAATACACAAGGCTTAGGACGCGAGCTGACTTTGGTTGTTTCGATATTCTATTTTCTTCCATCAGCAAACCAAAATAGTGCAATGAAAATAAAGTCGATACTTTGTCATGTTTGTATAAGTCCTCCATTACCTTGAATTCTAATTGCAAAATTAACATAAGTATTCTAAAACCATCGCAGGGCGGTATGTTGGTAAATCTTGACGAAGCTGTATTCTGGCTTGTTGATGTTCTTGGTATATGATGTAGTGGGTTAGACATCTGTGATATCAAGTTACTAGTGTAATTGGAAGAAATTGTGTTGTTTGAATTGTATCAGGTTATAACGTGAAACCACCAATGTGTTATTAACCTAATTACAGAAAACAGACTTCTATTAACTACTTCATTTGACTAATTGTTTGATCATGGTGGCAAAACTATTTGTATTTCAGAGTTGACAGTGTACATTCATTTTAGTGTCTGTAATTTGTTTGATCATATTTTTTGCATTTGTGTAGGAATTTAATTTTTACAAGGCAGATATATTGTGTTTGGAACATGTGTTCTATTTTTATTTGACTCCTATTGACTGATTTTTACAAATTCTTTATTACATGTGTGTATTTTATCACTCAAGAATAATCTACATTTATGTGCATTACTGCTTTAAATCATTCAATTTAATACAATCAGGCACCCTTGTTTCAAGTAGTCTTCTATTTCTTAAATGTGTGTGATTTTTGTACTGAAGAAACATTAATTTTTTTTGTAATCATTGCTGTTTTACCAAATTCTACTTGAGTGTGTAATAAAAGAAACTAAATTTGTTATGAGCCACAGTATGGTCAATTAGGCATTGTTGAAAGATTGGCAGCACTAGAAAGATTTAAGAAATAAAGCAAATATTTCAAAGGCCAAGAAGAATTATAAACTTCACTACTGTGCTATGTACTATAGGGGGACAAGTTTGAAATCTCCCTTTTGGGAGGTGCTTAATTTCGCGGGATTTTGCTTCTGGATTTATAAAACATATGACTAAACTACTACATAAATACTTTCAGTGCTAGAAACATGAAATCTATTGCGCTAATAAGAATAATGAATTTATTAATTACCATTGTACATACTGAGACGAACCGGACGAAGTCCGGTCGTCCCATGAGGAATTCATGCTGTGACCGCACGCAATGAGGACCAACGCGATTTTGAAAACCGCGCGCCGTCAACGTCAGAGAGTGACGCAGGCGACGGTTGATTTCAAAACCCGCGACCAGAATGACGTTTGCTAATGATGTGAGAGCAGATAAGCCCCAAACTAGCCATTGGCCGGTGCAGGTCACGCCAGGGGGGGGAAAGGGCATCCTGAAAATCTGCGGGGAGAAACATTCTTGTAAAAATTTCCAACGGAGCAAGACTTTCGAAAGTGCGGGAAGTGAAGTTACGCGAGTAGAATTTCAAGAGTGTCTGAGATTCTTCAGTGAGCTACTAATCGAAGTTCGTATATGAGGAAAATTCCGGCCAGGAGCAAAATCGGACTGTGAGACTGAAGTTGTGCCCGACAGGGAATTTATATTGTCCCCAAGGCATCGAAAGCGTGGAAGCAGACGCCCCACGCCACTTCCTCTTTGTCGACCAGGCTGCCGAGAACGAGTCGCCCGCCACCGGAAAACCTCCAAAATGAATATCAGCTCCAAAGAATAACGACATCCAAATTTCTGGAATTCACAAACTATCTGCACGTGTGTGAAAAAAAAGACCTGATTCGCATCCGAGAAGCTGGTCCGATAAACACGGAAACCTGCGAGGAGGAGAGACGCTGCGGAGAAACTCGACGTTCGCATCGCGAGGTCGCCGCCGGCGCCGCTGCTACCCTTGCGAATGCGCGGAGCCCAGCCCTTCGCTCGGCCGTGAAATCGGAGAGGTCATCAACCCCGCCCAGCCCCGACTGCTAGTCTGCGAGCCGACGCCCGCCAGAGCGCGAGAGGGAAGGTCACTAGAGATATTACACCGCCCTGTGGAGAACGAGCGTGAGTACCCGTGAAATTCAATAAATTGATGAAAAGGTAGAACATTCTGATAAACTCAGGAGAGACTATTATGAACAATCCTAGTTTGCAGATATCTTTTGTTTCAAAGTGGTTTTGTAAATTCAATTTAATGTGGAAGGCGCTGCTAGCCGACCACAAAGCAGAGTAACAATTAATGTTAAAGGAAACAGTGCGAAATCTAAATGTTTAAAAAGGGTAAACGTGAGGTTAGAGCGCTGAATGTTCTAATGTATTATTCAGGTAGCTCCAGCTGGAAGCAAGATTTACGTAATTAATTCGTGCATTGATAAGAGTGATAATCGCGTCAGGTATTGAACGCGAATCACTAAAGTCATTTCTAGGAGTAGAACGGATAAAAACTTGTTTCCTAGGAAGTATTTGCATGTATTGTGTAACGTCAGAACGAGGCAAAGCAGTGGTTTGCCCGCTGTAACTTGGTAAATGGTGTATGACTTATTTTGGTTAATGAATGAATTTTCAAATCACTTGTGAATTGTGTGATTCCCCCTATCACTAACCAAGTAGGATTTCCTGGAGGGGGAATACCTTAGATAATTAATAAACAACCGGCAGGGCCTGGTGACGGAGTGGCGACAGAAGCGCTGCACGGTACCGGTGACACCCACGCCAGAAAGACTTCTCGTGGGGTATAAACGCCCTGACCCTACATAGGTTGATTGATGCCGGCGCGTCGCACAGAGACGACGTGTTCCGTCGCAATACATAGGAGTCGACTTAAGTTTCAATTACGAAATTGAGAGTCGTATATTTGGAATCCACTGCCCTCCAATGTATAGATACAACATTTTTAATTGAATCTGAGAGTTGTGGGACAGAGACTTGAAATATACTAGAAATTGGTGGTAACATTCATTTTGATTTTGATGAACTGTTTTTGATGTATTGAATATTGTAATTAATGATGACATTTTTAAGTTCAGTTATGATGATCAGTAGTGTGAAACTAAAACGATTGTTCCACAAAAGAGAAAAAATTAATAAAATGTAATGTGTGTATTGCTTGTATGGAGAATTATTTAACTAATAGGCTAATTTAATTCAGTTTTTGGGGGCAATATCAAAAAAATATGGCAAATATATTTAAAACTTAATTTAATGCTTTTATTACTTAGTGGTATGTAGCTTTTGAAATAGTTTGTGTATTTCTTAAGTCTCTATTCCATTACGAACGTTTATTCATGTCTAATTGACGTTATCAGGACTCATAACAAACTTAAATTGTTTAGATCATCAAGTCAAATTAGATATAACCGCAATGTTTACAAAAAACCTAGACATTCCTTCAATACAATAATTACACATATTTAATGCAGAAGAAGACTAAGAATATTTAGAACAAGGGATGCCAGATTGTGTAAAAATGAACATTTGAAAGCAGTACAGTAATGTAAATACAATTTTCTGTCAGCAGTAATATGAAGACATATACAATTAGGAACTTAGAAAAATCATTCATTTGAGAACAGGAGTCAAACAGCAAAGGAACAAAAAATGTTCAAAACAGAATTTTACTCCTCTGGAAAAATTAAATACACATACATGTACCAAAAAAGAAGAAGAAGAAGAAGAAGCTAGATGCATTACTGATTTAAAACTAGCATATGTTAAAAAGAATAGCCAATGTGAGCAGTTGACTTACAAATAATTTTGTCACCACTAATGAACATTTAGTCAAATGAACTAATATTTGAAGTCTGTTTTCAGCCCCAATGTGATCAATAACACTGTCGATATCTCACAATTTAACTAGATGCAATAAACTAGTAATTTGATGTTATTACTACCATAAAATCAACATAGATTTGTCATGGTGTACCAATCCCATAGGGGTATTTAGACAGAATTATTGTGATAATTCAGTGATCACAATTCATGTTTATTATTAACTTTATTTTAGAAATCAATAATTATAGCATAAACTGACCCAATATATAAACCAGACTTTATAAAAATAAATAATTTATATTTGTGTTTCCCAGTGAGGTTTGTATCAATCCTTGGAGGCCGATGAAATGTTAAGAGGGGGGATAATAGTGATCAAGGGAGGAACTGGAGGTCAATAGCCAAATATGCCCTGGTAACTGATTGGTGGTATTCAAAATTCTATTGATTACAAAATATTATTGTTAATTGTTTTTATGTAAAGGTTTACAACATCACTAGGTTATATTTCCATAACTCAATAATTATAATAGTGCTCAAAATAATAAAACACAAACTTAACAAGCCATTTTTTCAAAATTTCTGTTCGTATTTTTTATCCAGTAGTTATCAGGTTGTTTACAAGAAATCGTTTACATTATGATTACTTTGGTTTTTATAATTTACAGATAGAAAAAGTCAGTGAGATTGATAAAGCCAATCATTGTTTTAAAAGAAGTTGATGCAAGAATAAGGCTTTGAATACATTATTTATAAGAAAGTAATTATTGAAGAATATTTGTTTTACAATCAGACCTAGATAAGTGGAAGTGCATGCTTAAATATTAACAAGTAAAAAAATGTTCAACCCCATTGTCAATAACTAAATACAATAAATGGTAACACCATTAAAGAAAAAAACACTACTTAAGTAAAATTAAAAAATATTGTTGGTAATAATAAAATAAAAAAGAAATATGTTCTAATTAAATACAGAGCATAAAATGATTGGTAGTACATTAGTAAAAATCAGTCAAATGTCCAGTAGTAAAATAAATACAACGAAATAAGCAAACTAATGAAATAGAGGAAGTAAATCACAATGAAAACAACTATTTCACATGCAACATAAAACATTTGTAACATACAAATACTGGCAAAAACAAAGAAGCACATTTATTAAAATTTCAAAATATAAAATGTAAGGAGTATCATGTTGTAACATACAGAAAATATGTAAGGCGAATATCCCGCAGTTAAATAAAACAAAATTATTAACATTTCCATTAAACAAAACTTGCAATCAAAAATAAAACCCCATTCAATAATTTCTTTTAAAAAATCAAATAAATATATTTTTAATAGGTCATAGCCCATTTCCACATACTCATCCGAAAGTTGGTTGCACAAATGAGGGTCTCAAATAGAGAGGAAGCATATAAAAGATTTCTGTAGATATTTTATGGAAAGAACAAAGTATTGACAAAATTTTGAGATTATGGTTTCTGTTTGCTGATCTAAGAAAATACAGTATCAAAACATAACCATGGTTAACTCTTAGCTTACACCTGTGAATTTTATTTAAATCTGCCACGTCGGCCATTTTCACACCTAGACCAATCAAGGGCCGTTATTTTTTTCTGGTTCCGAATGAAGGTAAAGAATGCTAATATGCCTCCCGGACACCGCAAAAAGCGCTGGAAGTTTAACAGTTGAACATCGCAAGTACGAAAACAAATGAATTGCGCGGGAAATACGCGGGAATGAAACGAACGGGTTTCGAATTCCCAGTGTATGTCAGTAGACAGTCGTGTGCAGGTTGATATTGTGGTTTGTGAGAGTTGGGTTCGTTTAAAATGGGAAGAGTAACAGTAATCGCTACGGCGGCAGCTAGCATTATTGTGGCTTCAGCTGTCATGGCTGGACGTAAGCGAAAGAAACGTTGCACTTGGGTGAAATCCTGGGTGCAGAAGAGAGAGACTGGTGTGGGTCTACTACACATGGTAGACAATGAATTGCGCCTGGAAGACCCTCATTGTTATCGGCAGTTCATGAGAATGACCGAAGCAAATTTTGATGAGCTCTTGAGCTTAATAATTGAAGACATTAAGAAGGAGGACACCTGTATGCGAGCTGCAATTTCCCCACGAGAAAGGTATGGTACATTACGAAAGTATACTTTTCGTGTACATACATGCAGGGCTTGATTTCTGGCGGAACGGCGTTCCTGTACGTCGTGAATATATTATTAAATTAAGTTATAAAAAATATAATTATGTCTATTAAAATGCTTATTAATTTCGGGTGTGTTCCGGTTCCTAAATTTTATAAATCAAGCTCTGCATGCACGCATAATGGTCATTCACGACCGAAATATTTAAACTGCATAGGCTCGTTCTTTGTTGATGGGTTGTTTTAGCTAAATATTGAATTTTTGCAGGCTAGCCGTGACTTTGCGATTTCTCGCAACAGGAGAAACGTACAGGTCTCTCATGTTCTCCACGAGAATCCATGAAAGTACAATTAGCAAAATTGTGCCAGATGTATGTAGAGCCGTCTACACACATTTGCGACCATTGTATGTGAAAGTAAGTTTATAAAGCATAAGCATTATGTTCACAGTAATTGTTAATTGTAATTGACATAAAACTTGTTTTTCTTTTAGTGTCCTCAGACTCAAGCGGAGTGGATAAATATATCCAAAAAATTTGAAGAGCTCTGGGACTATCCAATGTGTATTGGTGCCATTGATGGCAAGCACATAGTTTTCAGAGCACCAAGATCTGCAGGATCATACTATTTTAATTATAAAGGGGCACATTCCATTGTTCTGCTGGTAATTGTGGATGCAGAATGCAAATTTTTGTATGTGGATGTGGGAGTAAATGGCAGAGTGAGTGATGGTGTAGTCTGGAGGCACACTTCCTTTTACAAAAACATGGAGAAGTTACAAATCCCTCCATGTGGTACATTGTGTACTGGTGTAAATGTGCCATATCATTTTGTTGCTGATGATGCATTTGCTCTGTCTCAGCGCTTAATGAAGCCATTTCCAGCAAGAAACTTAACAACAGACAGAGTAAATTTTAATTATAGACTATCCCGAGCCAGGAGAGTGGCAGAGAATGCTTTTGGAATACTGCCCAATAGATTCAGAGTGCTCTTATCACCCATAAATTTGGATGTTGAGAAAGTAGATCATTTGGTGCTGGCAACAGTTGCACTACACAACTTTTTGGCATGCAAAAACAAATCCAACTACACTGATACATCAGGTACAAACGTGAATTACTTGGAATACATAAGTACACTTATGAAGACATTACTTGAAAATAATGAGGTTTTCCTTACTGTTGCAGGTGGCCAGTTGGTCTCAGTCGATACTTTAGCTGCTAATCCTGGCCAAAGAAGTACAATGGCAGCACAGAGGATGAGGGACGGATTAGTGGAATATTTTAAAGAAAATTAAATGCTAATAAAATATTTATTTACTTATTTATTCCTGCTTTTGATTATATTATAAAATATATTTTCAATTTCATGCTGAGCTTCAACCCGCTCCTCGTCCATGAGCTCACGAATCCTGCTCGCAACATACTTTCCGAATATCATGGCAGAGTCATCTTCTTCCAATCGCTGCAATGCTGATGACGCATTCTGCAAAGCATTTGCAATAATATTGTCATCGTTTTCTCTTCCTCTTTTCTTACTTTTCCGCAACCCAGAAGGATTGCGGTGTTGTGGAGTCTCAACTTCGTTGCTGCACAGAGGTTGCAAAGCGACACTGTTGCTGCATGCAGGTTCTGATGCAACATTACGGCTGAACGTAGGCTCCGACGCAACAACACTGTTGCTGCACCCTGCCTCCAAATTTAATTCTGTGCCAAGTGATAAACCTGACTCACCCACATCAAATGTGCCTATCGCCTCATAGCCATCCTCTAACACAAGCGTGTCTGTAGATACAGTATTATCACTTTCAACTCTTTCTAAACTGGACCTCGAGTCCCTCAACTTTAATACTGGATCAAGGAATTTGAGGTCCTTGAAATAATATAGGGTGGGCTGATACACTTCCAATGTACCACACCCCGACTTCCTACGATCCTCCATCTTCTTCTTCTGAGTCGCATAGGTGGACCGTAATCCGTTCCACTTCTTTGCTTCTTTAGGAGTGGTACCGGGTCTGCAATGCAAGAAGATTATACTGTACTATTGTTTTAATGATTCGCAGAGGTTTTATTTGTACATGCACTATGTGATCTTCCTTGGGTCTTGTACTTTTCAGTCCAATATATTTCCTAGATTCATTTGGGGTGAAATTTTGGTTTTTGGCGTCATAAATGCACTAGTCTGCAACACCACCTTCCACAGATTTCTTTAATTTACCCACTCTTAATAAATAAATTAGGGAATAGTGTTGTAGCAGAGGAGTGCATTTGGGACATCGAAAACCAAAATTTTACCCCCAAAAGAATGAAGAAAATATAAGTACTGGAGTAAAAAAGTATTAAAAGTACAGGATATACTCAATTCGTGTTATTATGTACTCACCGACTTTTGGATAAAACATCTGAAATGTCTTTGAATGCCTTCTCCCTCTCTACCTTATTTTTGTAGCCTTCCTAGGCTTGAATCGTAAATATTCGGCTTGTCCTTCATCATCTCAATCAACCACATGACAGTATCCGGGTGCCACGATGCCATACTGTAAGCAAATAAACATAAACCATAATTAAAAGATTGGAGGTAAATAGGTAGTTCACATTAATTTAATTTAAATACCATAACCTCAATTCACCTTCGTACAGAAATCTCACAAACGCAATATCTGCTCACAATGAAACACTAATGCCAAAAAAAATTAAATTATAGAAATACATGAAAGAGGTGCATTTGTATTTCGTGTTAATTTTTCTATAGTAAATGTTCACTCACCTGTGTACAGAGATCTCGCAATAAATCTCACAGTTTAATACAGTTGCACACAGTACACACAGTTGCAATACAGTACACACGAATGCAACACTCCTGCAAAAAATTAATTTAATTGTTAATTTTTGTTAATTTTTCTATAGTAATGTTCACTCACCTGTGTCAGCTATCTCGTAATAAATCTCACAGTTTAATACACGAATACACATCTCACAGTTTAATATAGTGCACACGAATGCAACACTCCTGCAAAAAAAATTAAATTATAGAAATACATGAAAGAGGTGCATCTGTATGTCGTGTTAATTTTTCTATAGTAATGTTCACTCACCTGTGTACAGAGATCTCGCAATAAATCTCACAGTTTAATACAGTTGCACACAGTTGCAATACAGTACACACGAATGCAACACTCCTGCAAAAAAATTAAATTATAGAAATACATGAAAGAGGTTCATCTGTATGTCGTGTTAATTTTTCTATAGTAATGTTCACTCACCTGTGTACAGCTATCTCGCAATAAATCTCACAGTTTAATACAGTTGTAGTGGTACACACGAATGTAACACTCCTGCAAAAAAAATTAAGTTATAGAAATACATGACCGACGTGCATTCGTATATCACGCTTAATTTTCTATAGTAACTTCAACTCACCTTCAAACTTATGTAAAGTAAAATAAGCTGGAGGAAGTAGCAACAAAATCGCTTCGCAGCACACACAATAGAACAAACACAAACTCACACGACTGAAACGCAGAGATATAAATAGGAATACATAAAGAACTGGCGCCCACGGAAGCAATCCTGGTTCCCAAACGTGACACCAGGGGCGCCACAGTCAAACTGGATGAAAAGTGGACGTAAAAATAAAGCATGCTTCATTTTTACGTACAAATTCAATCCTGTCTGGTTTGTAACTTTTCTGTACCGACGAGAAAGGATGAAAACATGACCGTGTAATGCAGCCTTTAGGAGTTGCTTTGGATTAGTTTCAGTTTCTCCCAGTTCTTTTGTGACCGCCGAGAGTATCTTCTCGTTGGTGGAGAATTCCATTATGCCTTTGATAATGATGGTTTTCTGCTTTTGTAGCGCAACGACGCTCGCCTGGTTTGTTAGGGCCTCCGAAAACTTTTTCCTAACCTCTTCGAGATTTTCTTCTTTAAGGACAAAAAGGTACTCTCCCCGCCGTGTCTTGCGAATATTTTTAAAGTCGGCGCCATCAGTTGCGGGATTCACCTTATTGCCTAGTTCTTTGAAAATGTCCGCGTAGGTGACATTGTATTTTGCAATAACTTTTATGGCCTTCGTCCGAATTTCTGTTTTCGGCTTTTGCTTCTGGGCAGCCGTTTCTCTTACTTTCACTTGTTTCGTTTTCTTCTTTACAGTTTGCCACTCGCCATCCTCACAAATTTCTTCGGACTCCATTTGGCTGTTCTCTTAGTTTGTTGCTCCATGCTCCTCCGTCTGCTCTGGAGTCTCGCTCTTCTCTTGCATATCTCGGCGGACTGGTTCGTCCTTCTGTTTACCATGTTTCTCCTTTCCCTTTGTTTTCTTCTCCATGGCAAGTTTCTTGAATAGTTTGACTTGGCATGCTTTGTCTTCCTTGCGCGTTGCCTCTCTGTTTATGCATTTGGCAATGCTGGACAAGAGGTTAGGCGTGTTGTTTCCCTGTAGTCTTTCAAGGAGAGCCATTGCCTCCGTCGTCCCTTCGTTGACAGTTTTCTGCATATTTTTGCATGGGGCGATTACATCATTCATGCGAGTCAGGCATGCTGCAAGATCTGAAGTGGTTCGTTGCATTTCGCATGCAGCAGATTCCACATTTTCAATTTTTAATACGTCATCCGTATGTCCTTGTTCTTCGTCGCCAGTAGCTACCGCTTTGTCTTCTACCTTGCTTCCGCTCGTCTCCTGATCGGTTTGCCCGATCCGTTCCGTGTTCTTACTCTCCTGCCATGCCTGTGGAGACACTACGTCACGGTTTGAAATGTCCGCCATTACCGTGGTCGCCCACCGCTCCGGTAGGAGCGCTGCAGGTCACCTAGTTCGTGTTCCACCCGTATGGGGCACTAGCAACAGTCGGCATATACTGCGATTTTTGTAGGAAGAGCTCTCAAGATAACTCAAATCCCATCTTCGCGATGGAATATGTCACGGCATTTCGTATCATTCACAGTCGTTCCGCTAGATTTCGCACGATCGCGACCGTATGAAGCAGTGCTTGCGATCATGCGACTTCTACCGGCAAGACCGAGAAAAGACGCGAAATGCCGTGACATATTCCATCGGGAAGATGGGACTTGAGTTATCTTGAGAGCTCTTCCTAGAAAAATCGCAGTATAGTCTATCATCCAGCCACGCGATAGCAGCACTGTACACTCCGTATTCCAAGGACGCTTCCCAAGGACAAGATGGCGCTCACCCACGCTAACAAGACACGCCGAATATAACACGTATATTTCGTGAATAACGGAACCCCCGCTTTCCTGTCATAAAACGGGACGCCAAAGAGCTTCAGGCATACACTCTTCTTACCTTTATCGGCAATTGAGGTACATAACTAAGGAAAACACCGCCACAAACGAAGAGCACGAACCAGAGTTGTGCCGTAGACTATAAGCTTACGTCTACGCGTGTTTTCTACACGTCTACATGACTCTTTTTACGCGTAGACTACGTAGACAATATAATGTATGTAGACTATTTTTTCACATCAAATAATTCAAAAAAGTTTATAAGTAGTAACAATAGGAGCGTGTCGCAATGAATATTAAAAAAAATATTTTCGATTCAATAAGTCAAACAAAATATACCACTCAAGGAACAAGTTATACTTGGGTTTTCATTTCTTGGCACGTGAGGGCCTGTCTTCACGATGGAATATCTCATGGCATTTCGCGTCTTTCTCGGTCGTGGTGCTAGATCGTAGATGTCGCATTATCGCCAGCACTGCTCCATGCGCCACAACCGCGATTATGCGGCACCTAGCGACACTACCAAGAAAGATGCGAAATGCCGTGAGATATTCCATCGTGAAGACAGGTCCTTACACGCTAAGAAATTAAAACCTAAGTATACCTCTGTAACCACCACAGGTACATACTGATTTCGAATACGTTCAAGGACCGGTGGGATCACATAGTTTCTAATAAAATGCAAAATATCTGGTTCTACCGACGGAAATTGTGGTCAGTGAGCTACCCCAAATCTCCAAACCTGGGTCAACTTTCAAAGGCTTTATGCGTAAAGAACAGGTAGTCTTTACTAGGTTAAGAACTCACCACTCCCAGTATTTTTGATGTTAAAACTTGTCCCAGATGTGGTCAATAAGTTCCAATAAATGTATACACCCTACAACGATATCAACAATCAATACAACCTAATTCACTTTATACAACATGTGCAGCAAATGTAAGGAAGGCAGGTCTGAGATTGAGCAACTACTTGTATTCAGTCATTACTAAACTGTCATGTACTATACTGAATAGGTCCCTTTTTTGGCTAGATTTGTAATTTCTGTATTATGTATGTTAATATTGTTATTGTATCCATTTTGTTTATGTACTGAGCATTACGTTATTTTCTGATAATTATTAAAGTATAGTCACAAAACCTATCCGCTAAAGCAGTTATAATTTTTTGTAATACAACCATATTACAGACATTTCATCTGCCATACTTGGAGACCTCTTAATTTGCTAAAAATGGCAAAATGAATAAAATAATTAAATAGTATGGAACTTGAAAAATATTTTGAGAAGAAATCACAAATGTAATAAAAATGCATCTTCGTGAAATAAATCTCACAAATAAAATACAACCAAACAGAATCAAATAACAAAATAAGATATTTACAATCTAACATAAAAACAAATTCATATTATTTTAATAACACAGAAATATTTTTATTTCTATATTATAATAGAACAGGATTTCAGAAAAAAACAATATTCATGCATGTCAGATAAAATTCAACCAAAAATTCATAAATTATAAAATTAACAATCAAATACTTACACAATTAGGTTGATTATTTACCTGGCATACTAGAGATTTTTTCCGAGTTAATTATTAAATCTGAACAGGTTTCCAAATTAAACATGTATCAAATTTAATTGTCCATTCACCAAGGTAAATTTTCATATTTTCGTCTTTTCATTTCATATTATTTTTATAAAGTTGCTTTCTACATATTAATCATAAGTTCAGTTTACCAACCCTTTTTATTTATATATTTATAAATATATATATATTATATATATATACATACATACATACATGCATATAAACAAATGTATTTTATTTAATTTGGTGAATAGAGTTTTGCACCCTCGAAAGTGAAGAACTATCAATCTTCTGCACATGCACTAAAGTGATACAATTCTTGAACTGCGTATAAGCAGAAGATCGATAATACTTACCATTCAAGGTGGCAAAAACTCCCTAATAGAAACTACTTTTAAAGGGTTATTTTCTCTGAAATAAAACACAGGAAAAAACTTGGTTTCTCTCATTTTATTTTCTGAAAAAATCGTGTAATACACAATTGTCCCTTTAACAATATTAAATGGTTCAGTAATCATCTGCATTGTTGTTATCTAACATTTTGAGTGTGTAATAAATATGAAGAAGTTTTGATGATCTTTCAAAATCTAAACGATTTCTGAGTGGTGAATGTATGTAAGACCAATTTGAAAATACACGTTCCACTTGAGCAGAAGAAGCAGGTATTTTCAGAAATTTCAAAGCTAAATTGCTCAACTCTGGGTGGTGATGTTTTGCCATATTCCAGAACACAACTGAGTCAGTGATGTTCTTTACAAATAGTTTTTGAAATATACCAATCTTTTCTTGAAATTCATGAAGACTGCCTATTCCTACGTGGCTAAACTCATCTAACAGAAAGTCCTGTACATTTTGAATCCTGCTACTCAGCAGCAAATGTTGAGCATCATTGCAGTGCTTGGGATTGAGACAAAAAGCAGTGAGAGCATATATATTGAGGGACATATCTATCCTATGTTTTAATTCATTTTCAAATTTATTAAATTGGCTTGGAATTGTTAGATTTAACCACAGATGAGTTGCATCAGCAATTGAAGTGTTTGGATTCTGGCAAACATTAATCAATGAACAAATTGGGTCAAAAAAGTTTTATATTGTCTCGAACCTCATCAAGATAACTCATCATCAAAAATTAATGCTTTTACAGCTGGTTTTATTTTCCTAAATCGGCTATCGTTGGCAATGAGAATTTTCATATGTTGTACATTTTTCACCAGACACACAAATGAGTCTATATGAACACCAACGAGTATCACATGGAGTTTTTATTCTGCAACCACCGTGTTTCACGAAGGCACTCTCAAAATCTGCCTGTCTAAACTCTTTTAATACAATTAGTACCTTACTAGACCTCCATCTAAGACATCTTTTGCAAGCAGATTGCCAACATGACTACTACAATTACTGTGCCATAGAGAAACAGTTTTCCTCATTTTTAACATATTTGAGGCATTATCAGAAACAACAGACATAAACCGTAGTGTCGTACAATGACTTAGCCTTAATGATAGATTCATTTACAATATCACAAAGCTTACTAGCAGTTTCTGCCTCGCCACTTAAATCCCAAGCATTAACAAATGCTTGTGCACCTCCAGCATTGTGTATCATCGTTACAACAGTTTTTCTGTTATTCGATGTATTCTTCCAACCATCAATTAATAATACACTTTGTTCCTCAATGTCTTCCTTACACAATTGTACACATTCTTTATATTTATTTTCCAGTAAGGTGGTTGCCAATGCTTTACGACCAGGTAAATGTTTAACATAACCAGGGCGGAGAGTTTTAATAAAATTTTTGAAATTATCCGATTCTACCACACTAAAGGGAATATTACATCCAAATATTAAACTACTAAGCTTTGAATTTAGTTCTTTTATTTCTTCATCAGAAACCCTATCAACAAAATTATCTAGTGAAGAATTTTTCTTTCGCTTTTGTTTAACGAATGAACTTTGCACAACTGATGGAATTGAATCAGGAGTGGATTCAATGTTTGTATTAAAGTTTCCCACACTGTCACATTTCAATGAAGATGTAATGAAAGTGGCCTGTGTTGAACTTGTGTTGATTTCTTCTTGCTCCTCGCAATACACTGAAACTGCAACTTCAACTCCTGTCCTGTCAAATACATATTCTTCTAGTACCATCTCTACCTGCTCTAAATCAATGTCTTGTATACAAGTTTCAGAGACGTTTTGATTACCTACAGAATTTTCCCAGTTCTCCAGAGAATTGTCAGTTCTTTGTGTTAGAGTTGCTGCTGGTAATTTCTTCTTGCAAATACCTCTACAAAAAAACAACCACCATAAACATTATTAGATGCATATAACCAACATTTACTTTCAATTCTTGTAAAAATGTAATGTAAATAGTTAAAAGTAATATGTATTAATTTCATTCTTACCTGTGTGCTTCTAATCTAGAAGATGAAGTATTTGTGAGTTTCTTCTTGCATACATTGCAATGAGCGTAATATTTCCCGTTTTCCTTCAACAGGGTAAAATTTAACCTGTCGAAATTATTATTTGGAGGCCTTGGCGAAATTATTATTTTAGGCGCTTTACTTTTTGTGGAAGCAGGAGAAAAACAATTTCATAGGCTCTATTCAGTGCACGTAATATACATTATATAATCAAAGAATTGTACTCACAATCTGCTCACAATTCACAATAGCCACAATCGCAGTAGAAACTTTCTTCTGCATCAACATGAACCAAACACGTTTCCTCCACGTGCAGTGTCACCAACCCGGTACGCTGAAATACTGTACAGATCCCTCATGTCGCCAACCTTTTCGCCACTCGCAAGAGAGGCAGACATAAATATTTTTAATACTTCACAGGGGGAAAAGGAAAATCCAGTCACGATTCTCATCCGCCCCATACATATTTTTGAAGCAAAACAATGTTAACTTGAAATTTTAAATACGTTTGTTCATAATGGCAGTACTCCATTGGGTATGATCCAATCTATGAAGTATTTGTTTTCAATAATTGAGTGTAATTATAAATAAATGTTGGCTTTCGGGGTCGGAGTTTGGCCCTCATAGTTTCGCTCCTGCCTCAGAAAAAAAGATACCGTTGTCTACATAGATTACCTTTGTCTACGCAGGGTACGTTGTTTACGCGTAGACGTAAACTATTGTTCTTTACGCGTAGACGCACATCTCTGGCACGAACGCGGCAAAGCAGACGACCATTACCAACCTATCACCGCCATACCAGTCATTCTGTGTTTCTTAAATATGAGAGTTAATTGATAAGTTTGTTGCTTCATTATAATTTACAGTTCATGTAGTATCAGCTCTAAATGTAGTATCTTGTGCATTGAATGCGGGTTCCATTGGAATAAACGGCTTATAAAAAGACAGAGGAGGTGCTTTTTCTCCAAGAGCTAATTTTGCCACAGGGTATCTAACTGGTGGCAAATGTACACTTGGCACACCAAAATTTCTGAACACTGCAGCCTGGTGTTTGCAAACTTTCCATGCTGGCTATTGGCGCAAAAGCAACACCCGCATTCAGTATTCATACTATATAGTATTTCAGAATTCTTCTCACTGGGAACCATAAAAAATCTTCCCGTGACTTTTTTTAAAATCACACTCTTTAATATACTTTCCCTTTTCCATCAAAGCGTTAAAGGGCAGTCTAGCACTGGTATTTCTACTATATGCAAAATCTCTCAATCTGTTGCAGTAGTATTTTTCAAGTGCTGTGGATATAAAATCTATAAGGTCCACAACATTGTAAACCCTCACTCGTGAAAGAACAATTTTTTAAAATAATCTGACTAATTTCTAAAAAAAATATTAGAGTGGTGTCCTTTCACAGTTGCATCTCTCCAAGCAAGGCGCCATTTTTATTTTTTAAATTTGCAGGTGTCTTGAAGATACTTTGTCCAATTCACTATATCTGTCGACATTAAGGCATCATGTAATGCCCCTTCTGCTCCTTCTACTGACTGAGAATACAAAACCTTTTAGAAATGTCGCATCGTAACTTGTTGAGATTCCTCAATGCCACGTTTTACATCCCATAGCCATCTCCATACTGATTGACGTACATGAAATATACACAGTAAGTTACTGCTTTCAGGCCACACAGCCTTAAGGGCATTGATTTCAGTTTGGGAATTGTCTGTTACAAAATACTTGGGCGCATTGAGGAGTAGGAGTACTCCTGTAGGAGTCACTCACACCTTTCTTCAGAAGCTGGAATCCAGTGGTATAGGAGACTTCAGTTTGTCCTGGAGTAATTACAATGCCTACAGGCACTGCACCAGCAGCACAAGGGGTTCGTAAAAATGTGATACTGTGGTTTGCAGCATCACAGGCACTGGTGGTGTCTACGAATACTAATTGATTTTTCGCTATTAAATCATTAGCTCTTTTCATTAGTGGAGTTCTGACTACAACAGCAAGAGAAGCCTCTTGTCTTAACAATGGCGCCATGTTCTTCATAAAGTTTTAATTTTTCCTTTATTTTCTGGAACAGTGTTAATTTTCGTTAGATTCGTAAAAATTTCCAAATCAAGTAAATGGAAATATATGTAATAAATTTGTCATCCTAACATTATTCCGCATGTAAACAAACACACGTGCTCTTCGCGCATTCAAGTTCTTGTCGCCACTCTTTTTCAGGGAGTAGAGCGCGATACTAGTTAGGGCCTTGCAAAAATGTATTTATTTCTTCTCTGTATGCCACGAACGAAGTCGAATGAAGGTTCTGTTCTGCATTGCAGAGAAATCGGACGCCGATTGACCCTGAAACCAATAACGATTGTTACGCGTCTCTGAGATAACACTCATTCTCCAGACTGGCGTGTGGTGCCGTGCCTTCGTGCACGCCAGCTGTCCCCATCAACGCTGTCGTGTTAGATATACGTCTCGGTACAACAGATCATAGTTTCGGCAACGGATTTTTGACCAGTTGAAATTCCATTCTTGAAGGTGAAGGTTCTAAAAGTTAGTTTTTTTTGTTGTTAATGAAATGCGATGTTTTGGCAACTCCGATAAACTGACTTTTGTGAACACGTTGAACATAATATTATGAAGCTCTTCCCCGTACATCAGGTTTTAAACATTCACAGACAAAACCCTTAGAAGTGGCGAGAATAAAGTCCTTTTGAAACTAGCGACTACAAATCCGAGTGACTGTGCGACAGGTAGAAGAACTGACCACCGAATTGACAGGCGTTAGAATCTGGAGAGAGCACATCATGTTTGTAAGAACCCTGATATTTAAGCACATTACATGCTTGTTTGATATTGTGGGGTACCGTAGAACAAGTACCAGTGAGAATTTTATTTATTTACGTCAAAAACAGTTAAAAACTGCGTGTGACGAGCTATGGTGAGAAGTGAATTTTGTGCACGTTTTCATAATTCTGTGGTCTCTATCCTAAACCATATTCTAGTCGAATTTTGAATACAGAAAAGAGAGGTTTTTTTCGAGTTTTGTTGACAAAATATTCGCTCCTATATAATAAAATATATTTTCAAAGGTAAATTAGCTATAAATTCCTGCCCTGAACCCTCATGTTCTTCATGAAAGAATAATACTTTTTGCCGCGATAATATGAAAAACTATAATTTGAATAACTATATTTCCCACTGAAATTCAGAAGACGTGCACAAATAATGAAGTTACATTTATGTCCAGAAGCAAAACAAGGGACCATCTCAGCATTTGCTCAAGGATCAGGGAAACTGGACGAAAAACCTGATCGAGATGGGGGCCATCAACCCAGAAACTGTGGTACAATACTTGTTACAGGTTCTTTAGAATTATACAGTCCAAATGATAAATAATTACATTAACTATCATTGTTAAAATTAATGCTACTTTCCTTTTTGATGCTCGGTATAGTCTCGAATTGTATAGAAACAGTTATGCAACAGAAAAGATTTTACTTGGGACTTAAACTTTTCTATCGAATTTAATCGTTTAATGTCTTCTGGCAAAGTGTTATAGAGTAATGTACATGAATTGTATGTGAATTTTTTGTAGTGAGCTGTTGGTACTGCCACTTGGTGAATATGATTACTACGTCGTGTGTTATACTTATAGACATCGGCGTTTGCTGAAAATATATTCCCGCCCTTAAGTAAGTCATTTTTGACAAAAACTACTGATACGTAAATCAGGAGACAAGGTAATGGTAAAATTCCTAGATTAATAAAGAGAGACTTACAATAATCACGTGGGTGGGATTTGCTTATTATTCGTACAATTCTTTTTTGTAATCTGAAAGTCTGGGAGCTATAAGATGTGTTTCCCCAGAATATGCCATATCTCAGGCGGGAGTGAACATTGGCAAAATATACACAACGAGCTGAATGAAGGCTGACGGAATTTGAAAGAATTCTGAACGCGTAGCATACTGAACTTAATTTTGTGTTCAATTCATTTAAGTGGGCATTCCATTTGAGGTTTGACTGAATTGATAGACTTAAAAATTTTGTTACATTAACATCAGTCAATGGCACACCGTTCATTTTCAATGGAGTACAGAATTTTTTATTTGATATGGAAAACTGCATTGAAACAGTTTTCTTTTCATTTACTATTAATTTGTTATTACGGAACCAATTTGAAACGTCTGATATTGTACTATTTACGGTTTCTTTGTTGCAAAGAGTATTTGTATCATCCGCAAAGAGAACTGTTCTTCCGTTTCGAATCGCTAAGGGCATGTCATTTACGTATAATAGGAAGAGAATAGGGCCTAAAATCGATCCTTGCGGGACTCCACGTGCAATTGGCAAAGAACCGGAAAGGTGTGTACATAAAGTTCCATCATTCCAGTAAATCAATTTCTACTCTCTGAGATCGTAGTTTAAGGTACGAACATAGCCAACCTAGAGCAATACCACGGATTCCATATGAAGGTAATTTTGAAAGTAAAATGTTATGATCAATGACGTCAAAAGCTTTTGAAAGATCTAAAAATATTCCAATAGTTGCTTCGTTTTGATCCAATGATGAGGCAACATCCTTAAGAAAAGAAAAAATGGCTGTTTCCGTAGATTTTGATTTCGGGAATCCATGTTGGCAATTTGAAAACGCGTCGTGTTTATTGTGAAAGGTTTCCATTCGCACATAAAAAAGTCTCTCTAATATTTTTGAAAAAACTGACAAAAGAGAAATTGGCCGATAATTTTGAATTTCATTTTTGTTGCCATTTTTGAAGAGCGGCTTAATCTTAGCTGTTTTAAAAATATCTGGAAAAATTCCGGTGCATAAGGATGCATTAAATATGCAAGTTAACGGGTGTATAATGGCTGGCGCGCATGTCTTTAACAAACAATCCGGAAATTCATCTTAACCGGCCGAATATTTATTTTTAATTTACCGATTATTTTGAGAATTTCATAGGAAGAGGTTTCGGAAACGAATATCGTGTCTAAGATTTTTAGGGAAACGTCAGATGTTGAATTTTTTGGCTGAAAACCCTTAGTGAGATCGACAGCAATTCTCGAAAAGTATTGGTTAAAGAGAGTAGCCACTGTTGTAGGGATGGGCAAAATCGTTCATTTATGTGAACTGTTCTTTATAAGATCGTTCTTTTCAGTGAACTAGTTTAAATGAACGAAAAAGTTCATTTATTTTCGCCACGTAGACAGGGATGCCATATTGGGCGGAATACTGCCAATTGGGCGAAAAGCAAGCGACGACTTGCGGGAAGAAAATGCATTTGGGGGGATTCCGTCCATTGGGCGGAATTCTTTGTATCCTGGAATGGCTGTGGGCGGTACGCTTTTTTTCGCTTACTTAAATCGTCAATATTGCATTTTCCCACAAATTGTATAAGTAATTACGTCTTCTGACAGAAATGGCCTATGTACAAATGTTTGAGTTTTGAACACCATGCAGCTGTTATGAAAATGTCAGAGCCCATTTTTTTAACATACATTTTGCCCCTTTTTCTAGCAATCCAAGTATTTAAGTCATAAGGCTATGCTTAATAGGTAGGTTTTATACACAAGAGTATTTATTTTTAAACTTCTTGTGAACGTGCAGCTATTTTGAAATGATCAGCCGCAGTGTGAGAGTCGAGCTTTATTCACCGGTTACCTTTCTTCCTCACTGGGTTATTTGGCAGATTTACCCAGAAGGGATCTGGCAACCCTGGACGTAGGTGTTTTTTCAGCGTTGAAGTTGAAATTTTTGCCAACACCGTAGGTCGAGGCCAAAAAATCAACCGGGGACCATGAAAGAAACACACAATTAGCTTACGAAATAAGAACATTTTTCTACATCTGTATAAAAATTATAAGATAAAAATATTTGGAAAAGTTCGTAATTTTATATTGCAATAAAGTGTTTGATACCTCGGGAAAGAGGAATAGGTTAGAGGGCATTATTAAGGGATACTTCGTTAAATTTCCATGAATGAAGTACTTTTTTCACGGTAACAAGAGAGTTGTTTTGGAAACTGTCTTTTTTAATGCATATAAAAAAATGGCCTATGTCATATCCTGTTAACAATGCGCAAAATCTGCTTTTACTATAGACAGAGATATAGAATTAGATTTTTATGATACGAGTGGTAAATGCTTCATTTTATTTTGCGTGAAATGTTGCAACATGAGGCCGATAAGCCGAGTGACGCAATCCTACCAACTAAATAAAATCACTTTCGCTGCGTGTGTCATACACTATATGTAGACAGCCTTTCTGAGTTTCAGTTATATTTTAATTCAAACATATAAATTAAATCTACGTTGTATTAAGTAGCTCATACGATCATACGAAAGTATTTTGTTTTCATTGTTATATTCACAATTTTACCTGAATATAATGAATATGTCACTTTGTAACGAAATGTCACTTTTAGCGCTAGTGCTAAACATTTAACTCTCAGCACGCTTTGCTTTCCCCAAAAGTAACTTATTTTTATAGGTCCTCTCGAGCTCGTGTCACGTGACTGGGACAGCTAGGTGGCATCTACAAGAACATCCGTCTCGTATAACACCCGTATCCGATGTATTTATCGTTTGTATCAGTAGTATTATAAACCGCGTCCCATGACTCGTGCAGCCAGTAATCAATGAATAATTTTATTTTACTTTTAGAAAACACTCTACTCATACGTGTATTATTTATTGTGTCATTGTTTGCATTTCGTATAATGGTAAGAATTTGTGCATCGTGGTCACTGTATCCTAAATCTTTTGTTTCAATTTCATGTCGAGTAGTGGTTTTGTTAATTATAATTTGATCGATTGCCTTCTTTGAATTTACTGTGATCCGTGTAGGTACTTTATTGTAATATCGAAATTGAAGGAATTAATTAAGTTAAGAAACTGCTCTTTCTCGCAAGATTCGACCAGAAAATCAATGTTAAAATCTCCGCATACAACAATGGATTCAAAAGAGCGATTGATGACTTTGATTAGTGTTATCTCTAGTTTTTCTAAGAACAAAATGTAATCTGCAGCTCTCTTTGTTGGAGGCCTGTAGATGCAAAGCAATATCATTTTTAGCACAGGAAGATGTACAACAGAAATTTCAAAAACATTTTCAACGGAATACTCATTGAATTCCGTCAAGGAGATAGAATCAATATTATTTTTAACGTAAATACAAGAACCTCCATATGCAGGACTTTTATTTTCTCTTTTTCTACAATAATAGCCTGCGAGGTAAAAGTTTGGAATTTGGAAAATGCTAAGTTCATTAGGTAGATAACCAATGTTCTGTAAAGCAAAGAACATCCATTTGATTTAAATCGCTCTGTAGAGCTGCCTCGATAAACTCAAGTTTTATTTGAAAGGGATTGAACATTACGGTGCAATATCTTTATTTTTGCAAGTACCTACACGAATGTTTTTCTGCTGCATCTGACTGTAGTTGCTATATTTTTACCTCCAGTGCGTGGTCGAAGGTTGTAATGTGTCCCAGCAGTCACAGGTTGTGAGGAAATAGAGGCGTCATTGGTAGTGGGGATGGAAGAAACGGGAGTAGGTTCACAGGAGGGGGTAAGAGGGTTCAGAATAAGGGTGGGGGGTGGAGAACGTAAGGAAGGTGAAAGGCACGAAGTCTACAAGGAGGAGACTCAACTCCGGTGTTGGAGGCATGGGGGGTATGTACGAAAAACGGCGGCAGCTATTTGAAAAATAATACAAAAAAAAACGGGCCCCTTCGCCTTCAGCGACATCACGCGGCGAAAGAAGGAACTTATCTCGGCTTTTCCGGCCACTAATCGTCAAAATTCGTTTGGTCCAAGTGGGTCAGTTAGCGCCGATTACAAGGCGGTGTGCGCATGTGCTTAACCGAAGACAATAAGTTGAAAAGGAAGTAGTAAGTAGTAAATAATTTTGTAGAAATAATGTTTGAATTAAATTTTGTATACGATAAATTAGAGACATTATTAACTGCAATAAAAATAATGTAGTAGTTCAACATTGAAATACTCATATTGGTTTGAGGTAGTGTTGCATATTATATTACGTTTTCTTTTCAAATTTATTCTGTTAGTTCAACACAAATTGATGACATTAGATATGAAATAAATTTTAATAAAATACTGCAAATAACATGATAATTCTTTAATTTTTAGATAAACTTCATGTGAATGAATGTTATGAAGCAAACAAATGGAGGATTCATTGTTCAATATCAAATTCTTAACAACAAATGTAAAATCTGTAAAATTACCAAGCGAACGATGGAGTTATTCAATTTCCCCAAGTGAGTGGGTGTTGTTTGCTAAAATATCTCTTGATTTAAAAATCTGCCTTAAAGTTATTATTGATGAAAATCTTACAGTAACAGTTTTTGACTCGGATGGAAAATGGACTGTTTTCAGTTTAATAATCCGAAAAGTATAGATGACATAAATAATGTTTTGAGTACCATGGATCTACTAGATGATTGAAATAATTTAGATGGATATTGTTCTATTACTTTGGATTAGTATGAAGTCAATATTTTTAGGAAAGTTAGGTAATAATCTCTACATATTTGGCTTTTTGTATCTATTTTACGCCCACAAAGTATATGCGTTGTAGACTGTGATTACTCCATTGTAGGCAATAAATCATATACATTGAGTAACCTTTGTTGTATAAAGCCGATTTCTCATGCCTAAAGAAACATTTTCTGTTTCTACAGTACTTAGAATATTGACTTCATTGTTTGTTTTTTTTAAGTAATAGGACACTATCATGTATAATGTTAATTAATTTTTCATCAAAAGCATTGAAAATATGAACAAATCAATTTATTTTTAAAAGATCAATTTTTATTTACAATAAAATTCCATTATACAATTACAATATATACAGTTTTCAACTTTATTCATTTGTTTATTACCACAAATTATGTACCTGAAGAAGGCTCCATTGAAGGGTTTAAATGTTGCCAGACCATCTATAATCTTTAAGATTTGAATGTGTTTATTGAGCCTCAAAGTCTACAAGACATTGTGTTGAGCCTATAATTCGAGGAATGGCATCTGGATTTGTTTGCAAATGCAGATTTTGTTTTAATGTTTTGCTAATTTTCAGAAACAAATTGAAAAAATTATTTTGTCATAAATGTTTAAAAATATTTACTGAAATATAGAATGTTCTTTGTTCAATGAATGTATGTATTCTTTTCTTAAATCATGTTTCCATTCCCCAATATTAGCCAAAGTAGATAAAAAAAATTAAAATATTGATTACTCTAATGGAATCACCATACAATCCAACCTCAAATGGAACTGACACCTGCAAGATATTAATTTAACAAATTGAGCAAACTAATTATAATAGAATATATATAGGAGATATCTTATATCTTCTATATATTCTAGAAGATATATCTCGGAATAATAAAAAGAAACAGCACCATTGAAACAGTCCGAACAGTGTACTTTGCAAATGTGCTCTCTGTTTTCAAATACATAATAATAATAATGTGGGGCCAAGCACCAGAGGATAAGCAAACATTCAAAATACAAAAGAGAATCATCCAGACAATAACAAATAAAAAAAAGAACAGAGTCCTGTAGACCTCAATTCAAAAAACTTAACATACTTCCACTACCTTGTATATACATCTATGACGTTTTCATGTTTGTAAAGAAAAATCTAATAAACACCACCACCTTACAAATTTAACTCGAGCTTACTCATACAAGGCACGCATGTAACCTTCAACTATTGTGCACAAGCACACTATATGAAAAGGGTACGTTTTCTACAGGAACACAATTCTTCTATAAATTACCAATACATCTAAGAAATCTAACAGGAATACACAACTTCAAAAATGAACTTAAACACTTCCTTGGATATAAACATTTTTATAGTGTTCAGGAATACATCAGAAACTAATATGTGTACTAAACTAACTAGGTGTAGAAATAGAAAAAAACCCTGCATCCTTCCCCTCACCATTTCAAGATTTGAACATTGAATGTACTAATAGTATTAAAATTATATGTAGCCATTACCATAATTAATATCATGTACTTTAATTTTTATTATTATTAAAAGTATAGCAGTAAAAAGAAAGTTTACATTGATCATGAAACAGTACAGTCTTGAAATGTTAAATTATTTTGCTACTAAACATAATTATGTACTGTTTAATATCTTAGTCTTTCTGTAACAAGTATTGAAGTATAATTCCTGGGCCAATGACCCCATCTCGATCATGTTTTCTGCCCAGTTTCCCTGGGCCTTTGAGCAAATGCTGAGATGTACTTGTTTTGCTTCTGGATAGTAACGTAAAGTAGCAGCTAACGAAACAAAATGAGGGATTTTTGCTTCTAGTGAAAATATTAATTTTTGCAAGTTACGAGACCAAAATATATATACTTTGTAGAAATATGATCATTTACTTTGCTTTCTTCACATACTTTGCTTTCTTCCTGTTCTTCTTAGTTTCCTTCCTTCTCTTATTATTAATTTTATTATAAAACTTAGCAATTATGTTTGCTCTGATTACTAAATAATAATGAACAATTTTTTTGTTAAATATTGTTTGTGCCTGGGGCATCCTACTTGTTCTTTAATATTTAAATTCTTTAAAATTTCATGAACTGTTCATATGCAATGGTTCAGAGGAAACAAATTCCATAATTACCTCTTCCATTTGCTTGATAAGAGAAAAAAAATATTAGACGGGTAATTTAAAAACCCTTCATTCAAAATGTCTATAATTTCTTCTCTTTGAAGATGTTCAGTTTCCTTACTAAGCAAAGCAAGACACTCTTCACAAGAAGTCCATTTCGTTACTTTTCTGCCCACATAACCAGCTACGTAAGAAACTACACAATCACTCGAGTAGGTTACATTATAGTTGTGGTCACTTTGTCAAAACTTGGTATCTTTTCTACACAATGCCCATTTTCTACTATTTGATCTAAAAGATCAACCCACTTACTTTTGGGCACTGTGTTAATGTCCTTTTCTTTCAAGAGGGTGCCCAGAAGTTCTACACCACTAACATTTGAGCCTTTGGGAGGCTGTATTAGTGAATACACGGAAAGGCAATCTGTATACCTGGATGAAGAGTAGAGGGTCCGGATGGTCATTCGACCACAAGCTCCTCTAATCATTCCAAGAAGACCTGCGTGAAGGAAAATTGTTGATGATAATAATAAATAAAACAAGTACTAGAATTGTACATTTTGTATAGTATTTACCTCCAGTGCATCTTGATTAAGACGCGCAGTCATCAAGAACATTATAGTTACAGCTCTCACTTAAAAATTCTGTCAATTTAATTGAGGTTCATTAGTGTGAATTTGCAATCCATTAAAAGCGTTGTGGGGAATAAATTTATAATCTTGTGGTTTGGCTTCTTCTTCCCATGACAACAAGTATTCAAGAAAGTCCTGAATAGCCTAACCAATAAATCAAAAAGATAATCATTGACAATATTGTGTATCATTATAAAATAATATTGTTAGCATACCTTATAACTCTGGCTATTAAAAACGTAGATGCATCTATTGGTGTTCTTGATGACATTGCTTTTATTACACCATTCACTCTATTTATGAAATTAATTGTTGATTCACAATCTGCTAGGTTTGTATCTCAATATTTGAAGATCTTCATTCCTGCAGCTACATTTTTGCTGAGAACTAATTAATGTTATTATTAGTAAGAAAACATTTAAAAAACACTTGACAAAATTGGTAAAATATTATAAACTTACTTCTGTGGCCAGAGGGACATTCATTTTCTTATAAAATTTTGGGTGAATGTGGGACTCAGTTAATTTGTAGGCTACTTTAGATTTAACATATTGGATTTCCATTATCCAGAAAAGCCTCCCAATGCTTCAATTTGATTACGCCATCAGGTGTCTGGAAAAATGTTTTTCATTGTAAATGAGTTAATATTTAATTTGCAATGTTGCAGTAACATACATGATAAATTGTGTTAAAAATCTGCATAAAATATTACCCAGGTTTCAGCATTTGATATAACAAAATTTCTAAAGTTTTTCAGTAGGTGACTGAAATCTGAAAAAAATAAAGTTTCCTATTGTCATTGCAAGGATGCATACAACTTGTAGACATTCCTTGCAAACCAAATTCCTTCCACATCGCTCTATTCCACGGAGCACCATCTGTACAAATTCCATCTACAAAAAATCCTGAATTTTCTAATAAAATTATACATTCTAATATTAATTTGTGCAGGACATGGCTGGTTGCACATACTTTGCTCAGAAATGCCCCAGAGGTTTGTATCCAGTTTCCTCGAAACGGTTGAAACATGAAAACTAAAGCGTGATCACCCCTTTTATTGACTTGGTGGTCTGCAGTGTAGTTGCTCAGATCAGTGAAACCATTAAATTCCATAGTTTCTGGTCAAAATGAATAGCTTTACTAATTTGATTTCATCTGCCAAATTGTACCTAAACAAAACAAAATTAATAAATAAAAGTTAATATTAAATAAAAAATTAAATCGTACATTCTATTTTAAAAATCCTATTATTATGAATTATCATTAATTGAATACACCTTGTAGTTTCCATTGACTTTACAATGAATACAAGCCATTCAATTTTAGTTTTTAGAAGACTTGTCCTCATTAAAACAAAACATCTCACCTCTTTTCTCTTCAGGAATCATGCCCTCCTGTTTTTGCTTCATACAGCTGAATACATTTTCAACAAAACCATAGGATGGTTTAATATTTTCTAAGTAGGAATGTAAGGTGTTTATTGTTGGCACTGGTAACATATTTTTCCTTGCGGATGTGCTCGTATGCTGCACGACTTTTATTCTTATGAATAAACATTCATAAATCCGATCTAAAATGTAGGTGACTTGTTCATTTTTTGTGGCACATTTTGCGGCTTTGAGGCAAGCATGAACACCAAGCTGCTGCACCCGAGGTAAATTTTGTATTCCCTCTGCAATGCTTTCTTCTTCAATTAACTTGCATTTGTCTTGCAACATTTTAAACATTTTCCTTTGTGTTCTTCAGCTAAAGTATTTCATAAATGAAACAAAATAATAATTACAATACATTATAAATTCCATAGTTCATTTACAATCATTTAAAAAGTATTAATTTCAGGAAAAGTGTGTAAACTAAGAAATTATTCATGAAGGGTTTAACAAATCTTTAAGATTTATTTAATTTCAATTAACTTCGGGGAAAACCTAACCTTTTTCACAATATTTATTTGTGTATAAATGAATGGCTTATAAGTTACATGTTTTATCTCTTACATTCTTTCCCATTCGCTCAATTTTCATTTTCATGTTCCTTAGAGTTTTCTTCACCTTTATCCTTTTAAACAACCCCCGTACTTTCTTTTTTTTGATGGCAATCCACAATTCTTCGCTGTTCCATTCCACATGGCTGACAATATTCTGATCTGGTTTTTAATCTCCTAACACCAGAACACAATTGTTTCCGCATTTCATTTTTACATATGGGCATTTGACGTAAGGTGTCCATTAAAGATAAAAAATCTGGGAACGACCTTATTTTCCTCTCTATATTTGTGACAACCTTACGTCCATTTATAAGAATCTAAGATAGAAATTCATTATTTATTTTATACATGTATATAAATTTATATAAAGTAGCATAGTAGATTTTTTATATATGAAATAAAAACTTACCTCTGGTGTCATATCACTCTTAATTAACATACATTTGGTCATATCCAGATCTGTACAGGTTTCTCCTGCTACTAAGTTAATCATTACACCGATCTTAACCCGGAAGAATTGAACTTCATAGAAACTCCAGAATGTAGATTTTCTATGAAGTCTTCAAGGTTATAATCATCTACAGTGTCACAAGGTTGTGGAACCTGCACAATAACAAAATCGTGCAGTAGAATAATATTAATGAGTAATTAATATCTGAAGGATAGTACACAATGTATAACATATTCTGTGTACAAGTTACAAATGTAACATTATAAATCTTCATAGTATTATTAAACAGAATTTGCAGGGGATGAATTTCAATCTATATTTAATAGTTTCAGAAGTTCCTATAATTTCAATTAAGATTGCATGAATCCTTTGATTTGAGAATTCCATAAAATATTAAGAGTATGTTTAGTACATTATATGTTACATAATATTTATATGTATATAACATGTTACGTGCATTTATTAGCATTGAATTGTCTAAAACAAAGAAGGCACTGTATATCATTACTTATAGAACATGTGGGTGATGGATTTCCATCGATGACCATAGTTTCAGACTCGATATTTACACTTTCATCTCTAGACTAAGTAAATTTTGTGAAATATTTGTAAGTACTGTCACGCACCGCACGCGGTCCCCGGCGGCGTGGGAGCGCCGGAAATCCGTGAGGGCGGCCCGGGCCTAGCTCAGTCAGTCAATTTTGTTACTTTTCTGAAAATAGGCGGTGATGGAAGGAACTGCAAGGTGCAATATAATGACAATAACAATTTGGGTGACTGGTAACACAATAGAAAGTTTATTTCCGCCTAATGATAGGCCGGAGAAGTTACACCAGGAGTTTTAGAAGAAATGCCCTACCTAGTGAGCTCTGGTTAGGAACAAAAAGAACTTAAATCTAAGAGAAAAGCAAAAAGAAAATTCACAATGCAATTATTCTACTGATTACACAAAGGAAACGATCATTCGCCCTCTGGACTGGCGATTACGTGCCTCAGCGTGGCACCGCAACTCACAAAAGCAAGTCTTTGTACGGTCGTTGACCAAATACAATGCCTGATAAAGATGGTGCTGAACAGGCATCAAATGGCACCGGTGGCAGCTGATGGCGGCGACGGCGGCAGGTCGGCCTTCCAAAGCCGAAGGGGTGCTCGCCGGCGCGTGTCCACAACAACGGGGGCGGTGTCGGCACAGCGGCGGCGTGGTGGGCTGCGGCGGCGGCAGTTTCGTTGGCCCAAATCACGAGCAATCGCGTATCTCACGCACAAAGTCACACGGCGCGATCTGAGAGTTCCAATAAACTCTATGCGAGCACAAATCTCGGAGAGTATCGGTCTAATTGCCAGTGGTGGCAGAGTTCAAAAATTGATACTCGGAAAGAATTTCTCCCGGCTATCGAGATTAAGCAAGACAGAATTGGAATGCACGGGGCAATCTCAAATCGCTCCCCAGAGCACGCGATGCCCGAGGTACCTCGACCTCTCTCCTCAGCTCTCGCCACCCAAGTCTCTCGTACTCTCACTTCGTGTGTTTTTCCACTCTTTCCCCCCCCCAATTTTCGCAGATATTTCGAAATCATCCCTTCCCCACAGAATTCTACCCCTGATTGGTTGAGTGTGATGGCGTATTAACTCTTTTTTTAGCCAACCAGCTCTGGCGATTCTGGGAATTTTCCTTACTCTGTCTCATTCCAAAAGCCCTCTTTGTTTATCGAAGAAAGTAGGTCAAGAAGGGTGTGAAACATGATCGTTGTACCCCCGAAGGTTGCAGTGAATTACGGCTTTGAGCTTCCCAGCGCGGGTGACAGCCAAAAAACCGTGACGGGCACGCGCCGCGAACCTATTCAAATAGTTCTGGGGCGCCTGAGGTCCCGAACAAAAGGTCTCCCCTCGTCCCATGGTGCCATAAACATTCGTGGAGGGCGCGTGTCGCGCGCTCGCGGGCGGGCAGCGTGGTGCGGTAGGTTCTCTCCACGCACTAGCCTTCTGCATCGGCATTTTATTTATGAAATTAATTTGCAGTAGAGCTAGCGTACCGCTACAGTATATCTGTAGATATATTTGTTCAATACAAAAAGGTGAAAAAAATGTAATTACTTACAGAACTTGTTGGCAATGGATTTCCATTCATGACAATAGGTGCATCTGCCCCTTCATTAGGCCTTCATATACTTGAAAGCTCCACAGGATGGTAGCGAACATCCGTCGGGAGCAATTCCGCGTTTCGCACCACACACAGCACACCAAGAAAAATAACAAGTCTGTCTCTCACACTGCGGAGGTGTCTACGCCAGCGGCGTCTGTTCCCCGAACGACGCACCCCGAGGTGCGTGCACCCGAACCTATTCTCGAGACCGTCTCTTCCCTTCTACCTGAATTTCACTTTGTCACTTGCCCGCGAAGCCTCGGTAACCCCGACTCCTACCTCCTTCGTCGAAAGTTCTGGAATGATTTCGGTTTAAATTTCGAAACGTTCGTCTCTATTGGCTAAAGGCTATTGCGTTTTACTTTAATTTCGACCAATGTCCGGGAGTGTTTTCTGACCGTAGTCGATGGAAAACTCCGCTCAACCCTCTCACTCCAACATCGGGCGGAGCCGCCGGTCGCCCGGGGGGGGGGGGGTGGCGGCGCCAGAGGGCCGCCGGTCGGGTCATAATTCTTGTACACACTGGCCCTGCCAGACAAAGGGGCGCGAGGGACCTTTTCCTGCACGTACGCGTCGCTAATCGGCCCGTCCTAGCGCGCACAAAGAAAGCTCTGCGTAGGCCGCGACCAGCTACTACGCCGCCATGTTTAAAATCAATTTTCCTATCAATATTCGGTATCGTCACAATACTATCATCATTGGTTTGAGAATTCTGTAAAATATTTATTTATTGAATTGTCCAATACAAAGGCAATGTGTGTGTGTGTATATATATATATATATATATATATATATATATATATATATATATATATATAATATATATAATTACTTACAGAACATGTAGGTGATGGATTTCTATCGATGGTCATAATTACAGACTTAATATTTGCATTTTCATCTCCACTACACTAAGAAAATTTTGTGAAATATTAACAATTTGTTTATTTGGTCCAATAGAAGAAGGTAAAAACAATTTTGTTACAGAACTTGAAGGCAATGGATTTCCATTAATATATACGATACTATCATTAATTCATAATTAATCATTAATTATACGATAATATCATTTGCATCGTCGATGGTTTGAGGATTCTGTAAAATATTAATATTCATTTTTACATTGCCCAATTTTGAAAAGTAAAACTAATTTAACAAGTCTATTTTCTCAAATAATATTTACATTGAAAATTGAAGGAACTGCGCCAGTTTTTAGTTTCACTGTATTTGCAGGTATGGTATCTATATTGCCGGAAATTACCACATTGAAAGTTCGGACAATATCTGATGCTTCAAAATGTCTCTCACAAAAATAAATATATTTTGGTGATATTGGTAATTTACGCATTTTATCAGCAGCAATGGAGAGCCATCTCTCTCGCACTGTAGGATCCTAAACCAATGAATTTTTTCTGCAGAATTACATAGTGTTTCCTCCAGCAGAATTTGAGTAACTTCATTTCAGTTTTTTCATTTATTTTTCCAGAATAAAACCACTAAAATAAATCAATTTTACTCTAAAAATTCAACATTGCATTTATAATATTGTTGCAATACAAAACATGACAACAAATAATTAAATTTCATATACATTTAATAAAAACTTACCTGCAATCAGTAAGTTTAATTATTATTCGTGTATTAAAGACTGTGATTTACAATACTTATTCACATTGTTTTCAGCGAGAAAATTACTTACCTTTGGTATTGGAAAATATGCTACATCTTTCTTTACCGCAATTTTAGTTTCACTGTTGCAGCAATTATTAATGCAGCACACACGCGTCATTTTAACGTTGAAACCGTTTCTCGTGTTCAGATCACCAAATAATACAAAATCGCACGAATCGCACCCAGGAAGTCTACAGGACTGTAGAGTTCGTGATCGACAACCAATAATTCCTTCCCGCTCATTCGCCTCCCACACGTTCACGAAATCGGAGCACATTGTTAAAATAATAATTATAATATAACAATAATTATTAAATTATATAATAATAATTTTGATTAATTATATAATATTATTGCAATTATAATATAGTAAGTATAATGTATGATAGTTACATTATATAATAATTATATTATATAATAATAATTATTATTGTCAAGAGACCGCACCGTTTAAAATAAATAAATGTATTTTGCTTCCAGCCGACTTCGTGCTTCCCGTGAATTCGCTTTGCTTTGCTGCCATTGGCTGTTTTGAAAGCCTTCGTAATTTCAATTGCCACGTGAGGTCGCTGAAGGCGAAGGGGCCCGTTTTTTTGTATTATTTTTCAATAGCTGCCGACGTTTTTCGTACATACCCCCATTACCGGAGCTGAGTCCCTTGTAGACTTCGTGGTGAAAGGGATGGATTTTTGGCAGGAGGCTGCGTAGAACTGGAGTTGATGTATTGTGCAAGCTTTTCACCGACTGCATGTTTTCCAGCAAGGTTCATGTGGAGACCGTGCCGGGTGAAGTGTTTTACTAAGAGGAAATTCATTTCAAAAAGTGTTACATCTGTTTCTCTCAGTTGCAGTTTTAGTTGTTGGTTTGCGTGCTTAATCTCGCTGCATAGTGTAGGCTTGTACCAGAACGGCAGAGTCGAGACTACAATGTTAGTATTTTGGGCGGCAGATTGTAATTTGTTTACATGTTGTTCAGGTGTAAAGTTACCGCCCAAATTAATGTCATTCTGCCCTCCTATGATAATGACTGTGTCCTGATTGGTCATTGTCTTCGTGTGAGTGTCCAACGCTGCAGTCACGTCCGCAAACCTCCCGTTAGGTTTAAAAATAGATGAGACTGAGTAGTTGCGGGTAACTTCCTTCTGAGAATGGAGGAAAGATGGCGACCATGGCTGTCAGCTAAAATAAGTACCTGTTTTTTAGGCTCAGTAGGAATGGCTTTGTTTTCAAGTGGGCTAGGATGCGAAGCTTTACGTGTTTTGGTTTTGACACGCTTCCTAGCCTGTTTGCGTTGGTTTGTGCATGTATTTGTCGATGGAAGGGAAGGGTTGTGAGGATCAGGAAGGCGAGGAAAATCTGTTTCATAATCTAAAACACTAAATCTGTTTTGAATTGCGACTGGATGTGGTGTCTGTGTCTTATGTGCAGTCACGGGTGCACGGTTGGGAAAATTCGCAGTGTTGCCTACTTGTGCCCAACCGTAATTGTAGAGAACGACCTCTTCCAGCCTTCGGGTATGTTTATCTAAATTACTGTTTACGTGTGTGAAGGCTTTCAGAAGGTCGGCTTTGAGGGTGTAGAGAGTAAAAAGAGTAGAACGAACAGTAGCCAAGTCACGAATGCGTATTAAAGTACGTGATAAAATTGGAATAAATACAAGAAAACTCAGATAAGAGCAACAACCTAGCTTAATATTTTAAAAGTGTAATATTTATGTGTATTCGATAAATTAAAAATTAAGATTCGATACAAGAAAGAGAAGGTATGCTAACTACAAAATCTATTGAAAGCTAGTACTTTCGAAATTTGGCAATACAGTTACGTATTTTCGTTCACTTCAGCTGCAACTGTTTAATACAATGTCGACTATACTTTACCGTAAATAGATAAAGATATTAGCTGAAATTTGTCTTCAAAATATTGAATTAGATTTGGAATACAAATTCAAAACTACTCGATACACCGTCCTCGTAACGTTCAAATAAACTGAATAGTCACTCGCCACAAAAATAGAATAAATCTTTCAGTAATTAAGTTAAAACAGTGATATAAAATCGAAAATAAACTGATCTGTTTATAGATTTTGACACTTGATCACCAACTCGTAATTCTGAAGTTCGTTAAGGTTCAGTAATGTTTAAAATTCGTTAGCTGTTGGTTCGTCTTGGTTAGAGCAAAAAAACAGCCAAAATTATATTTCCAGCTAACCTGCAACAAGTAGTGAAAGCACTTAAACACACAAAATGCAGTCAGATCGCTAAAGATAGATAAATCTCAAAAAATCAAGAGCACAACCAGATGCGTCAGTCTCAAAAGATGGCGTCAACCAATTGTGTTATGACAGTTCGTGCCGTAACACGTTCTTGCATTTGAGTAATATCGCGGCACGAAAGATGCAGCCAATCACGAACTAACAGACAGAATGATATGAATATTTGTTTTCATGCCAAGTAACGAAAGGAAGATCAGACATTACTTTCTCTTTTAAAACTTACTTTTACTTACATCCAGTAAACATAATCCACTTCTTGGACCCAAGTTCTGTTGTCTCTATACGTCATAGCACTGCCTCACTGATCTATCAGTAGGATTTGTTCTTCCACTTGCAAATGTTTGCTCTTTATTTTCTTCTAAATCTAACAATCCTTTATGATACCTGCATGACTCAGCAATACCCATTCCACTATTGAAATATACAAAAAAAGCTTCTTTGGATTTTACATCTGGAGATGGGAAGCGCAAAGTCTCTCCAGTTACTAAAGAATGCCTGTGCTTGTTTTGAAGAGTAATGATTCCACGTAAGCCCCTCTGGAAATATAAAAATATTTTATTTACATTTTTAACTTTCGTGCATTTTTCCTTGAAATTTAATAAACGATGAAACTTAGTACCGGTAATTGTAATATACATTCTGAAAAAACAGTATGTTAATTGCCTTCAGGACTAGAAGAATGTACAAAACATGCGGAAAAAAGTGTTATGAACTGGAATGAAATCTGTAAAACTTGTCTCCCTTAATTATTTATTACTAAAGACCGGATTTTCATGCACTTATTTTACCCTTTGGATTAGAATTGAAGGTGAATAAAATATGATTTTAGAGTTTTTATTATAACATAAATAGGTTTGTACATGTTATTTAAACAAATCCTATTTTATAGTTTAAATATTCACACAGAAAAATAAATTAGTTTTAAAATACAAAAAGTAAATTCGAAAACTGAAAACTACAAAAATTCCATCAAACATCAATAGTACCTAATTAAGTTATAAAAAAATCTTAATTGTCTTCATTCTAATTTACAATTATGTACATTTCCAAATTCTTTTCTGTGAAATTCTGTCTTCTATCATCCAATACATGTTTTAGAAAAGAAAACTTCTTTGTACATTTGCACTTGTCCAAGGGCAATTCTTGTAGGAATGTAAAATGTTAGGTGCAATGTCTAAATTGATGTATTTCCCATTTAAAGCATCGTTATAATTTAACAATATCTTATAGCCAGGATTTTTTCCAATACCGCCTTAAATTTTTCAAAAATTACCTTTCCTTTGTCATTATTAATGCTTTTCAAATCATCGAAATCTATATGAGGTGTTGGCTCTCCATCGTACCTATTTATTCTTGCATAAAGCTTTTTCGGCCACATTGCAGCCATCTTCAGTGCCATTAGAGGCGGCTGTGGTCCTCAGTCCAGACAAGTCTTGTATTCTGATGTTATCGAGTTTTCTTGTAAAATTTGTTTTACCTTTGTGACTGATGCAGCATATTGTTCAAAAAGTTCAACTAATTCCTTATATTCTGTAAAATGTTCACGGTAAAACAGAGCTGCTTCTAATTGTTAATGACCACTTCTGGAGGTACTGGACAGTCCATTAAATTTCTGTACTATGTCACACGTTGAGGAAGCTTTCAAAATATTTTTACCCGTTGCTAACGGATTTGTTGACATTGGGAAATATTTCCCTTCCCTTTTCTTTATCTTTTCCGCGACTCAGACGTTTCTTGAGAATGATTCTAATTGCTTCAGTAGATAGGTTTTACGCGACGCGACACTGTCACTGAGGGTGACAGTGAATGTGCCTGTGGGCATTTCCACTCGCCGCGTTTCGGTGCCTGATGCACCTTCGGCCACACCGGAATCGTAGTTTCTGGCGACCACTATTTCTTTTAGCAGTAAAATCTGTTTGTTTTAGGAGCGTAGCCGAGCTTGTTTAGCTTGGTTTCTACGTTCGCTACGGTGTAGCCATGCAAAAGCCATCTATTGAAACTCAGTGAAGCTTCTCTGCGTTCTCAGATGGTGGCGGGTGTGAATAATTTAAAGTTTTATTACTGCGAGCGTATCGCTGCGCCTCGATGCTCCACGATTTGTTCCACGATCATACGTGTGACCTTCATACACCATCTTGTGATGCTTGCCAGTGACCGAGGTGGTCGCCTTGTACCCCATTAGGGGCCCTGGCTCGCATTTATATTGAGCCTTATAATGTACGGTCTTTTGGGGGGCCGTGAAGCTGCCGGCAGACGTGAGGCATCCGCCTGTAGGGCTTCCGCGAGCGGTTCCTGCGCTGAGGTGCCCGGCTCGCCAGTCGCGCCTGCGGGCCGACTGCGCCGGCTTCCGGAGACGAGATGCCAGACTGGTCGTCTCCTGAGGGAGGGGATACGGGAGATTGCCGACGCCCAGAATCCGTTGGCGTACTCACCGTTCCGGCGGGATTGCTCTGCTGCTGTGAAGACGCGACTGCGGCGGCGCCAGGGGCCGCTGGGGGTCTTTCCCGCTCGCCTGCGCCGCCTACGCTTCTTCTTTGTACGGCCGGGCGGGCTTTGCTGCTCGTCGGCCGTATCCAGTGCTTGTTGCTCCTGGGAGTCTTGACGCTGGCGAGCGCGTTTTGCCGGCGGGGAGCTGGCAGCGGGCGAGCCGCCAGCCGCGTGCCCCGGGCCCCGGGCCCGGTTGCTGCCCGGCACAGGAGAGCTCTCCTTACTACGGCTCCAGGCGCCAATGTGATGCCCTCCTCTTTTTTCCCCTCTCGGCGGGAATTTATTCATAGATTACATTCATTAACTCCAGCCGATTAGGCGTTTGGAGTACTGGGAGGGCGAGTAACTTAAAAATATTACTTAATCTATATATAAACTAATAACATGGCATCTTTGGGCGCTTTACATAGTTATTTAACCACTTAACTTACCAAAGCCGGACCAAAAATTTCCAATTTTCTACTACACTTTGGAAAAGAACACGAGTATACTGGGACTTTTAAATTTTTGGAAAAGTGAAAAAACCCGAGAATACTCGGGCTTTTATGTTAAGTGGTTAATATTTGAAAATACTGATAGTTCATTAATGTTCATTGTTTTTGTTTTCTTTTTTTCATTTTTTTCATTCACACTCGCATTTACTCTTAAACTATATGTACAAACTCATGCACTCAAACATTCATGCGCACTGCACTATACACTACACTATTTACATTGAACTTTGATCGCCACGGCGCCGACGTCTCTCAAGCGCCCATGGCGCCGCGACGTCTTCGGACCCAGGCCCGGCGTGGCACGCTTCCGCGCAGATTCCGGCGTCGATGAACGGGGACCGCCTCCCACGCACTGTCTGCTCCCCCGCGTCGCACAGCTCAAAGAGCTTGTGCGGGGTAAGTGCGCGGAAGGTGAAGGCGACGTCCTGCGGACCCTGTCTTCTATAGAAGGCCCTGTGCACGCCACTGTTCGCCGCTAAGCGGACGTCGCGCAGGATGCACGGAACGGACGGCCGCAGCGCCCTTGCTAGCGCCGTGTGCCCGCCGCTGCAGCTCCGTCGGGAAGTGATGACGCATGCCTAGAACTCCGAACACGTCAGCATTGCTAGGTAAGCGGTCAGGTCCGGGAAAAGGAAAAGGAAGATGCGGGCGCGCCGTTCTGTTCTGCAACCGGGATAGGCCGCAGAGTAGAAGGTGGAGCAGTCGCGAATACCTCGCACACGTACGCCCACAAGGGGCGCACGCACGCAGTGAACCAGGCTGAGAAGTTTCTATACCACAACCCTGAAATTGTTCTAAAAAAACTAATAAATGTGTGTTCTAACTTACTTTCATGTACTCCATCCTTAAAACGTCATACAGTGTCTTTCACGTCTCTGGAATAGTGCTTAGTGTGGGAACAGAAATTCCTGTCGTGAATTTCAGATCTTCCAGACTTTGCCCTGTGGCTAGGAACCGCAATGTTGCGGTTAACCTTTTTTTCATTACCGTGTCCTTCACAATTTTATATTTAACTAAATTTAAAAGTTCAAAATCTGTCAAGTCCATTGTTAAATAGTTCTTGAAATCATCAGGATAGTTCTCCTTCAATTCCCTCAACAGCGGCATGTAATTATATTTTTCTCTGTAGTTTTTCACCCAAGCAGTGCGTTTTTTCTTTCCAATTTCTTCTTGGAATAATGCTGTGGCACTAATACCAAGCTCTACTACTAACTTTCGTTTACGAAAAATCGTGAACGGAAAACATTTCTGATTAAGATTCTGATTAATCGAGAAAATTAACACCACACGATAACACAACAAGCAACACAACCGAACTGCACCAGCACAGAGCAGCGCGGACCGTGGGAGGCACGTGAGGACCGTCGGATCTCCGAAAGTCCTTGCGCCGCACAAGAGCGCGCTCTAGAACGCTGCTAGGATGTTTACACGGACGATTTTACTCGAATATTTCTTGAGCGCGCGCCGAGTGGCGCGCAGGAGCGAGACAGTAATAAGAGCCACACATCTGCGCACCACGCTCCTGCCCGCGCACTTGCGCGCGCTCTAGCTCATGGTCAAGAACGTCCCGCTCAGATGCGGGGCTAAGAATGCTCGTCTAAAGGCCCACGTAATGCTACACTTGAAGCCACAGAAGTGCGTTAGGCATTAAGTAATTTCTTTGTTTCTCCAGAGGGGTCTATTAAAAATCACGACTACTACATGAGGAGGTTAGGTGCACTGTAAATGGAAAACAATATTTAGAAACAAAATAAAAGTTCCTTGCATAATTATGGTTTAAATTTATTCCGTAGCTCTCCTCTTAGCATTTAAAAAAATGATGTAATTGTTTCCGTCGTTTCTAATTTTATGCTTTCAGGAAGAAGAACTAACGTATCTTCTACAAAGTTTGAAAATGACCATTCCATGCTATTGTTTTGTTTTGCTAGCATTTCCGAGAATGCGTTTGTGGCATTTGCCACTAAACGCAACTGCTTACTGACAGCCACATCTTTGCTACTTGTTCTACGACACCTCCGTTTCGTGCCCTGAACTGGAGGTGGTTCTTCTTCTTCTGCTGATGCTTCTGCTTCTCCTTCTGCTAACTGGTGCTCATACATGTCACTGATGGTGCTTTGAAAAACAGCATCAAAGCTTCCTATCGAGATGACCTCGATTTTTGGGACTGACACGTCACCAGCAGATGAGGTACCAGCCACTGCCATGCTTGGTTCCTCTGAAGCCATATTGCTGTAGGTCTTCCTGGGCCTGATATGTTCATCCAGGAACGCCATCAACTTCATGAGCGTCCAGGCCACTTTCCTTACACATCCCGCTCCGCTCCTCGCACCAGTCTCCACAATCCTCTTCTCTCGGGAATACCTCTCCCGGAGAGATTTAAACATTGTCTTGCAAGTTATGACTAAAAAAAGAAGAAAATATATATAAGTATTAGTTCAAAATATTTTTAACAATATTTTGATTCAAATCACTAAATAATTATTGCATGTTACTACTAGTGTGATTCATGCCCCCATAGGAAATACTTCGAAAAGTAACTCTTAGGGAGAGTGCGATTTTTGGTTAGAGAGATTTCTTGCAATTGCGTTCTCATTCATTTCACGATGTCAAGGAATGATACAAATCATCCCACCAGACTCAGAGTAGCAATGATTTAACAGGAATGTATTTTAAAATTATTTTCTTCCATAATTTTATTTTAATAATAATTGTATATAAACAGTTGAATACATATTTTTATGTAATTGTTTGAAACAAAATAACAATTTTTATTTTAGTTTACATTTTTAAAATTATTTTTATGGAAAAATCACTTCGTTTCTCAGAAGAGTACTTTACTGTAGAATTTTGCAAAGGACTGATTTGAGGTATAGCATTATCAAATAAAACCCAAAATATATTCCAACTATACATTTGATAAAAATTACACAATTACAAACATTTAGGTTGCAAATATATTTATAACTATGTACTTACCATCACTATTCAGACTTGATGCTATATGTCTCCAAACGTAGTCCTTCTACAGTCTTTATAATATTTTTTTTCCACATAAAATATGATTTTTCTTTACCATGCTGCAGAGATTTTCGTCAAAGGAACTCATGATTTTAAAAATGATACAAAACTAAACTAAACGATAACTTATGGAATATTTTAATATGAAAGAAATGAAAAACTAATCGCTACTATTGATTCAAAACTAAACTTCCAAAAGATACGCTCAAAATACATTAGGAAACCGGTAGAACCGCATCACGCGAACAGAAGAACGTAATCTGAACAAGCCCTAGTATTTGACAGAGTTCTATACAGTACAGTTCTGTAGTATTCTTTATTCTTTCGTTCGTCCAACGCCATCTAGTGCAAATTGCGTTAGTTCGTTTAACGACTTCGATTCTATTTCGATACTCGATTTTGAGTTACCGTACTGTGATTGGTTCATTTCTTATGTCTTACTTAAGCATAAGCACAGAAGCTTGAAGATTGCAAGCTTTTATGTTAACGTCTTATGAGAATGCATTATGAATGAGTCCGCTTATGAACGCTGTCCTAACTTTTATGTTAACGCCATGCTTATGTTTATAAGCATTGTGAATGGGTATTAAAGGGCTCTATACTCCGCCCGCGAGACCGAGCGGCGCTAAAGCCGCTCTACAATAGCCCGTCAACGGGAACGCCAACGGGAACGTGAAGAAAGTTAGAAGATGGACACCTCAGGCTTGCATTCACAATACGACGGGAACGCGAAAGCTGGTCAACTTTTATCTCGGCCCGTGAACGGGAAGCTCTCGACCAATGAAAATGCAGCAAATGGCGGCAGAGCTTTCCAGCTGACCGAGCACCCTGCGACCCCTGCGCGCCACTGGTTACTGAGCGGAGTTGAGAGTAGTGCGATTTTGAGGTTAGAGCGTGGATTTACGAAGTTACGATTTGAGGCGGGTTTTGTTAGTCTTTGTTGTTTTAGTTCTTTTTAGTAATTATAGTTTAATTGTTTTTCTATTAATATTAATACTTAGAATTAAAATCCCCCCCAAAAATTAGTTTTATTTATTTTGTTAAAGTACATTAGTTTTCGTTTTTCTTCTTTTTTGGATAAAATTGTAGTTGTATTTTCAGTAAGTTCCATTAGTTGTATCTTCTATGTTAGTTTTTGCATTTTTTCCATTCTTAATTTCATTGTTATTTTGTTTTTCTATTTAATTTTATTTCATTCAATTTTTTATTATTCATAGCTTATTCAAACTTTTAGAATCTTAACATTCAGGTTTTTATATTTAGTAATTTAGAGTTAACTTATCGCAAATAGTTACAATTTAATTCATTGCTCTAACCTTATAACAATGGAGAGGGCTAGCAATTGCGAAGATTGTGAAGATCTTGTGGACATCGGAATGGGCTTGATGCTCATCGTCATGAGCTACTATCTTTTCACTGGTCGAAGGGAGCGAAGGTATGATGTTCTTGGATATAATATGAATTATTCATACTTATACAGAATAGTTATTACAGAACTTTAAAAATTAAATAATACTTCAGAAATTGATTTGTGAATGATGATTCACTACATTCTCTGATTGTATCAATGCATAATATTTTTTGTAGGTGGTGGGTCAGGCCCATAAGTGGTGAAAGGAAGAAGAAGGGTGCCTTCCACAATATTTATAGGCACATGAAGACAAGGGACCCTGAGATGTACTTCAAATACATGAGAATGTCTCCAGTGTGTTGCGACAAGTTACTTGACATTTTAAATAGGAGACTTCTCAAGAGAAGCAGACGGGAATCCTTGTCGCCAGAATTTCGACTGGCGATGACAGTCAAATTTTTGGCACATGGCGGTTCCTTCCAAAACCTGGCTTGGGAATTCCGAGTTGGCCATTCTACAGTTTCCAAAGTGGTTCCTGAAACTTGCGAAGTGATTTGGGATTGTCTTCGGCCTCTGTACATGGAATTGCCAGCCACAGAAAATGAGTGGATGGACTTGTGTAGGGAGTTCCATGACAGGTGGAATTTCCCACATACCTTGGGGGCAATTGATGGGAAACATGTTCAAATTCACTGCCCTATTTCAAGTGGTTCCCTTTATCATAACTACAAAAGTTTTTTTTAGTTTAGTTTTAATGGCATGTTGCGATGCAAAGTATAAATTTATTTGGGTGGATGTGGGGGCTGCAGGCTCAGAAAATGACAGTAGTGTGTTTCGACGCACTGAAATTGGACAGAAATTTGAAGGAGGCACCGTAAATTTACCAGCACCGAGTGCACTGGGGAACTGCCTCATGCCTTACTTTTTTGTGGCAGATGAGGCGTTTCCCCTGAAACACTATATAATGCGGCCCTTTCCTGGAAAGAACCTGGAATTAAAAAAAAAAAGTGTTTAATTACAGACTGTCACGTGCAAGGAGGACAATAGAGAATGCTTTCGGCATTCTTGCCAATAGGTGGCGCGTCTATAGACAGCCACTTACGTGTTCTGTCAACACCACTAAATCAATTATTAAAGCCACCGTGTGTCTCCATAATTTTTTGTGCCAGGAGGCACAAACTGCCTACTGCCCTTCGGGATTCACCGACACAGAGGACAATGGAGTTGTTTCACAGGGCGAGTGGAGGACAATTGTCCAAAATGATACAAATTTGTTACCAGTTGGAAGGTCCTTTGCCCCAACTGATGTATATAATTTCAGGAATGAAATGGCAGAGTATGTTCTGCAGAACAATTTGGGTGCGAATTGGCAACTCAATCATGTAAACAGAGGTGCATTTTGAATAAACTTATTGTTGTTCATTTACATATTTCTCAACCACTTGCATGATTTCTGTTAAGCATCTATTTTTTTTTCGTGGACTTAATTGTTCCACTTGCTCCGCCACATGGTCCAACACCCCACTTCTTCTTTTATCACATTTCCTCTGAACAAGGTCAGTGAATGCTTCATACGCCTTCAATATTCCATCTTCAATATTTTTTTTTTTTTAAGCAGATGAGCAGAGAACTGGTTGAATCGGGATAGGAGGTGAGGACTGGGAGGAAGGTGATAGTTGGATGGACATGGGAGGTGATGGTTGGTTTGAAGAGGATGGCTGACGGGGATCTGTTACAATTAGTTCCAAACAGCTCCATACTGCCGGTGGTACAGAGCTGCTCAATCTGTAAAAAGTAAACAGAGAACATTGTTGTAATACATTTTTTTTGTACTGTATAATGATTGCATCATAATGTTATGTAACACTTTTTAATTTGATTCTCTTTAATAATACTCTTTTGTATCTTGCATTGAGGAAATATAAACTGAAACTTTCTGAATTAAGTCACAGTTCAAATGGAATATCCATTTAAATGAATTAAAGTGGAGGTCACTTTCTGCAAAACCAGAAAAAATCAAGGATTTTCATTACTTGAAAAGTCAGGGAATTTGTACAGGAATCATTAAAGCTGTGTAACAATTTGAGATTGTCAATAAAAAATGGAGTAAATTCACTGAAATAAGATAAGATAGCTGACAAAGTATTATATTTCAAAGAACCTGATTTCAGGCTTCCTTGAAAGTTCTTTAAAAATAATGTATGAAAAACAAAATCTCTTATGTTATAATATAAAATTATTATGTTATGTCCCCATCATCAGATATTGCAAAACAAGACAAACATGTAGATCATTATACACATACAGTGTGTAAAGAAGAAAAGAGTGGTCACCTGTACACATCACATTAAATTCATTACGTTACACATTCAGAATATTTCAACTTTCATGCAGCTCGTACATATTTTGCACATGTACATTCCCAACCTAGACACAGCATAATATTTTAGGGAAGCTCATCCTACAGTACCCAAACTTTTAGATTCAGAAAACACATATACGAATAACAAGCAAATGCAGGAATTACGAGGATGACAAGTCTCTCTTCACTGAACTTAGAATCTTACAACTGTCTTGCATAATTTTTTTTATCTGTAATTTTTGCCAAAACTGACTGACTTAACAATGTGAACATCTTTTCATTCATACTGATTTATAATTACAACACCGCATAAAAGCCATAATCATCAGGAATCAATACCAACAGCTCACTACTAGAAATCCACATATAATATGATCATATACATTAATTACATTCATAAAATTTAATCATTAAAATAAAAATATTTTATTCAGATTTTTGGTATCCTGATTATTATAGACAATCATTTATGGTCAGTTAAAACCAATTAGAGTATGTGGAAAGGGTGTTTCCTTTAAACAATTTTAATCCCTTTTCTTCATAAAATATCACATGTAATCTTGTTAAAAACTTCAGCACATGAGACACCAAAGTTTTTAACAAGGTTACATGTGATATTTTATGAAGAAATGGTTTTTCCTTTAAACAATTTTAATCCCCTTTCCACATACTCTAATTGGTTTTAACTGACCATAAATGATTGTCTATAATAATCAGGATACCAAAAATCTGAATAAAAATAAGACAAAGTGCGATCCAGAGTCTGAAAAATATTTTAATTCACTCTTACAAGTGAAATTTAAATTTTTGCAGTTACTGAAACAATTTTGAATTTCATGTAAATTAAAACATTTACTGCTTTGGCTTGCTTACTAGTGATGGTTCAAATAATGTAAGTTACTTGAGTAAAAGTTTGTTTTTATTCACTCTTGAAAATTAAAACAGCTTTTGCTAAGTTTTTAGTTTTTCTGAGGACTAAAATATACTTTTATGTTCTATATGTTCTAACTGATGTTCTATAAATTAATTAAATTATTATGTCACTTTCAACAATACTTACGGTGACTTCCTCAAATAAGGTGCTAACCAAATCATCTGTTCGTAGTATACGAAGCTCGTCTTCTTCCTTGCACCACCTCCTGATCCAGAGGGAAGAGCGGTAGTGACCTCTTTATGAACCCTCGCAAACCTATCGCGAAGGGTTCCCCACCTCTGTTTGCAGACTAACAAAAAAAAAAAAAAAAAAAAAAAAAAAAAAAAAAAAAAAAAAAAAAAACAGGAAAACAATGTAAACATCTATGTTCTACATACATACATACACTATATATATATATATATATATATATATATATATATATAAAAATTGGATAAAAATGAAGGTGCAATAACTCACTCTCCTTTCCCAGACATTCGACTATACTTTGCCACAAGTTTTCAATGAACACCTTGTCCTTGTGGTTAGGATATTTTTTATCCACAAGGCAAATGTCCTGCACCAGCTGAATTAAGCAGGTCTCAAAATTTGCAGTTTCCATGGCGATATTAAATTTAATAAATAAAACCAAAGGATAGGAATAACGGGATATAAACTATGATAATAAAACAACAAAAATCGAAACAAAATAAAAATTTAAAGAATAACAAGAGTATAAACTATGATAAATTAAGTAACAATAATAAAATACAATAGAAAATTGAAACTAATATAGAAAACAAAGAATGAATACAAAATTAACAATAATGAATGAAAAGATGGAGACCAGAGAGCACAAAAGCAAAGGAATGAAACAAAAAGAATTTCAGGTTATGAAAATCAATGACAAAGATAGATATGATAAAGAGGCAAGAAAAAAAGGGAAAGGCGAAAGAATTAAAAGAACGGGAAGATAGTGAGGGATAATGCGACGAATCAACGAAGCAAACGCAACGGACAACACAGCACTGGGCAACACACACGAACGCAAGGCAGAACACAAGGCAAATGGCAACTCAAGTGTGAACAGAGCAGCGTGCTCCGGTGCTTCGGTAGGCAACTGTTCCTTAAAGTTCTATTTTCGGCCGCTACAGGTTCTTAGCGTTATTCGTTGTCCCGTTGGCGTTCATTGTGAAGCGCACGCACTTCGCGTTGCCGTTCACGGCCTCGTCTTCGCGTTCACGTTCCCGTTGGCGGGCTATTGTAGAGCGGCCTTTAGGCCCCACTTTCGTAGTGTTATGGCGTTAGGTGGGTTGCATCTCTGCTAGGCGGGAGGCGCGCTTGCAGCTTGATGCAAGCGGTTTCTTTGTAGAAACAGATTGAGTAAAAATTTGTGTTCTATTGAAGTGTAGTTGAAGACTAAAAATGGAAGCCTTTTTTTATTAGAGAGACAGCTAGTCCGCGGGGCTTTGATTTTTCTTTTTGTGGTGGTCGAAGGAGTAATCTATAGTATGAGAGCTTCTTGGACATTCTATTACGGTCAGGCGCTTCTCAATACCACTCCACGTGTTCAGAATCTGCAACTGTTTGTGAAAACTAATTACTGAAATTCGAGGCGATTGAATTGCACGGGTTACATCTCAATAGGGTGAAGTACCGGTTGGTTAGGAGGAAGACGCAGTATTGTGCCCTTTTTCTTCTAATATCTCGTCAATTTGAAGAGTCTCTCTCTTGGCTTGCACAGTTTAATTAAAGAGTACAAATCGGGGACTCACTTTCACTTTACCGGAATTGGATGTTGGAGCTGGAGACAATTGGGTATTATGTTTTGGAGCATTGTCTAAAACAAGAACACTGCGTAAAGGAAGAGGAAACAGTTGTTTCTTAACCCATTTTTCGAAGTTTTGATAATTCACATCACCATGGTACTCGTCCGTTTTGTGTTGTGATTTAAAACACAAATTTGCGTTCGGCGCAAAACCTTGTTCCCCGCGAGCATGAACATGAATGAGTATCTGTCCTTGTAAGGCCTCCGAGAGAATTCTCACTCCATCCATAGGGTGTTGTGTGGCTACTGTGCAAAGATGTCCTATCCATGTACACAGTATTTTGATCTCGGTATTTCTTCATATTATGAATGTATGAAATTCTTTGAGATGTAATGGCGTGTCTTTCCATCAAAACTTTCCTCATTTTATTTTCTTCCAAGTAAATCTATTCTCAGAAGAATTTTCCTTCACGTCGACCGACTTCCTTGAAAATTAATTGAATTTCTTAATTTCAATAAAATTTTTATGATAGTTGATCGTGATTTGTAGAAATCTTTCATTGTGCGGCGAAACACACTCATTGAAACTGTCGAGAGCAGATTTCAAATTCCTCTCATTTGCACATACTTCCTCACATTCTTTCTTGGAGTTGAAAATGATTCTCTCGATTTAATAGAATTAATTTCTTTGTTAATTCTGGCAATATAGCTTCCCCCCCCCGTAGCAACAGCCACTCGCTTAAGAATTGCTTTGACATTTTTAACACTGCTTGTCTCATAAATGGATACACTTTTGAAACGACTTCACGCGTCTGACTGTGAAGAACTTTCTTATGCAACTTGCTCTGAGCTTGACGCACTGCAATAATTACAGAACAAGAATCACTTAAATATAACTTGACACAAATCGCGTACAAATGCTTCACACTAGAAGTGGAACGCAACTGAATGCACCTCGCGAAGAAAAGTCAGGATTAGTGTTTACACAACTGGAGTAGGGCTGTCAGCACGTGCTGGGAAGGGACGCGCTCCCACCTAAAGCGGTACGTTTGAGGAATGGGTTCTTCCAGCAGCTCTGAGCCTTTGATCTTGAGCGGCCACACTAAAAATAATTTCACTCGAGCTGTATTGTAGTGTTGTCAAGGTCGATGCCACCAGCGATGGTCCGTGGCACGATTGCCACGACGAAATCGCCCCTCCACGCAGTTCATCACCCCACCCTAAGAGACAACGCCATCACTATTGTAAAACGGCGGGGTTACTACCAGTAATTTACTTTCCCGACGCTAGTTGCGCAGAGTGCCACGAGGGTCGTTCAATAAGTCCTTAGAAATAAAGTAGAAAAATATTTTTTTGGGGTAGATTATTTTATTTTTCAACATAATCTCATTTTAGCTCCAAACATTTTTCTAAGCGTTTTCCCAATTTTTAAGTCGACCAAAACGTAGGATTTAGGAAGCTCATCAAAATGTTTGAGCGAAGATATCCTTGTTAATGTAAACCTTTGTTTGCCAAGCCATTTCTTAAAGTTGGGAATTAAGAAACAGTTACTGAGGGTGTCGGCAAGTCTGGCGAATACGGTGGATGCTGTAATAATTGGAACTTTAGTTCCATAATTGTAGAATCGCAACTGCTTAGGTGTCTTGATGAAAGAGTATCTTTTTCCTTTTCAGATGAGGACGTTTTTAGATTTCTTCGCTTAGTCGGTTCAATAATGACGCATAATACTCTTCTGTTATCATTTTTCCCTTTTCCAAGTAATTTATGTAGATGACTCAGCGAGGATCCCAAAAGACCGTGGCCGATTTCACCGTCTCCGCCTTCTTCGGAGCCCGCTCGCCTTCCAAAATACACTGTTACGTTATGATAGTAGGCAGCATACGTTAGGATAGTAGATAACGAGGCAGGGGCGTAGCGTCCATGGATGTGGATGATGTGTTACATACCCTGACAATATCAGCTATTTTATTTTAAAATGATTGTAAATTGTCAATTTGTTATTTTCTTTTCTACTACAAAATATTTCATTATATTTCAAACATTGCGCCGTTGAGAATTCGATTCTTGACTAGGATGAACGAATCAGTCTGTAAAACCGCCTAGCCTGCGCTGAGAATCAGATGCACACTGATCCACTAGGTCTCATTCACAGTGCAAACATAACCGTAACGTAAGGCCGTAAACTTAGCAGTAAACTTTTCACGTAAAAACAGGCATTCACAATGACAAACGTAAGTTTTGTCTGCACCAATCCAAATTCGATGTATTGGTCGATTCGTTTCTAGCCTCTTCTTCGACTTTCCTATCGATTTAGGCTTTTCGTAAGTGCGAGACGAGTAGTTGTACCCAGGGAGTATCGGATGCATAGAGAATCGTTGTTTAACTGTTTACCTGTTGTAGTTATATACGACCAGCTGTATATTGTGATATTTAAATAACGTCTGCCGCAAATATTTTAAACGCCACGTGCCGATTTTGTCATGGATAGAGACGTGGGCGTGCAGCTTGTGCTGTTGCAGGCTTCTGCAGCTATACTCTTAGAGGCACTTTATTTAAAAAGAAGAAACAGGCGCAGAGAAAGGCGTTGGTGGGTTCATCCCTTGAATGCAAGACGAGAAGAACAAGGGGACTTCAGTAATTTGTTAAGGGAAATTAGAGAAGATCCATACTAATTTTTATGTACATGAGGATGACACCAGAGTTGTTTGATAACTTATTAGAGTTAGTTTCTTCATTTCTACAAAAGAGAAGCATTCGTGAATCTCTCCCTGTAGCCATGCACCTGGCCATAACTCTGAGGTAATTTTTTTAAATAAGGTGAGGGGAGAGGGGTATCATTGCCATATCTTTTTTTTCATTTAAAGTTCTGCTTTGTTGCATCAATCTTCACAATAATTCTGACAATTCAATCAGTCAAAAAATCTACAATATTTCTTCAGATATTGAAGTCACAGCTTCCACAACTTGAAAGATTTTTTAAAGCAAGCAAATTGGCTATGTTGTCTCAATTTGTTTCCAAGTCAAATGTTTGAGAGTTGGATAGGAAACAAAATGGCACAAATAGGCATCAGAAAAAAATTTATGATTACTAGGGTCTGGTTTTTGACTGTTTAAATATACTAAATGGGGATAAATTCTGCTTTGAGAATTTAGTCTTAAATAAGTTTTATTAACTACTTTACATCATGATAAAATGTGTTAGGAAAACGGTACCCTTTTTAAATTTGTTCTGGGAAGCTAAACAGCAATGTTCAATTTTGGTGTAACATACTCATCCGCAACATTTAGAGTAGACCTGTTAATTTCATTTCAGTAGCCTTTTTCTACTTAATTTTTCACTAATAACATTTACTTTGCTTGGTCATTTAAACTTCATCATAGTTTTGTAAAACTTTGATACTGAATGTTGTATTTGCCTGTGTGGCATTCTCTCTAAAAACAAGTCAAGTAAATTAATGATGTGCTTCTCAGTGCAAGTAGGACAATAAAAAGTAATTAGTATCAAATAAAATTAATCAATGTTTACAATTTGAAGGTCATAAGCTTTAGAAATGATATATCAACTCACACGTGTCAATTAATAATAAATTTAATTGCACACATGTGCATTTGTTCACAAATGTCAATTACTTCAATGCAAGAACTACTAAAAGGATATAAATTAAATTTGCCAGTATAGTAATGTTACCCTCAAAGTAGTAAATGTTATTACTTTCTCAATAATATATTGTATCTTATTTACAATTAATAATCATTAAGTCATGACATAACATGCCTTGGATATGATATATTTACTTGTCGGTATCACTTATTTCAACTCTATTACAAGATTTGGCTGTCGCAATACACCACACAGTCATTTTATGTTGCAGCAGTAACCAAACAGAATCAACGATTGTATATAATGTTTCTAAGAGAGGTAGTTTTGGAACAGCCAGTAAATAAATTTACGGAGAGTGCTTCTTAAATTTTTTGAAGTTGTGGCAATGTTTCACCCCTGGTAATATTACCCTGCACCTTATTTTGCTTCCTAGCAAAATTGCCTGTGTATTAAGTACAGTGCATGTATACCACATATTTTATTTGTCTCACGATTCTTGGCAACTGGAGACTCCATTCCCTCGCTTGCATGGAATTTCCGCATTGGAAAATCCACATGCTACAATGTATTGAACGAAACCACAAGTGCAATATGGAATGCTTTGCATAAAAAATATCTGCCAGTTTCAACGCAGGAAGACTACATTAGAATTGCAGAAAATTTTAATCATGTCATCATTCAATCCCCTGCCAATAGCGGATCCCAATTTTTTAATTATAAGAAAAGTTTTAGTATAGTGTTGATGGCCGTTTGTGATGCCAATTATTGTTTTACCCATGTTGATATTGGCTCATACGGTTCACAAAGTGACAGTGGTATTTTCACTCAATCTGAATTTGCTCAAAAACTAAATAATAACTTGCTTCCAGTCCCTCCTCATGCTTTGTTTCCAAACACAGCAGACATTATTCATCCTCATTATTTTGTAGGTGATGCAGCCTTTCCTCTAAAATACAATTTAATGAAACCGTTTTCTAAAGCTTCGTTGACTAATGTAAAGAACCAAATTTATAATTTTTGCCTATCACGTGCTCGGGGTGTAATATAAAACACCTTTGGAATAATGGTTTCTCGGTGGATAATTTTTCATAGAATTATAAATGCTAAGCCAGAAAATGTCGATAATATTATCAAATCAACAGTGTGCCTCCACAATTTTCTCCAAAACTCTGAAAACAATGCGAGAAATAAAACATATTGCCCATTTTCATATGTGGACAGAGATGTGGATGGGCAGCTAATTGAAGGAAATTGGAGAAGGGATGTGCCACAGGATGGTGGGGTATTTCAGAACTTAACTATTAGAATTGGTGCTCGTAATGCAACTCAGCATGCAACTGAAGTGCGCGAGCAACTTGCTAATTATTTAATTTCACCTGCTGGAACCTTGGAGGGTCAGTTAAATTATGTATTAAGAGGTAACCAAGAAAAATTGAAAGAATATTTCAAGTTGTAATTTTATTTACATTAATTACACATTTTCCTGGCTCCGTGCCTTCCTTTTTGCCCTCATTATTAATTGTGTCATTTCCACCATAACCTCATCCTTAATGTCCTCAGGCAACAATGCCAAGTTCTTGCAAATAAACTGAGCAAATGGCTCCTCTCCACTAGAGTCTGTTCTTCTTTTGGAAGTCAGAGTTTCAAACACCTTCTTGCTGACTTCTGCAACAGCCTGCAGCGACTGAAGAATTGCATCGTCGTCTATTGAAGAACTCTTATGTTTTCTCTTGCGTACAGGTGGTGAGGTCCTCCGGAATGAGAGAGGCCAGTTCACCACTGCTGTTGCTGGTCTCTCCTACACTACAAAAGTCTACATCACTATCTGGCACGATCACTTCAATTTCACAATCCTTTCCGTTAAAATTATTTAAAGTCTTTCTCGGCTTAATGTGGTCATCCAGAAAAGACATGGCCTCCATCAAATGCCTTTCTTTTTTTTTTTTTGCGATGATCCAGCTCCACTTCTTAAACTCATTTCCTTACTTTTTTTTCTTCCCCATATCTTTCTCTAAGAGTTTTCAGCCTGGTCTGGCAATCCGATACTGGTTGATTCAAAATTTGTGAAATGTTCGTCCACGTGTTTTCTTTCAATACATCTTTATAACTCGCATGTCCCTTGTCGTAAAAAAATTGATTCTCTTGCACTAAACTGATTAATAATTCGTCGAACGTAACGAACTTGTTCGCCATGTCAATCAAAACGAAAATGGCCCAACTTTTAATTTCGAGTTCCACTTCGCACCAAAACTCTGCAAACTACTTCACTATTCACTTTCAACACAACCTCTACACCACTACACAACACAAGACAACATGGAATCGATCACAGAAAACCCACAATCGACCTTCAATTTACTTCTCGCGGATTTTGTTGTTTTTTTTTCCATGCTGCTCTCTGATTGGTCTTCGGTAGAATTTCGACGTAAACTTACACGTAAAAGCTTGGAGCTTGCGAACTCTTTAAGTTTACGGTCTTACGTCTACGGTTACGTCAAGCCATTGTGAATGGTCTCGTTTAATAACACATTTCTAGGTTTTGCGGCTTGCTTTCTACGTTACGTTTAAGTTTGCATTGTGAATGAGGCCTTACATCCAGGGTGCCTACCGTGGTGCCTAGGAAAAAGCTGTCGTTTTACGAAACTTCATTGTTCTCTTCGGTGATTTTAAGAGAACGAGGTTAATGAACATTGTCGTTTTATTTAAGTTTTATTACCTTATTTTAATGCATTTAGCACCTATATATTTGTAGCCAATTTAGGTTAGGGATTGTGCTGGTTGAATGCACAAGGGTATGTGACTGTGCAGTGCAATCCACATCTGTGCCCTGGAATGGCGAGCACCACGCGATCCAAAGTGCCTACATAATTATGGAGTCTTATTTTTGTGCCGTGGACAAATTACAGCACATGAGAAACAAAAAATATTTGAAAAAATATGAGAGGATAGAATTTTATTTAAACAGCGAACACAGGCTATGTTGAGCAATACAACCAAAGATATTGGAAATAAATACAACGGTGATATAAGGGAAAATAGGGAAATTCTGTCACACTTCATTCGAGTTGTATGCTATTTTGGGAGACAAGGGTTTGTATTTTTTAGCCAATATGAAAATATAGGATCATCAAATAGAAAAAAATTCATGGAATATAAAAGTGAAATAATGAAATATGATAAAACTGACAAGTATGATATGAAAATTCCAGTGTTTCGTGCAATCTCACGAAGAAATTCAGATGCATTGGATTTCAAGTGTGAGCACGGTTATGTCCCATGAAATTAAAAATGAAATTTCTAAAGCCTCTTGTCTCCGCCATACTGGATGAAACCCTTGATGTAAGCAGCAAAGGACAACTGTCAACTGTTTTCATTACGTGTCTGTAAATTGATTGATTTTCTCTTTCCTATTATATTTTTATTATAGATCATTGTTTTCTATTTTATAAATTATGCCAATTCTACTGGGTTCGAAATCATATGAATTGGACAATTTTGAAAATCATTGGGTTTGATAGTGCTCTTATTATTAAAGTATGAGGACATACATTTATATTTTGCTAGGTCGTGAACTTAAGTCAACTTTTCCTAACTTTCAACCAGTAAACTACATGAAGTACTTGAGCTAATATTACTTTTACTGGATCAGTTTTCTGTGCTCTAATTGATCAAAGTGATAGAAATGGTATTGATGAATTGTAATTAAAGTTTTAAATTATTTTCTCATTTCTCGAGTTACATGCCCTAAGCCAAAACTCAGGCTACGCCACTGTAACAAGGCTAAATTATGCGTATCCGCCACATAAATTGAAGCACATTCCTATTTGCTCATTCTGAATTAACCTTTATTTGTCTTCTAATTTTATACATGTTTTAGTAATTTTACCCCCCCTCTGTTGTTTTGCATTAGTTTGATCCCACTATCTGGACAGTTGTCGCAAGCTTACTTTGGTTACAAGCTCCATGGTGGTGATGAAAGGCCAGTTTCACATTTGTTTTACATGGATGATCTTAAAGTGTTTCCTAAGAATGAAGCGATTCTCTCCAAAATGCTGTCTGTTGTGAATGACTTTAACAATGACATCTGCATGAAATTTAGTCTTGACAAGTGTGCAAAAATCAATTTCAAGAGTCAAACTAACGTCACGGAGCATTGAGGTTGATACGCACACTGTGATTCAAGATCTTGAGCCAGGTAAAACTTACAAATATCTGGGAATTGAAGAATGTGAGACAATCTCGAACGACACAATGAAAGAGAGAATTCGCAAGGAATATTCCAGAAGAGTGAGACTGGTCCTGCCGTCCGCTCTGAATTCCAGGAATAAAATATATGCAATTGGTAGTTTGGCGGTGCCTGAAGGCGAATACAGTTTCGGACTAGTGGACTGGACTGAGCAAGAAATTTGCATCATGGATCGGCAAACCAGCAAATTACTAACAGTGCATCATGTTGCCCACCCTCGAGCTGATGTACATAGACTTTGTGTCACGTAAGGAAGGAAGAAGAGACCTCAAATTGAGGCCTCCTCGCACAACGCAATGGTAGGGATGGGAAAGTATGTAGTCAGCCATCAAGATGACCCTCTAATGAGGCAGGTCAAAATCTGACCGGAGAATGGGAAACAGAGGCATTGTTAGTGTAGCAAGAAGCATTGCAAAGAAAACTATGCAAGACACGCAGAATGACAGAGAAACTGAACTTCTGATGCCTCTTAACATGAAATTTGAGACACAAAATATGTTAAAGAAGTCGTGGAGAGACAAACCACTACACGGACAATATCTAAAAGAATGGACAAGGTGCAGATCAATAAAGATCAATCATTTATGTGGCTTAAAAGGGGAAGAATGAATCCAGAATCGGAAGCACTTAACCCTTTCCAGCCCAAATTATGGGTAATTAACAAAAAAAATTAATTATTACATTTATCGCTTCTAAATACCCTCTACAACACACACAAATGAGTTTCTTTAGTTATTTTTGTCACATAGTTGAAATTTTTTAGTGGGTCCATATGGACCCAGTGGGAAGATGGGGTAGGACATGTTTATATATTTACATATTATATACGTGGAATTACTCACATATATATGTTTGTATGTGTATATATGAACATATATAGATGCATATATGTATATACCAACATATATATGTGTATATGTATATGTAAACATATATACGTGTATTCGTATATGAACAAATATACGTGTTTATGTATACATAAACATATATATGTGTAAATGTTTACATAAATATGTTTATCTGAGTACATATATATGTATATGTATAAGTATGTTTATATATATATATGTATATGTATATATATGTATTAATATTTATGTATACACATAATATAATTATACACAAGTAATTGTACACATGTAATATAAATCATTTTCAAGTTGTGATTTCCCGCACATAACTTCATTTTGTAAAGACATTACTCTTACTTCCACTGGGTCCATATGGAGCCTGAAACTAATGACGTCACAGCATAATACCTTTCAACATTATATAACTGTCAAATTTATATTATTATCCTTATTACATGTACATTTATAATATATTTTTTAAACTGCAGTAAACAATATTTCCCCTCGAAATTATTATTTTCTTATGAAGCACAGCTGATGCAATGGCGGCACGCACTCAGTTTTTAACAATGCTGCAGAATGTCACGTGTTCCAACAATCAAGTCTAAGTTGCCATTTACTGACTCTACACACACACCACAAAGTCATGGTGCCATATTGCAACAATGGACAATAGCGGATGCCGAGAAAATATTAAAAAAATGTAATGGGTCCAATTGGCCCCATTGGGCTGGAAAGGGTTAATAGCTGCCCAAGATCAGGCCTTGAGAACACATTATGATAAACGGTTCTCAAAATTTCCCAAGATGATAAATGCCGCATTTGCCAGGAACACGTAGAAACCATTGATCATATTGTCTCTGCTTGTTCAATCCTAGCAAAGACCGAATACTTGAAAAGACACGACAGGGTGTGTAGCTACCTCCCCTGGCAGATCTGTACCGCCCTCGAAGTTCCAAACACATGCCCCAAAACGGTACGAACACTCACCAAAACCAGTGACATTTGTTGGATTGTGTACGATATTGTACGACCAACAAATTCAAACTGATCGCACGATAGCGGCAAACAAACCGGATATAGTTATCCGGGATTTGGAGAAAAAATCGTGTTTACTTTTTGAAGTTGCTGTACCTTGTGATCAAAACGTCGTTACCAAGGAGGCAGAGAAACGTCTTAAATACAAGAGTTTGGAAATCGAGATAAGCCGAATGTGGGGCGTAAAAGCACAGGTTGTACCGATAGTTATCGGAGCTTTAGGATTTGTTCTGTAAAATTTGTATAAGAACTTGTCCAAACTCCCAGGTAATTCAAAAGACTGGGAAGTGCAAGAAATAGCTTTATTTGGAACAGCCCACATTTTGCGCCAAGTATTGTAGAGGCACCGACAGTCCCTAGATCTGCTCCTTAGGTAGCTGGTTGCAACCTGGAGTAGATTTTGTTTTGAGCCGACTCGTAACATCTTGAGTCGTGATGTAGTGGAATAATAATAATAATAATAATAATAATAATAATAATAATAATAATAATAACAACAGGTTCTCCATCTTCCACCAAAATGAGAGGAATATCTGCTAGATATTCTACAACAACAAAAATTTCAATTAGTTTTATTGTATCAATGATCTTTTTACAGGAGCAAGGAGAGGTAGAGAAATAAAATCCCCTCCTTAGTAAAAGCATTTTTCTTCAGTAACAAGGAATGTTAGAGCCAATTATATATACATACATACACACACACACACACACACACAGGATGTCCAGAAGCTCCTGTTACAAAAAAACCAAATTCTGTGTTGCACGTCATGAAAAATGGCAGGTCCAGTTTTTTCGACAAAAATTTTGTCTTTGAGAAAATTGAGTTTTAAAAATCACTTTCGGCCGCGAAATTCAAACCGCCCGCTACGACACCAGACGGCGGCGTCTCCTTCTGCGCGGAGCATTTCCTCGTTTCTCCGCGTAAACGGCGAAACAGTCGAGTAATATTCTCTAAGGAAAGCATTGCGTGGCTTACACTAGAATACGTTAATAGTATAAAATGTTTGTAGGTTCTGTTTAATAAATATTTTAAATGTTATTATTGAAAATTCAGTTTTGTTCAAAATGATAGCCACGGTACACGGCGGCGTAAACGTAAATGATGAACACATCCAACACTTATGAAAAATATTGAATCTCCTGGAATGCTGGAAAATTGTTATTTTTAGCACTTACTCATATGAACTAATGCCTTTCGGCTTAAGATTCCCACATACGTGAAAATTATTCTAAATATCGTGTTAACTAAAGGGCGTTTCGGAAATGAAATATTTGTTCATGAAAATATCAAGTTAATTGATTTTCACTGGAATTTGAATTGATTCTCCATGCTGTAATTTTCTGAATTTTCAGACTAAAAATAGCTAGAAGGGCCCTATTTCCTATTGGCCGTTCCCGTGACCTATCACGTTCACCCCCTCTCCCCCCTATATTAGGCGGCCTCGCTAGCAATTTGACAGCAGTACGCTCTGAGGAAGGCCACAATATGTCAGCCACCAAATCAACGACGCGGCTCATCCCGGATAGCCTGGACACCGTTCATCATTTATGTTTACGCCGCCGTGTGTGAGAGTTATGGCCATCCAGAATAAGGAGTATTGGATCATCTTTTGAGGGCTTAGCTTTATCAATAAAATGCTTTAGCCAGTCAGTGAAAATGTTTGATTGAATCCACCCAGATGGGTGACACCTTCCAATTGCTCCCGGAGGAGCACCCTTCATCAGAAGCTCGGTCATATTTTTCCTTGGAAAAATGAACATGGGAGGTATGAAAGTTCCACCTGCACTTATGCAGCAGATCACTGTAACCAGAGAGCCTCGTTCGGCAGAACTTAGTGCTCCCACTTGCCTTTTGCTCCTTAAACCAATGACTCGTGGAGTTTGGCTTTGCACCACGGAGATGCCTGTCTCGTCGACATTAAATACCCTATCTGGTGGGTATTTGTGCTTGGCATATCCGGCTTCTAAGATATTGAAGAAATTGTCTACTGCTTCTTTGTTAAAGCCATTTCCTCTGGAAAATGATGTCGCAGTAGGTTTTAATACATGCTTGTGACGATTCATAAAATGGTCAAACCAAGCCCTACCAGCTAATCCATTTTGTGTGAACAGGTGTTTAATACCGTTTCTTTCACAAAGTTGATACGCTACCCTGCGAACATCTTTTCTGGTAAGACCGTAGAATTTGCTTTCCATGACAAGCAAGTACTCGATTAATTCTTTTTCCAGCTCATCCCCTAGAATTGGTTTTCGTCCTAATTTGGTTGAAGCTGCTTCTTCTGGGGGCTTGTCAACACGAACAAGCCTTTGAAGAGTAGGTCTTGGAACGAGAAACGTTTTGGAAGCCTTTTTCAAACCCATTTCTTTGGTCCTAACTGCCTTAATCGCTTTAACCATGTCTTCAGTATTCCAGTTTTTCCTTTTCGCTTTTGGTTTCGGCCCTAATACCTTTCGTGGCATCTAAAACAAAAAAGTACGAACGCAAGTTGTAGTGTATGTAATACGAGCCCCTTGAAATTTGGGGCTCATACCAACCTCAGTTCGGGGCTCATTTTACAACCATCGCCATATTAAAATTCTGTTTACCAAAACCAATCTTTGACACGCTCGAAATTACAAATTACCGGCATAAAATCAATGCCTAAATCATACTTTATTTCTTTCGTTTGCAATTAAAGCAGGTCTAAGCGAATTCAATCTGTAATTATCAGCCAGAGACATACCTTTCAAAGTTTTCAGAATAGAGAAATCACAAACACGTCTGCTACTCCTCAGCTCTCATTCACAACTGAACCAGAGCACTCTGATGGTGAAAAAAGACATTAATCTAGTACTTAAACCCGTTTCCCCTAGAGTGTGTGCAATGTATGAACATATATTTAGGGGGCTCATATTATATACATGGCTCATATTACTACTTTTACCTCTCTCTCTCTCTCTCTCTCTCTCTCTCTCTATATATATATATATATATATATATATATATATATATATATATATATATATTTGCAACGAGTCGTGGATTGACTCTACACAAAATCAAGAATAAATATAAGGGACCGGGTTGTTTGTTCGGGAATGGGCTTCGGTTACAATCATGCATGCACTAGAAAAGGTAGTTGACAAATTTTCCCTTTTATTATGCCAATAGTTGTTTTACAATTAGGTGGCTTTTAATATTCCTTATCCTATGCTTATCTTCATTAGAAAACAATAAAAGAAACCTCGATATAGTTGTTTTACAATTAAGTGGCTTTTAATATTCCTTATCCTTTGCTTAGCTTCATTAGAAAACAATAAAAGAAACCTCGATATAAAATTAACATCATTCAAGGGCAAACTACCTTTCCCTAGCTACCCTTCCCACCCTTCTACCTGCGCCGTTCCAACCTGAGAAACGAATTCCTCTACTGCTCTTCCGCTGGCGAGCCGGCACCGGGCGCCGCGCTGATGTGTTCGGGCCTCTTCGTCTCGCCGGGAGGGCCGACGAAAGGGGAGGGAGGTCCCGCCACGCCGCCTTGGTTGCTCGCCTCGTCGGCCAGCCGTCCGCGCTCCGTTCGCCGCCAAGCCCTTCGGGAAGACTCGTTAGCTTCGGCCGCATTCGGGAGACCGGAGCCCCTCCGCCACCGTTCTCACGCCACTCCCGGTCGTCGTCGTGCTATCCAACGCTGCTGCAATGTTACTACAGTGTTCGCCCGCAAGGTTTCAACTCCAGCAATTATTCTAGTCTATGGCTCACCGGATTCACTATTATTCAGCTCGAACACGGATGGATTGTTCCGTTTTCTCCCCCCACTTCCATTGTTCTATCACAATCTCTTGGTCGACGTGTCTTGCCTCACTTCTCGGGTCACAACTCCGCATCCGTTACTTACTTTATGTAGTCAAAACTTTCCTAATTCTGCGGCACCACGCCTGAGTGCATTACTCTCACTATCGACAGTCTGAGTCACTTCATCCGTCTTCATCCGAGGAACCTGTCGTCACCCTTCGCGCGTTTGCATTCCCGAAACTTTCCTCCACTACCGTGCACATCCGCACCCTAGGACGTTCTCTTTCTTACTGCCTGCGCCTTGCCGCCCTCGGCCCCTCGCGCCGAACCGACTCCGACTCCGGTTCTCTCCCTTACACGACTCCGAGGCGCGTCGGCCGCTGCCGCGTAGTTTGAATTCATAGTTTATCGGAATGCATTGTTATCACCTCCGTGATAACAATTCGTTTCATTACCCCCTCCTCCCCTTTTTCCGGATTTTTCACACAAAATCCACCCAACTATTGAGTGGGGTCTTCAAGGTCGCCCCCTTCTCTAGGGCATGGTCGCAAGTTATGAAAATTATAACATCCTACTATTTCTTGTCTACTGTTTGTTAACTCAGCTACATTACGATCAGTGACTCGACTGATAACATACGGTCCCTCGTACAATGGAAAGAATTTTGCATACAATTTTAATTTCGGGTTCGACATTATAGGGACTCGCAACAACACTGATTGTCCTTCGCTAAATTGGTAAGTCTTTTTCTTCACCTTCGCTTTTCTCTCTTCTGCCGATTTTACCAAGGCTTGGTAAATTTGCTCCGTTGCCTTCGGCGGTTCTTCTTGAGATACTTCAGGCCTCTCTAAAGCGTACAAAATGTGGGGCGGTTTCTGCTCAAAATGTGCCTCCCATGGGGTGATTCCCGTGCTAGTATGGGGAATTTGGTTCAACCAACGGTTGATGTCCGGAATCACTTCAATCCACGCTTGGTGATTGTCTCCGCAGTATGTACGAAAAAGTCTGGATAACTCTTTCATTACGCGTTCCGCCGGGTTGGATTGGGGATGTCTTATTGTTGAGTAGATAGGTTTCGCTCCCATTTCTTGTATTCCCTCCGTCCATCGCTCGCTCGTGAACATTGTCCCATGATCCGATAATATTCTCTTGAATGGGCCGGCTATATGAATAAACTTCTGCACCAATTTTAGGCAGTTCCTTGAATTCACTTTGTTAGAAGGATACACTTGGACAAATTTTGTGAATACGTCTAGTATAACAAATATATACTTGTTACCCCGGGTAACAAATTTTAAACAAATTTTCAATAAATATTTATTCAGTATCATGGAGAGTTTTCTTGGAACAATTCACAATACTTCCTTAAAGACATTTGTAGTAATTATTCAATATTCTTTGACAGCTAACTTTTAGCTTATCGTGAGTCACAAAAATATTAGTAAAGCTTTTTACTTTTGAGAAAGCTATGTGTCTGAACCCGCCGACTTTAAAATTTCATCGAATGGCAACGAAAATACTGGTACAGGTTAAACACAGTCTTCACTCTTCTCTGTGCACATGCCTTCTCAATTAGGTACACAGCACTTACAGACACCGGTAAAACTTTAATTGATTGGTTTCACTACACGCAAAGAAACAATCTTCATAGGTGTTGTATATCTGAAGGAAAATGCGGCCTCACAGGCAACAACAGTTTATTTCAACCTTTAAACATACAGTTTCGTAAACCCGACGGCTCGTGGCCGTTTACACAAGTCGGAACCGACCGCTCGGTGCGGTGCCGCCGACGGCGGCTTCCACGAGGCGTCGGTGCGCGCCCCGTGCGGCGCGGTAAGGTCACCACCGTGCCCGAAACCCAGGGCCGCCGGCGTTATCGGCGTAGCCGGGGACACGGCTGCGTGGCCTCAGCGAGTTGTGCCGGTACGGCGTACGACCAGCAATGCGGCCGCGATCTAACGCGTGCCCTTAACGACACGCAGCTAAGGCGACGGGGCCCAGGGGCGAGCCTGCCAAGTATACTCCGCAGGAATACTAGCGGGGCCCAGCCACAATCCCAAAGGAAGTCCGGGGCAAAGCCGGTCCTAAAGCAAGAGAACAAATACAGCGTTAAACACACGTCTAAAAATGCTGCGCTAGCTCGTTGCTCTCCGCTGCCTGACTGCCGCAGCGGTCTCGGTGCTCCCCCTCCCCCAGGTCGCTGCGGTATACCTCCGCCGGCCAGCGACCCGGAACTATTTTTCGGGGTGGCGAAGCTAGGGTGCGCGCTGCATAGCGCGCCCCGTTCAAATCTCGCCGCGGACATACAGCAATAGGTATCAAGCAACTGTAATAGTACTTCCAGTTGTTGCTGCAAAGCAAATCTTGAATTAATGATTATGCAAATAAACCTCGTCAGACTGCACAAACTACGGTGTTAACAGAAAGCGTAAATAAAGATTATCGAATCTAACCCATCTAAGCGTGTCGCCACAAACATTGCTACCAGCAGGTAGGGCTGAAATAATGAGGTGGCCTTGATAGCATTGAAGCGTGGAACGGAAAAGCTAATTGAATGGATCGGGGAATGTCTCGTCTTGTAGATTATGGTGTGAGAAACGTTTCTCTGAGGCCTTCGGCCTCAAACTTTACTTTTTAAGGCTCTAAAACGCTTTGTTTATGAGTTATTTGCCTATATGGATTGATATGGGATGCGGGTTGCATTTTACATTAATATTTCGATGCGTTTTTTTAAAGAAATTATCCATATTTTTAAAGTCCAACTGGAATTCGTCAAGTCTCCGTGAAATTCTCTTTCTTTAGAGCCCCATTTATAAAGATTGGTTGCGTGTGAGAGCCGGAACCCAAAGGTATACTACTGAAATAATACACTGAACTGAAAGAGATCAAACAAATTTGAAATTTTAAATATTACCTTAAAAGTCAGTTAAGATGTAAGACTGTGATTCATACAATATTTAACATATTCCCTTCCTCAGTATAGATTCAACGGAAGCTAACTTACAACATACAATATTACAAGAAAAATAAGTTTAAAATGTATATCTCTCCTCCGAAACAAGCTTTAAGGCATGAACAAGAACATTTCACACCACCTAATATATTTCTGATCACCAGGAACATGAACTAAGTAAAGAATGGAGTTACACGCTTGAAATATCTGAATAAATAATCAATGTCTAATAGTAATGAACAAAATGGATATAATTCATTTTTTATGATGTACAATTGTAACCATATCGCCACAAATACAAGCTGCTGTTAAAAACATAAATATGCTGTAAAGCACAATAAAAACAGAAAATGACAAAGGCAGGGGCGTCAGCACACTGTCATAAAGAACTTCTACAGTCTTCTGCAGCTCCTTGCTACTGTCACCACCTTTACCTTTTTGCCTTCCTCCCAATGTTGGTGTTGGCGCGATAGGTGGGGCAGTAGACGACCACCTAGCACCTGGTCCAAATTCGGGCTGAAGTCTAGTGTACGGTGCCCCCTAAGGAAGTCGTTCAAACCGGCCCTTCGCGCCGCTCCGGCGAGGGGGGAAGCCACGGTGGAGGGGGCGAGGGGTATTTGGGGGATTATGAGGGGAACCTTTCGGTGGGGAGGGGTGGGGAGCAATACGCATAACTTATTACATACTTATAAAAAGCAAAGTGTGGGCGGTTTAAATAAATTGTAAAAACTTCACTACTGAAATAATTTTAACCGTTCGTAATTGGTCACTGACGTGACGTCAAAAGTTAGGGGAGGCAACTTCACCTCGTATCTTGGCGGAGTTTCATTTGTGTTGGAATTTCAATGACCTGTGGTCAATCTTGGCGGAGTTTCTGTGTCGGGGTAGCTGTTGAAGTGGTTAGCTGCGTTGCTGTCGTACAGTTACGTTTCTTGCGTTCCTCAAATTCTTTGTGATTTGTGTTTTTGAGTGACGAGTGTTTGTGCTACGATGGTGAGAATAAATGTGGCGTTTTTTTACGCGTTGCGCCGAAGGGGGTGTTTGGCAGTTATTGAATGGGCGCAAGAACGTGGGTTGATTGCTACAGGATTTTCGTGTCCTGTGTGTAAGTGTCCTATGAGGTTGGCCAAGCGAAAGGATTTGAGTGATGGTTTCGAGTGGATGTGCAGGAAGAAAGGGGCCAATCCTCATGTGCGAAAGTGTTCAGTGCGGAAGGGGTCATGGTTCGCGAGAAGCAGGTTGAGTATGACTCAGGTACTAGTAATGACCTTTCTGTGGGTCATGAAAGTACCGTGTGAATTTATCATGAATGAACTGGATGTAAGCAAGGGAACCGTGACCGACTGGATGAGTTTTTGTCGTGAGGTGTGCGTCAGTGCGGCTGATAGAGAGAGTGAACCCATCGGAGGCGCAGGTGGGGAAGTGGAAATAGATGAGAGTAAGTTTGGTCGCCGAAAGTACCATCGTGGCAAGAGAGTGGTTGGAAAAATGGGTGTTTGGGGGAGTTGAACGAAAGACGAAACGCGCCTTTTTCAAGGTCGTTAAAACACGCAGCAGAGAGGAGCTTCTGGGCGTTATTAAGTCTTTCATCAAGCCGGGATCCATCGTGTTCTCGGACTGTTGGAAGTCTTATAACTGCTTAGAAGACGAAGGTTTTCAGCATTTCGCTGTCAACCACTCTGTGTGTTTTAGAGACCCTGAAACTGGTGCGCACACGAATCATATAGAAGGGACGTGGAGCGCAATGAAGCGGAGTCTGCCTCGGCGCCGCGCAGCTGGCCAGTTCGACAGCTACCTGGCCGAATACGTTTGGAGACGCCTTCAAGGGGGCAAAAACCCAACTGAGAGGTTTTGTCGTTCCTTGAGGGCGCCTCCAAACTCTACGAACCGTGAAACCCGCCTTTCGGTAAGTTTATTCATTTTTATCACAGCGCTTAGCGTAATTTGAGTGCGTAATGAGACTCCCCAGTTCCTCCTCCTCCTCTGCCCCCTCCCCCTTCCCTCCGCCCTTCCCCGCCCCTCCCATCCCCTCCCCTTCCCCTCCCCCCTCCCCCCTCCCGACGCATCGCTTCTCTAGGGTGTACCGTACACCCTACTTTAACCCAAATTCGTAATTGAATTTAGCTTGTCCAACAATAAAAGGGGTAGAATTACCTTGAGTATGGGAGGAGACAGGTGACTCGAGTAATACTCCCTTGTTACTCGTTATTGCGGCTTTAATAATATCAAGCCACAACACACTCATACAAGAAGGTCCTTCGCAGACTTTCTTTCCAAGGGAAGGGTTCAAGACTTGTGCATTGGGATGTGATTGAGAACACGACTGTCGTATGTTTACGAAAATAACCAAAACAATATATTCTGTTCTCAGAATTAGTACATTGAATAAAAGAAATTGACTAATTATGTCCTGCTAAAATCAGGTTTGAGAAAAAAACTAAAATGTCATTACTAATTATCATGAAAATCTGATTGCAATTGAACTTTGAAACTTTCCAATTAAATTCTTAAAATGATTTAAAGAATCAGAATTCCTATAATACGTTATTTACACACAATTACCATTATACACATTTGCTGGAAAACACATACAATAGTATACACTCAATATGCAGTACACATAAATACCATTCATATATAATGTAAATTGATAGTACCAACACTATGCCCTATATAGAAAGTATGTTAATCTACTAACTGTTTTGACAAATTAACTTGTTCCAAAAAATAAAATGTATAACCGTTACTGGTACAACAATATTCAGTTTAATCAAATTTAAGCAAAAAATAATAATTTTATCTACTCCTGTGAGATCTCTTTATCTTATGAAATTTTTAAGTTAACTGCTAAACAACTAAGTTTTACATCACACACAATATGTCAATCAATCAAATAACTTATTGTCTTGACTTCTAAATTGTTGTTTTTTTACAGTAATACCTTTCAAGTATCTGGGTCCAGTAACGAAACTGTATTTCTATCTGGCACTCGGACACGTATTCAAAAACTCATGGCAAAAGTCGAGTAATATTGCAGTTAATCATCTCGTAAAATACTGTATTGTAATCATTCTACAATCTGGCCCACGCTTCTACCTATAACTTGAAATGGGTTAGCCGAACTCACGATGTCTCCCGCGACGTACGCAGCCTTGAAGTTCTTCGAGGTCGTCCGTAACGGAACTCGAGCACGAAGGATACCAGTTGACTGCACTGCTCTCCTTTGGGGCTTGCGTAGCTACCGTCGGCGTGGCTGTTGCGATGATCGAAGTTTATTCAAACAGGTCCAAGTATTCTTATTCTAAAAGCTGAAACAAATCATACGTCGCTAGTAACATTTCCATTTTGATTTACTTCTCACTACAAATTTTTACTCGCTTCAATTCGTAATATAAATCTTGTTATTCATTCTTCTTTAAGAATTATTCATGTTTCATATATTTTATTCGTTTACTCTCTAGAATAAGCTATCGCAATAATGAGATAAGTTACCTTATTCTAAAAGCTTCTGTGATGATGAATTCTTGAAATGGCGTGGTCAGTCGTTCCACTAGCTCTCTCCGAGTAACGTCTCGTCCGCTGGTTAGAAGCAAAATGGCCGAGTCAGTCTACTCTTGCCAATATTCACCAATATTTGCCTACTCTGTTCCCATTGGTCGGTCAGGTCGTTCCATTGACCGATTTTGTTATCACGCTTTTGATACTAGTCGTAAGCGCTCCTCGTAGCTTTCTTTCAAACTACTTTCTTTCAAACTACTCGTCTGGCGTTCTCTACTGGTTGATCTAGTAACTACATGATTTCATAACTTATAAGACGCATTTACGAAGAAAAACTTATATTTTTCTTGATGTAAACGGCTTTAGCGGTTACACTACACTACATTGTACGTGAATACCTGAATAAATAGATTTGACTCGAACAAAGTCCATCATTTTGGCATGTCAAAGCTTACAGTCGATCGTAGCTCTTTGCTACATACATGGTAAGTAAATACCAAAACCAGAAAAACTAGAGCTTTTATATGCAACAAGCATGTTACAACTTGTGTAATAATTATAAAAAAGAAACCTGTAGAACAGCAGACAAGAAAAGTGGTCCCACCGCAAGATTTGGGTTGCAAGTACAGCGTCAATATATAAAGTGCATGAACAACAATCAGAAACTAGTGGTGCTACAGAATGGCACAGACTTTCTCGTATTAGTTTTCTATTTCCTTGGGTCTTCGCTAGCTATTCGGAATTGCCACATACTCTTTCTTGCCAGCTGCCATCTATCACGGCCAAAAGTATTTTTTTTGTTGGCATTTTCTTAATTTTTCGGTGTCCTATTGGTAGAACGGAAATATTAACTTTAGAATATTAAAGAACACAAAAATATAGTCCTAAATGGCAATTTTCTTTTCAAAATTATGTGCCATTTTAAAAAAAATTGCGTTTCAGCGCTACTAAAAATGCGAAATTCGAAGCTCATTTTCACAGAAATTTTTTGAGTTTTCAAAAGACTTTATTTGAAGAACTTACACTCACAAATATAATAATTTGTACAAATTGCTGGCAATGTGTATATTAAAGATGTGAGAGATCTATAAAAAAATACATTTATATAATTTTGGGAAAAAAATCTCAAAATAATTTTTACATCAAATCGAAGGGTGTAATTAGCGCTATCCGTTACAACCGTTTGAAGAAAAAATTTAAAGCCATACATGAGAAAATGGCGTTTGAGCGTTTCTGAAAATACGGAATTTTGAGCTAGTTTTCACAGAAAATGGTTGTGTTTTCGAGAAACTTTACTTGACATTATTTAAAGCACATGTACTCATAAATATTATAGTGTGAAAAAATTTCCGCTGATGTAAATATTAACGACGTGAGAGAAGTCAAAAAAATTACATTTTTGCAATTTTTGAAAAAACAAAAGAATAGAGCAATATGGCGTTTTTGTCATCTCATAAAATACGTTAGGCAATATACCTACCAAAAGTTTAAAGAAAAAATTTGGAGCCGTTTTTGAAAAAAAAATTGATTTTGTATTTTTTTAAAATTGCTCATATTGCACGCCATATTGCGCGAAAACTACTAAACTTTTCAAAAAATGTACTTGACCTTAATGAAAGAACTTACTTTGGACAACAAATTTTATTTAAAAGAAAAAACTGTATCCTCAATTTTGTAGTTACAGAAAGACTCCGAAAAATTTTTAAACTTTTGCAATTTTAAAAAATTCAGAGTTATCCGTGAAAATCGGACATACGCCACCTTAATAAGTGTATTTTACTCTGTTCTTACAAGAAATTTAAAAAAAAATTGGAGCCGTTTTTGAGAAAATTTTGAAAATGTCGGGGAGGCTTCATGTAAAGTACCCCCAAATTTTACAAAATCTCAAAGCTGTGACTAGAACCAGATCGACCGGGGAATATCGAGTTTGGAAGAAATCAAACGTATGGTTTAGGCGCTAGCAGTGTTCACAGACGGACGGACGGACGGACGGACGTTTTCCTTCCAATTGGTTTTTCGGTATCAAGGACCCACGAGACAGGGTTTCTGGCTACGCCACGTGTTAGAGGATTTTTCCCCTTAATTTAGCAACTGGTTTTATCCACTTTTTCGTTATCATGGCTCGGCAATGAATTTTTTTTCCGCCGAAAATTGGCCATTTTTCGCGCAGCATTACATAACTTTCCCCACACCGCGTATATCACTCCGTGTATACGTACGCATACGGGAAAGTAAAAATGAGATGAGAGAATGGGAGCACATGTTTTGGATTCTTAGGCTGACTTAAAACTAAAATGCAAATCCTGAAATCTAGACACAAAATAATACTTTATAGTTCTATATAGTTACGTGTTGTTATACTTAAAACTGTTAACTAACTTAAAACTATTAAAACAAAATTTTTGACTTACTTAAGTACGCTATTCACAAGATATTTACAAAAATTTACACTATACACAAGTCATTTCCATGAATGTACACTATTCACCAAGGTATCTGAAAATGTGCACTATTCGTAGAAAAATCTTAAAAAGGAATTCCTTGGCAAAATATCTGTAGCTTAAATGGGAATAAAGACTCCTTAAGTATTCCGAATTCAAAACCTTGCCACCAGAGACTTGAAGTGGAAAAGGAAGAGTAGCATATCTCTCCAAATCAGATCGGCCGGGTTATCAGCCGAAAGAGCACGCTTTTCCACCCACAATTCTCAAACTTAAAATTAAAATTACCTTAATTTTTTGCGAACAAGTACATTCTCTTTTAAGGGAGGTGATTTCAATCACGTTGACATTTCAGGCAGTCCATAATTAGGCATTGGCAGACCTCATTAAGGGAAGGTCCAAAAACCTTTCTGAAAGTTATTAGCGAGCAGTAACACAGCACATAGAAGTAACTCTAGTCTCTAGAGGTTTCTGCAATAACTCAGATTATAATAAACGCTTGTGATAATTGGAATATATTGTGATCAAAAAGCTCATCATTAACAATGATTTTCAGTATCCTAAAAAAATTAAAACATATGTGAAACAAGGAAATAAGCATTGATACTCTCTCCCTGATAATACTGTAGTTAACCCGGGAGTGCTCGCAATAGGTTGACTCACGCCAGTGCTCGCAATGTATCTCACAGATACAGCGGAAACGTCTGTTGATTTCGAGTGATCTAAAGCTCTATTAACTAAAATATGTATTTTATTTAGTTTGTACATTCCCTCCAAAGCTATTTTTAATGAATCCTACACTTCTTACAACTTGTAAAAATAATTACGGTAGGAAAAGTGAAATTTGACGAAATACACTTCGAAATAATTAATCATATTAATGTATTTTAATAATATTAAATGCAATTATTACAAATGATTTTTGCATGTTCCAAACAAACATAAATGTTACATTTTTGACAAAAATATTTAGATAATCTTTGTCTTTTTTCCTTTTTGCAAGGCTCACATTTTCTTCTTTTTCCTACAGACGTCTCCTGCACATCTGCTGTTTCTTTGGGAACAAATTGCGACAATCGGTCCTAGAGAGAACATATGATTGTATTTTCTAAATTGTCACTTGTTATAGACAAGGGAGAAAATAATATTGCCTACCTGAAGTGCTGTAGGAATGCCCCTTGACTTTTGAGCTCTCCTTTGTAGTTCTTCTTTGGTAAGGGACTGTACCAACTCTTTGATGAAATTTCTTCTGTTCATAATTTTATTTTTATTACCCAAATATATAATGTGACCATTAATTGCTGAAATGTTAAGGATAGTGTAGAATATGACCATGGGCCATCTCCTAGTACATCTTGCAACACTGTAAGACGCAATCATTTCATCAAGAGTGTCAACTCCTCCTTTGTGCATGTTGTAATGAGTGATAATATCGGGTTTCATACTTTCTCCACTGCTCTCATCTATCCTGTCATCATAATGCATGCTTGATATCAAAATAACGCATTTGTTTTTTTTCGGAACATAGGACACTAAAGTTCCATCTTCATTGAACCCGAAAACTGAGCTACATACTTTGCGATTTTTCCCAGCAATAAAATGTGTTAGTAGTTCCTTCTTGTTTTTCTTCATGATGCCAACAAACGATAATTTCTTCTTCTTTAGTTCTTGGACAAGAGGCACACTTGAGAACCAGTTGTCAGCCACTATGTTCCTTCCAGTTCCATGAAGCGGCTCCGATAATCTCATAACAACATCGAAAGGGGAATTACTCAAAGAAAACGGCCCGTCGGGCTGCTTCCCCACATATACTTCTAGGTTGTGCAGGTAATGGATTCTTGAATCCACTGAAGCAAACATTTTTATGCCATAACGAGACGGCTTGGATGGAATGTATTGTCTAAAGCTGCACCTTCCACGGAAAGACGGCAACATTTCATCAATTGTTACATTTTGTCCTACAGAGTAACATTCTTTACATCTTTTTATGAATGCATCAAATAACGTTCGTATAGCAGCTAATTTATCAATCTCTTTCCTTTGCATACGTGTGGCCTTATTATCGAATCTTATGTGCCTAAGAAGAAATTGAAAACGTTTTTTTGTCATTACTAATCTAAATAACTCGACACCCATTCCATCAGTGGCCCATAAATCTTGAACATTTTGTTTGTTGCTTTTTAGAACCCCAGAAATTTGAAATTTTTGATGGGGCATTCTTGAACCACTTCGTCATCATATCTTTGCCTAGGGAAACAAGCATACATTTCAAGCATTATTTATATAACGACTACCTCACGAGAAGAAAAAACTTACCCAAATAGAAACCTTCAAAAGAATGAAAATCGCTTTCGTCCGCAATACTTTGATCAGTCTCAGAATCACTTTGTCTTTGTTCCACGTAATCCTCACAATCAGTGTCAGAAGAATCACAATCCTCGTAATCACTATCATTGTTGCACAAAATTATATTTCTTATCATATCAACATCATCTGAATTATTCAAGTCAAATCTGTCTTTGCGCGAGGCGATGATTCGCACCGTATGCGTCGGGAGCTCAAAAAGCACTCACGCCAGTGCCCGCAATGTATCTGAGAGATATCGCGCAGCGCAGCGATCACGTTTCAACATCCTCACGGGAAGTGATTCATTGACAGGATGAAAATAGACTGCCAGGCGTTCTCAGAAAAGTACAGTGAAGGAATACATGAAATATCAGACGACAAATGCAACGCAATAATTCAGGATCTGAATTTTACTGCGGCTTGTATCTCACAGATACATTGCGAGCACTCCCGGGTTAAAACGTTATAAGAAAAAAAGTTTTGAAAACACAAAATAAAAAACTAGTGGTGCCAAAACGGCACGTACTTTCTCGCATTTATTAATGGTTATACATTTTATACAACAATTTCTCTCTGAATTATCACATCTAAGTCATCTTTATTTTTATAAAACTCTTTACAAAATGCTGACATTTGGTGCAAAAACTAAGTAGTTTCAAGCAAATATCAACACAAATTTGACAATCAGAACTGTCTTTCATACAGCTAAGTCACGTCCCAACTATGAGACGGAATTCACAGAAATTCAGCTGCCGAGTCGCGGCGCGGAATGGCATTGTTGCTTTCCAGACTGTATTCCCCGAAAGGTAGCAATTTTTACATTCTCGCTACCGCTGAAGTAGAAGAGAGTTATGTAATACTGCGCAAAAAAAAAGGTGAATTTTCGTCAGAAAAACTCTTATTACAGGGCCCTGGTAACGAAAAACTGACAGACGGACGGACGGACGGACAAACGTTTTGCCGTCAATTGATTTTTTCGGAATCAGGAACCACAAAACATTGTTTTTGGAGTAAACATCAGTTAGAAGATTTTTTTCTACTTAAATATAGCAACTGGATGTATCCATTTGTTCGTTTTATGGGCCCGATAATAAGCCGCTTTTTGCCGCACCATTACGTAACTTTCTCTCCACTGAGAAAGTAATGAGTTGTGACAAAAATTTCATTCTAGATCGCACCGTAAAAAGCATCAAGGTGCCCACACGATAAATAATGCCCTCCTTAGATACCCTTGATACATCATACAATTAAAATTGAAGATCCTTTTCATCAAAACTTACTGCTCTATAAACACAAAAATATAATTATATGAATATTTATCATTCCAAACTCAATAACAATTGAGAGAGATTCGCATTAAAGGAACTTCCCACATTCCTATGCCCTTCTCCTAGTTAATTATGTTCTCGTATGCAAAACACAAGGTAAAAAATAATACCTTCTCTCTACTGGTCAATTATTTTGAGTTTTCTAAAACTTTTTTGTGGCAAGGTACATCTGTCACTGACCATTTACAGTGTTTTTGTATTAAGACCCTGAAAAGAAGATCTAAAACAATGTTTTCGTGAAGGACACAACCTTCCACAATACTTCTTTTCCTGTGAACTTCAGAAAACATTAACTCCTTCAAAAGATTCTTTTTAATGTTCCTTCTGTGCTAGATTTTAGGAAAAGAAGACTTAAATACGTTTGTAGCATTTCTAACAATTTCCAAAAGTTCACCCGTTGGTGATTTTAATCTACATAAATACTGTGAAGAAATTGAAGTAAACATCTTTTGAAAAATCAAGGACTGCATTGGGTCAGTAATAGAAATTGTTTGTTTACAAACCGAATTTCACAAATATCACACTGGAACTTATCAGTGCATTTCTTTGCTAACCATCCGGCAAAGTAAACCACGCTGCACTCTTCCATTGAAAAAAGTGGAGATTTGATGGGAATTGGAGGGGAAACAATTGTGGAATTGGGATTAAAAAGATTATTAGCTTCACCACTTGAAGTTGGGGAGTCACACGAATTTAAATCTTCCGCTTCATGTTGCTGGGGTTCAAGTCCGGTCGTACATTCTCCTGACGTGCTAACATCTAAATCAAGAGGTTCATCCTCATCTGGTTCACAATTGGTTGTTTGTGGAGTCTGTAGAAGCGACCTTACTGTCGAGTGTCGCATCACTACTCGGACGTTCCTCGCAGTGGGATTTGCGTTGAATCCACCTTTCTGTCTGACGGCAGAAAAGAAATTTTCCAAAGCGTCTTGGTTTAGACGCGAAGTCAAATGTAGTTTTTTGTTGATGAAACAATATTCATCACGGCAGTAATAGTTTGCACAAACCCCTCAAAACAGGGTGGGTAGGCTGACACTCTACTAGTCTCCTCGAGTTCACAAGTTTGCAGTTTTCTTTTCTTGGATGTCTCTTTTCTGAGTTGAAAAAATATTTTCATACCATTTTCAAGAGTTTTCATCACTAAAGTATTTTTTATTGAAGCAGGAGATCGGTAAGGATTCTCCGATGACAGGAAATTACTGTTAAGACAGTCGAAGAGCCAATTTATTTACTCAATAAATGCAGCTGTGCTAAAGGCCGTTTCCGACTTCAGTTCTCCAGTGTCGACTGCGGTTCTGATTGCAGCCGCAGTAGAAAAACTGAAGACCTGTGCTGCTAATTTCACTGACATTTTTTGGAAATTGTTGGGCCAAATGTGTGCAGCCGTCAGTTTACACAAAGCTCTCGTGCTATCACTCTTACAGTCGATTTTAAAATCTTCTTCAATGTCTGAAAATGATATTCGGTCGTCATTGAGAACGAAATCTCTTTTTCTCAAGTTATTTCTTAGTGCCTTAAGCAAATATGGAGCGTCAAATAGCGCAAAATTTTTGTTTGTTATCCTCATAGAAAAAGGGAGACGTAGGAGTAACACCTAAGATTTCATAAGCTTTTTTGTTCCCTCCAGCCAGGTCACAAGTAACATAGGTTGAATATTTATTTTCAAAAGATGCCGAACAACATCTTGTAAAATACTGACGATGTCTTCTGCGGAAACACTAGTCGCCGTGATGTAAAACTCGAAAGGAAACTTCCAATTTTCGTATAACCCACAAAGCAATATAACAAGGGCTTTTTCCCCATTAAACAATACCTTTTGTTTTTACCAAGGTCAGCAAACCCTTCTATCAAATCTAACTTATTGGAGTATTCCAGTCCTCGGCGAATGGCCATTTCATCGAAACTGATGACACAAACTTTTTGAGATTCATTCATACTTTCGGCCTTTGTTTTCAAAATGTTTGTTACATCTTCATTTATCCCAGTCTCAAAGTCCAATTGTGAAGAAATCCAGCGTTTAACCGTTGATACTCCAGGCAGAACTAAATGTTTGCGAAGAAATCTATGCGCTGCTGGAGATTTTAAAAAAAGAGCGATTGAAAAATCTTTTTCTTTCTTTTTCCATGCAGTTCGTGGTTGATGGAGATGTTGCATTTCAACTACAGATTTTCCATAGCCACTTTTAAATTTACATTTTGTCAACAAAGTTGAAATATTATTCTTCGAAAATTTGTTTGAAACATTTCTTCGCAGTGATCTTTTGAGTTTCCAAATGTAAGCCCTGTTTCTGTTCAACTGCTTTTTCTGAGTAGCAATTCTGGCTTTGTTTTTCTTTCTTGGGGTGATTTCTATTACATTCCGACCTATTAAAATATTATCAATCCATTCATTGCCTTCTTGAGGAAGAGGTGTCAATGGGGATGCCACTTCCATTGCATCATTTTTAGATGGAGTTAAATAATGCACCGAATCATTCAGTGATATCTCACTTCTCTCTTCATTGTATTGCAGCTTCCTTTTAGTGCAATATGTTTTCGGCAGAGGACTTCCTTCTCCTTCACGAGCGTCAGAGGTATTGAGTTTGTCCCTTTTCGATAGAAATAAATTGGGTGGGGGTGTGGTGTCTGGAGCCCTGTTTTGTTCCCGATTGAATGGAGGGGATATGGGGAAACCTGGGGAGATTACGGGTCACAAGGGGGAGAGAATGGCAAAGGAGCAGCGTCTCTCATTAGACGACCACTGTGCAGCTCATCAGCATTCTGAAAATGTGTACTGCATATTCTTTTCCTCTTCAGGCTTCCAGGAGAGAGGTCTAACAGACTTGAATTACCTAAAAAAATGGAATCCACATTACTGATATTTCTAGTAAATAAAACATAAGCACTTCTTATTTTTTTTAATTACACACAACTCTTTAAAATAGGTATTTATCCTTATCTGAAATGGTGAAGACTCATTATAGTAACGAACGACCATAGTCACATTCACTGCAAATATATTCCATATAATGGCTACAGGTAAACGGGAAAATGTTAAGACGTTTTTTTCTTACGAAGAAACGCTACTTGCGATGAAAACAATTTCGCTTTTGCACAGACCCCAATTGAATGAGAATGCAGTTCAGCTTATTTGGCTTCAGAATTATTTGTCAAACGGGAAAATAAACAGAATTAATTGGGAATTTTTGCCCGGTTTACCGTACAACAATCGACTGCAATCCTATCTTCGGCGCAGCCAAAACTCAGACGGCGCATATGCAGAAGATTGATGATGTTGTCGATTGCTGTAACGCTTCACTGTGCAAAAACTCCCGAATAAATGCTTGGTCAGCGATCTGCACTGGAACTCGCGCACAATCTGAACAGACACTAGAACTGGACGAGAGCAGCAGTTTTTGTAGATCCAATCAGCGAAGCATGGACAAGAAGTTATGTGCCGGGAATTCCTTAACCCTTTCAGCCCCAAAACGTGTTCCCGTAAGTTTGTGTTATTTTATCTTTTGCTCTTTGTCACTGGGGTTATATTAAGCATTTATTTGATATTTTCAAAAAATTTCCCCCAAAATTTTGACTTTTACCACATGTTACTTGAGAGCTACATTGGGGTTGAGTGGTGTCCAAATGATTTTTTTGGTATCTTAAAAGAAGTATCATTAATTAATCTTTATTTTGTGAAGTTTTACTCTTTATTTTGCCCTAATTATTTAAATACAATTTTACTTGTTATGGAACATAAAAAAGCAATTTTTCAGTGGAGTCATACATAAATTGATATTGCACTTCATACACACAACTTGAGTAAATCCTTTTGGGCAATATTTACATCTACCCTTCTTAGAAAACTGAGGCCAATGTTGATATCCGTCATACCGAACATCGTTTACCCGGACGTGCAGAAAATACCTTTCTGCGTGGAGAATTTTCATTAGGTGTCTTGGAACGATGTTTTCTGTCTTTGCCTTGCCCAGATTTATTGAGTGCAGCAGCAATGGATGCTTGAAATTTTGCCAAAGAATAATTACATTTCTCTTGTTTTTGCTCTTGATGCCTACGGTACAGCAACCAGACATTCACAACAGACACATTTATACGCCAATAGATTATTCTTGTGTACCATTTTATTGATCTTACATCTATTCTGTACAACTCTAACAACATATCTGCCAAATCTTCCCCACCCATAAATGTATTGTATTCTTTGACAATATTGGGGCATATAATGTCTACTGATTTCTTTTCAGCTGAACTCCATCTTTTACATTTCCCTTGTGGTTCAATAGCTGTGTAGGTTGATATAAAGTTCACCGCTTTTCTGTCATACCATCTTACAAGAGCAACGTTACAATCTTTTTCCACACGCCAGTCATAGTTTCCTCTTCCAGTGTTTTTCAGTTCAGTTTCTAGACATTAGAGGACATTTACCCATCCTATCATTGCGTATTGTGCCCAGACACAATAATCCTCTTTCTTATAGAGCAACAGCAAGTTGCAATGAGGCAAACCAATTGTCAAAATAGATTTTGAAATTTTTATTTGCAGGTAGTTCATTTGTGAGAGCAACAACAATGTCTCCTGAAAACCCTAGTCAACATCCTGACAAGTTCCTTTTCCAGAATACAACTCAAAATCATACATCATGCCAGACTGCCCTGCCCTCATAAACACTTTGAAACCCTACTTATGGGGCTTGTTTTTTATGTATTGCTTTATGTTGCTTCTACCTTTGAAAGGAATAATCTGCTCGTCTACAGCATGTCTCTCTTCTGGTGGAACTTCTTGCATGTTTGTGCGCAATGACTTGAGTAAAGGCTTCACTTTGAACAATTTATCGTGCTCAGGATGGCCTGAAGGTTTTTGATCATCATTATTTGCAACATGTAGATATCGTCTGAATTGTTCAAATCTATTTCTACTCATGATATCTGCAATTGAAGCAAATCGTGTTTCTGAAGCCCAATACATTTTTATGCAGGGCATTTGACTAGGCCCATTAGCAACAATACTCCGATAAATTGCTCCATCTCAGCAGGCGAAGAGTTCAATACAATTGCATCCTTTTGATGGGCATATAAAGTTGATTGTTCATGTAACATTTCAAATAAATCCTTGGACCAAAACATAGTAAAATACTCATAAGGTGTATACTCTTCTAGTGGTGGAGGTGGCAAAGAAAATTTCCAAGATGTATCTACAAAAGAAAAATTAATTTTCTAAATGTGTAATTTTTCTTCTGTCTTCTAACTACACCTAGAGAATGTGGTGTTGACGATTCCTCAACTTCACGAGATCCTAAATTATCTTAATTTTCTTCCTGTCAAGAAAGTTACACCATTAATTATTTGAAAATAATCTATCGTCAATTTATAAACAAATAACAACAAAAAATTACCAAATGTTCACTTTCATATTCATTCTCCATAAGCATTTTATTTATTCTAACGGTTTCATCGTCAAAATCATCAAAATCTGACAAATCATTAACTTCAGATATGTTTCCATCAGGTAATTCTTCAAGAATATTAATGATATCTTGTTGGTTTCGTAAACGTCTGTCCATATTTTCTACAAACAAGAAAAAGTTTGGTTAGGATAACTGACTTAGGCTTACACCCAGTAACTCCCAATGTTATTTACAAGCAACATTCATTTCATCTACATATCAGTGTTAGTAAAGCTGAAGAATAAAGCTTTTAGTAATGCTAGACAGTTATAATAGAGTATGTTCTTTCAATATAAATAAATATATTTAGTTTACTCACTGGTTTTGCTTCACAAACTAAAAAACAAATGACTCGCGCAGCAATCGGCGGTGAGCGGGAGCCAATGATGTGTATATATACATATGGTATATGTATATATGGTATATATACACATGGTATATATATATATATATATATATATATATGTGTATATATGGTATATGTATACATCATTGGCGGGAGCACATAGATGTGTTTCTTCGGTCACGGTCTTCTAGATACATGATGCAAATGCAGTAAATCAGTGGTTTATGAGAAAGCTAACCTGTATAATCCAAGGGGCAGTGAGATTGACCCGCGGAATCCAAATATACGTCCGTAAAATGCGCATGAAAAACGTGTAGTTCTGAAGCAACGCTGGTAGCGAAAGGGTTAAATGCAATATAAGTTTAAATGGGAGAAAATCAATCAATGTTACTTGAAATAC